>CM073776.1:55037880-55511271 GCA_037158775.1 Hetaerina titia | reverse complement strand
TACACTGTAAACAGCTGCTGCGGGTCACGGGTTATTTCTTTAAAAGTTAACTTTGAAAATACATAATTTTTTCGATTAATTGCCCATGAGAAATTCAATGCTCTCAAATTATTTATTTTTGAGACCTAACTTTTAAAGTCCATCGGTTCGTTTTTTCAAATTTAGTGTTCATTATGTTTGGAAAAATCCCCGAGAGAACCCGAGCCTCTTAAACAGACCAATTATTACTGCAAGCACGAAAATCGGGAAATTTATACAAAGTATGGTTGATTCGAATCCTTCAATTATGGTTAACTGCGTGGAAAACAGCCACATTTTCCGCAGTCAAGAAGAGTAGTAGCTCTCTTTATGATGAGGAAATTAGATGGAGGTGTTCCCATAAGTACCCGGCCTGGCTTAGAGATGGTGGAAGTTAAGGGAAGTTAAGAAAATATCACTCGTACAGTTACATAATATTTAAGTGCCTTCATGGGCACGAATGAAGGCGAAGTTAAACATTAAAATAGGAAGGAAAAAATTAGAGCAGTTTGAATAGTTTCTCTATCTTGGAAGTGTTTTGGGCCAAGAAGGTCCAAGTACTAGGGTGATCAGAAGAAGAAGTGCGTTAGGGAAAGAAGTTCTCACGAGGAGGAGGGAATTGATGACAAGGACGTTGTGTAAGAAAAAAAATAGGAAAATTTTGATATGGAGCGTAATATTTTGCGGTGGAGAAACATATTTGTTGAACAAGGTGATAAGTATAGATTGGAGTCTTTTGAGATGTGGTTGTGGTGAAGGATGGAAAAGGTAAAGTGGACGGAAAAGAAAATAAATGAGGAATTGCTAGTCGTGGCGGGGGAAGTGAGAGGCTTGTGAAGAGAAATCCAAGGGAGATAGAATAGGAGAATTTAGAGCAATTCGTTTGGGGGTGGAACGTTGAAGACTGTGATAGAGGGTTTAGCCAAGTGGAAGTGTCGGAAGGAAAAGGATGGACGTAATCCAAGAAACCGCGGGGGGTGCCGCAACTGCAAATTTTAACGGGGTCATCCGCTAATGTGCATTAAAATACAAGATTTACAAAGTGTAAAATATTTTTACACTCTGAAATTGTTGTATTTTAAGGATGGGTATATTGGACGGAATGAATGGAGATAGAAAGTATGCGGAGTTGAAGAAAGGCTTAATGTAGTGTGGGCTGTCAGATTGTCTCACTAGACGAAGCTACGAAATGTAGTCATCACCAGTCTTTGGCCATCCAAAATCTACCTTTAAGGGTAGATTAATACTATTAATAAAAATATTTTATTTAATACCCTTGCATCTAAAGAATATCTCCAATAACAAAATCTTTGGGTATTTCACAAAATGGGTCCCCGGTTTCACAGACTAAATATACGAGTAGTATTAGCTATGGGTATCCTGGCGAATGACTCCGTGGTCACCAAACTGAAAGGTTTCAGGTTCCGATTCCTCCCATTGCATGCCTGTTTTATTTCCTGGCGGGCAGATTCTTTATGGATCATTAGGCAAATGGTCAGAGCTGTGGGAGCATTTAAATTCCAGTTACGCAGTAGTCACATGGCATTGGACCAGATGCAATAAAAGAGAAGCGTAGTTGAGGTTAAGCTGATCAATGTCGTAAATGTATGAACCGAATGGGATCTTAATGCTCTTTGTATCCATTTGGAGAAAACATCATTGTACTAGTTTTCGTTTTAAATGTAAAAAAACACCTTTGTTTTTAGTGAAAACGAGGATTAGATTACATTTAGTTTTCTAGTGAACATCTCTGCTTTATTAAAAAAATAAGATGGTTAACTGTGTTAACAATTAGTACGTATATGATTATTGATTGAAAAATTCTGTTTAAATTGTAGAGTTCAATATCGGATGGAGGGGGGACTGGAGGCAGATAAGCAGCAATGACAAAGATCGAGACCGTAACCCAAAACTATAGAAAAATATTAATGAATGTGACTCTCGAGTCACATTAATTTATATTTTGATTCTCATGTTGCAAATTGAATTCCCAAAATATTTTTTTCTCTTCTGTTTAGTTGACTGTTGTAAAAAATCGGGTGAGTAGCACGTTTTTGGCCACTGACAGGAGGGTCTGGGTTCGATTCTCGGTGGCTTGAATGCCTTCAGACTTACCTAAGCTCGACGATGTTTGGAGTACCACATCTTCCTGGGAAAGCGAATTATGGCACCGTGAAAGAAAACTGTCCCGTACTCCACGCCGCGAGATGAGCGCTACAATCACTTATGAAATCAACCAACGTGGACGGGAGGTAGTTATTCATAATTTCTACTCGTAATCGTTTGTTTCATAGCTCGCTACTGGTTGGAGGGCATGCGCGGACTTTTCTGATTCGAAATTGGGATGAGAATGATTAACGGGAAGAGACTTGAGGAAGTTCAGATACTGGGGAGCCAAAATTCGGGCTACTGAATCGAAATAATGCGCTATTTTGTTGTTTTCAGAGGGAGAAAACACCCCGCGTTACCAAATTATACCAAAATATTTCCGTAGTCTCTTCCAAGGCCGCCGCGTCCGCCCATTATAACTCGCCCTTCTGCGGTGTTGAAAAAAGACCGCAGGGCCGTCAACGTCCTGTGCGTATTGCCATTCTCCCGTACGCTTCCTCCTCTCCCACCTTCCCCCATCCCTTTGATGAGGGCTTCAAGAGTTCGACGGGTTGTCACGCCTCCTAGCGCCGACAAACGGAACCTTGGCCGCGGGAGTTGAACCATTCCAGACCTATCTCCCGCCTACGCTCCCCTCCCCTTCCGATATCCCTCCCCCCCCGGCTGGTGCAAAACACATCAAATACTGTTGATTTACGGGGCTTTTTGCGCATCTATACACTCGCGCATTTCACGTTTCGAGTCATTTCCTTCCTAAAGATGGTCACCGCGACAGTGCAGTCCATTGATGTTGCCGGATGGGCATTCGTCTCGAAAATAACGCGGGCAGGATCTCTTTCTGTTTTCGTAGAGTTCTGGTGGTCGTCTAGGAGCTCTGGACCCGTGAATGTTTTGATTTCAATAAGTTTATTATATTTTAAGTTTTGAGAAACTTGAGAGGGTGAGGTTGTTGGTCTGGTTCGCCTTTGCCCAACGGCGATGTGCTGGAATCTCTCATATTTTTGCACAACAATTTAGTGTTGATGGTTATATATCATTCCGAGGTATTAAAGTGTCCCCGAAAAAGCGGTTAAGAAAGTCTGGCGTACCCATTCTGCATCCACCAGCCAGTCATCGCCTCTGGAAGGATATGCCGCTTTCCCGACGAATGAATATGATCTTAGGAATCGTAGCAATACAAAACCCGAACCAGTGGTGAGCATTGGTTCATTCATCGCCTCTAGAAATTGTGGTTCTTACCATATCTCTGGTTAAATGTGTGAACGGATTTATGAATGGATTCAACCTCCTCGATTAGGTTTCTATAGCCGATTAATTCAGTTAGTACATTGAAATAAATGCGAGAGATACCGCCATGGTAATTTTAATGGTGTCATTCGGTTATAAGCACGCGGGGAGTTTAACAGGGTACAAATAATTTGGCTTGATCGGGATTCGAGCTCGGATCCTTCGATCTCCGGCCGAGTGCTCAATTCAGTTGAGCTAATCTTCCAATGGGAATCGAGGGATGGCACATGGTTTTCACGCAAAGTCTCTCAATAGTTGATATATTTTTGGAATACCCAGCACATCAGTTGACCAAGTTGACTAAACATATTCGGTTTACGTACAATGTAAGTGTAAGTGACTATCGACCTATGATATTTTTGTTTCTGTTAAACTCTTATTTTGAACATTTCTTTACGGCTGTTTATTTCAGTTGGAAGGAAGGGATTGATTTGGACACATTGATGATGGAAAATTGGATGAAAAAGAATCGAATCGATTCCAATTGGCGTAGACCCGTCCGTGTTAAGTTGGCTATCGTTATTTTTTTGCCTTCAGTTGGTCTTTTTTGCCTTTTGATCTTACTGCATTTTTGAATTTTGCAACGCATTCAAGCCATGCTGTTTTAAAAATCCGATACCGAGGTGTAGACTCGCTTCAAAATAAAGAATCTCATATAGGCATGCAGATGACTTTAAATGTGAATTTAACGTTTATTTTGCCCTTAATTGACCTAATAAGATACGCTGTTATGTCGGGAAATTCATGCCCTCCCGAAGAAGGTCCTACTTAATAGAGTGATCTCTACGCCTAGTTAACATGGAGAACAATTTATTCCGCGGTACTATCGCTAAGTTAACAGAATATTCTCAGCATGATTGCCCAATAAAGTCGTTTAAATATTCTAATCCATACCTACGGACTCTTTGGGCATATACATTGTAATATACTATATACCTTATGGTCTCCAATTCGCTCGAAAAAAGACGTTTATCTATCTATATTAATATGTATATATGAAAAAGAGGTGCTGTTCAACGTATATGTGGAGGAAATGATTAAAGAGGCATGGGAAGAACTGGAGGTAGGAATGAAAGTCGGAGGGGGATTCGTAAAATCAATTAGGTTTGCTGATGACCAAGCATTAGTTGCTCAGTCAGCCAAGGGGCTGCAAGCATTGCTGAGTGAATTGGAGGTTCAGTGCGATAAATATGGGATGAGAATCAATATTAATAAAACAAAGGTTATGCGATTTTCCAGGAAGAAAAAGGCTAAGGTAAACATTAAAATAGGAGGGGAAAAATAGAGCAGGTAGAACAGTTTGCGTATCTCTGAAGTGTTCTGGACCAACAAGGTCAAAGTAGTAGGGACGCAAGGAGAAGAATTGCGCTAGGCAAGGAGGCTTTCTCAAGGAGGAGGGAGTTGATGACGGGGACGTTGAGTAGGGATGTTAAGACAAGACTCGTAAAAACTCTGATATGGAGCGTAACTATGTACGGCGCGGAAACGTGGTCGCTGAAGCAGGAGGATAGACGTAGATTGGAGGCTTTTGAAATTTGGGTGTGGAGAAGAATGGAGAAGGTGAAATGGACCGAAAGGAAAACAAATGAGGAAGTACTAGGGATGGTGGGCAAGGAGAGTGGTTTGTTTAAAGAAATCCTAAGGAGGTAGGAAAAATGGATGAAAGGCATATTGAGCGGTAGTGGAATGTTAAAGAAGGTAATAGAGGGGAGAATGTTGGGCAAGCGAGGGAAGGGCAGGAACAGGATAGGGATGTTGGGCGGGATGAAGGGAGGAAAGAAGTACACAGAGATGAAGAGGGACCTGATGTAGATTAGGTTGCTGGATTGGGTTTTGTTTGGAGTTACAAAATATTTATTTGATAGTTGTGTCCATCCAAAAAACCTAACTTAACCGGTAGATTACCTAATAATAATAATATGAAAAAGAAATTCGAACAATGTAGAAGTTATCGGATGAGCTGAGTATTGCAATGAATGCATGCATGAAATAAAACGTGAATTCCCTGTTTATTATTTTCCAATTATTTATTTTAATGTATTTCATTCTAAGTTTGAAAATAATGATGTAAGGAAAAATTGGATTTGTAATTTATACCCGGGTGAATGCTGCTGGTTTTACTATTTAATTTGAAATTTATTCTTTCCTCTCGAATGATGAGTGTTGAAATCATCCCCGATGGAATGGTGCGTCGGGATTCCTTCCAAAATTTTCGAGAACGGTTGAACCGGCAGTCCGTCAGCGCCCAACGTGAAAAGGGAGCGCTCGGGTCCTTCACGAAAAATGTAGCGCCTAATCTGTGACGCCATTTCGTGTGGCTTTCTGGGGATCCGTTGATTGAGCGGACGATCCAAGAGAGGAGCCTCAAAAACCCTCTGATCTCCACACTCTTAACTATCAGTGGCAGGGGAAGAAGAAACCACGGCGGGTGAAAGATTTCTGTCGTCGAAACTGCACGCGGAGCATGTCGAAACTCCCAATTCGTTGTTTTTTTTTTAAATTTGCAGACGAAAATCAAAAGCTTCCCTTCGAACTTGCCTCGATTATGCCTCCGTCTGCTTCCCTCCCCTCTCTTCTCTCTCTCTCTTTCCCTCCACAAGCCCGCACGCGAGATCACCGTTTTGCTGTGGGAGCCACCGGATATCTCGTAGTTAAGTGTCTCTTTCGCTCTCGAAAGATCACTCGTTTTTTTTTTATCACGACGCGGTCTCGCGCGTCAATTTATTTTGAGTGGAGGCGGCGGGGTGCGGTCTGGATCGGGAGGGGAAGGCGTGCGTGTACCATTCGGGAAGGGGAGTGGATTCGGAAAAGAGGTCACATGGAGGAGGCAGGAATTGGCGTAATGCTCTAGGGGTGACTGAAAAGGTAGCGGCAGCGATGGAGACCGTGCGTTCCAAAATTTGTTCACCCTTTGACATGCGAAGGACGGAGAAATCATCTATCCCAATTAAATTTTCCCATTTCCGAGTCGTTCTGCACCTGTCGTTGTACTGTCTAAAATCTGTTAGTTCAATTGGAGCCACAGCAGGTTATAGTTCGAGCATTATAGTTTCAAAAAACATTGTTTCAACGTCAATTGTTTTCGGAACATATAAGTTTAATTTATATACATGGACTATTTCGTCCTCTCGCCAAATCGATTTTAATCCTACGAAGTGTTCCAACTTCGTAAACCTGAATTAGGGTACTCTTGCTCAAGCACAATAATTCCGTAATTTCATCTTTCAATTTCCCATGGCAGAACTTCGAAAATGCATTAAAATTTTAGATGGTGCGCTGGATGGGGTGGTTAAAAGTGGGCTTAATACGTAGGTTGATGGTAAAACATTTTTGAAGTCAGGTTCAGCGCAGTTCATTATTTTATTCCTTCGTGTAGCATTCAGTATTCAGTTTAACACTAACCAACCACCACCGTAGTCAACTTGAAGTTTGGTTTGATACGTGAGTGCAGAGCTCATTCCATACTGCGATTAAAAATTACACATCAGGATAGTTGGGCTTGTTCCTTTCCCCGTATGAAACTGAGTGTGCCCGAAAGTGTCACAGTGAAGCGAACTTAGGGCTTCGTATCGGTAGCCCAGCGCTCTACCCATGTGACTGCCACACCTCTCGAACAAACATGGTGGTAGCCTAATGTGCGAGATGTGTCTAAAAAAGTAATGACAATTTGGTGATTCCGTATTATAATTATTAAAATGTACATGTGCAAATAGACAAATGTCAGGCGGCACACAAGTCCCAAGTGTTACAATAAACTTGCCTTAGAAAATAACATGGTTTCTGAAACACAATCAATATCACAAAAGATAATAAATAAAATCAGTCAGAAAAGAAATACACTTTAAGGAAATTTCCAAACACCAATCACGGCATGGTGCACTATGTATATTCTTGCCACGAGATCAAATGATCAATAAAGAGTACAACTTACATGTTAAGCGCCGTTGGATGCAGCAATGTAAAAAACTGTTCGTATTTGTGGCGAAACAATTCATGGCTTCTGCATCACCACAATAATGCACCTGCTCACACCGCTCACTGCTTGTTCGTGAACTTTTAGCCAAGAACAGCAGACTCTAATCATGTCCCAGCCTCCATAGTCGGCAGACATGACCCCGTGTGACTTATTTCTTTCACTAAAAATAAAGAGAATTTTAAAGGGTCGTCGTTTTACAAGCATAGATGAGATTAAAAACGCATCGCTATGAGAGCTTAAAGCTATAACAAAGATCGAGTTCTAGAATTGTTTTGAGGATTTGAAAAATGGCTGGGAAAAGTGTATAACATCTAATAGGAACTACTTCGATGGGGGATAACATTGGGATAGACGAATAAATTAAATTATTTCTAAAAAACTCAAATTTCCTTTATTTATTGAACACATTTCGTATGCTTAAGCGAAATAATTCCTCCAGGGTGCCTTTGGTATTGAATCAGAAAAAAAGTATTCCTCTTAATTTTGAAACGCAAATATCAGGTTACATACAGATGCGTAGTTTATGATATAATGTGACTACAGAATGAATAGATCCCCTTCATTTTTCCCTTTCTAACGATAATTCTTATACGCCTTGGATATATATTTCATCTAACACCCTACTTTACTTGGTCTCTGTATTTTTATCCTTAAGCCATCCTCGTAGGAATTTCACTTCCGTATTTCTTCGTATATTAACGAAGCCATTATTTATGAGTGTGTTAAAAAACAAGCCAATTGACATCAGAGTATATTCGTGTTCCGTTCATGTTTCACAAAATGGCCTTTCAAATTATTAAAACATGTTATATTTCGAAATCGAGAAATTAAAATAAGTACCCGAACCGAAAAGAATCGATTACTTAAGCGTGCAAAGGCCACTTAATGTTTCAAAAATTTTGTAATCATGGCATGAAATTAGGATTAAGTTTAATACATTACTGCGAAGTGTTGTAAATATTTTCGTGGAAAAAATGCAACAATCGTGGAGAGGAAGGTCAGGATTACATTTTGTGCATGTGGTGACGTAATCGGAGGACAAACTATGGTTTGTATTATTATTGTTAGTATTAGTCACAGTATGAGCTCAATTTATCTATATCTTTTCCTCCTTCAGCTCCTGCTTTCCATTCCGTTCATGCCATCAAAATTACTTATAATTTGTCTCTTTCTTTCCCGCTTACCCAAAATTCTGCCTTCCATCTCAGCCTCCTTACCCAACTATCTCTAAAATCGACGACTTATTGCCTCTTTGAAGTTTCTCTTAACAATTTATTTTCCTGCCAAACCAGCCCAGCTCTTTGCTCGTTCTCCTATCCATGAATTTTTTCCTCATCCTTCATGCTTACATTTCAAAACCCTCCAATCAATGGTCATCCTCTTTCCTCAGAGGCCAAGGTTCGATTCTAACCAAAGCTCCACATTAAAGAAATGACCTATTTTCCTTAATGTTTTTACTTCAAGAGTCCCTGCCATTGTAACACTCGCCTTCATGAAGGATCCCTTTACAATTCCTCCTTTAAAGTCCTTTGTACGGCGCTCTCTTTTTCTCAAAAATATTTCCTAAACATTGGAAATGTTCCACGTGATATAATGTTTGGTTTCCTAATTTGTTATCTAAGTTATCATCCTGTTTTCGTATCTCTTCACTTCCTTTTTTACGAGGTTTTCCTCATTTGCAATATTGTTCCGTATTATTGGAATGTTTCTTCCCATACTATTCTGAGTGTGTGCTGACAACATGTCTAAAGAACTTAGTCTATAGGAAATTTTATTGCATTTTTTATTTCATTCGTATTTATTATCCCTGAATAGCATTATCCAGTGGATACTTTTTATGCTTCATTCTTTTGGATAATGGTGGGATTAAAAAATTACTTCTCCAATTGGATAACACTCAGTGTCAGTTTTCAAGCTTTTCGTTTATGTTTTAAAACCAAACTGAAATAAACTTAAAAGAAAAATGTTACAGAGAGACGTTATGCTTTTATTCCAAATATAAAATCTTAACGAAGCAAATCATTTTGTCATATTCTGATACAAAATAACTGAATACTGACATTTGAAAATTAAACAACTTGGTTTTTCCACTTAAAAGTTTTTATTCTCACGACATAGGTTTCGTTATAGTATAACATCATCAGGCGATTATCAGTTGGCTCTTTAATAATGTCCTCCACATATACGTTGAACAACACCGGTGATAATGGACAACCCTGCCTTACACATCTTCCAAATACTGCCCATCCGGACTCTCCGTTCCTTACTCGCACCTGCGGAGTCTGAGGCATGTACAGGTTGCGGATTAGTCTCCTGTGCCTCCAATATATTCCTATTTTCTGCAATACACTCATTAGTTTTTCCCAATTCACTCTATCAAACGCTTTATCGAAATCTCCAAAACAGGCAGATGCGTCCTGATTGTATTCTATATTCCTCTCGACTAGTGATCTCATTACCGCAATGACGTCAAGTGTGTCTCTCCTCTTCCTGAACCCAAAAGGGTTTAGGATATCAGCCTTTTGTGGAGACATATTGGTTCATACAAAAACATATTCACATGAAAACATGTACACTTACACACATGCATGCATGCCTATCTATTATTATTATTATTAGGTTATCTACCTATTAAGGTAGGTTTTTGGATGGAGACAACTATCAAATAAATATTTTGCAACTCCAAACAAAACCCAATCCAGCAACCTACTCTACATCAGGTCTCTCTTCATCTCGGTGTACTTCTTTCCTCCCTTCATCCCGTCCAACATCCCTATCCTGTTCCTGCCCTTTCCTCGCTTGCCCAACATTCTCCCCTCTATTACCTTCTTCAACATTCCACTACCGCTCAATATGCCTTTCATGTATTTTTCCTGCCTCCGTAGGATTTCTCTCAGCAAACCCCTCTCCTCACCCACCATCTCCAGTACTTTCTCATTTGTTTTCCTCTCGGTCCATTTCACCTTCTCCATTCTTCTCCACACCCACATTTCAAAAGCCTCCAATCTACGTCTATCCTCCTGCTTCAGCGACCACGTTTCCGCGCCGTACATAGCTACGCTCCATATCAGAGTTTTTACGAGTCTTGTCTTAACATCTCTACTCAACGTCCCCGTCATCAACTCCCTCCTCCTTGTGAAAGCCTCCTTGCCTAGCGCAATTCTTCTCCTTACGTCCCTACTACTTTGACCGTGTTGGTCAAAAACACTTCCGAGATACGTAAACTGCTCTACCTGCTCTACTTTTTCTCCTTTTATTTTAATGTTTAGCTTATGCCTCTCTATAATGTACAAAAATTGATGTGTTCGAATGAAGTTTTAACTTTTGCATTTTGAATTAAGAGATTTAGAGTGCCCATTTGTTATTTTGTTATGATTATGTATCATGCGAGGATAGAACCAATACTTGAATCCGTCAGTGCTGGCACCTGGCTCTCTTAATTCATTCTGATGGTCCACTGTGCAAATGAAATGTGGGTTCATTTTAATTGCCTCGGCGTCCCTGGTTAACTCCGTTGTTTTGTACCCCTATGCCTTAGCCTTCTTTGCTTGCTGTCTTCGTGGCTGAAGGGGCTCCCAACCTAATTTATCAAGAATACCCTTCTCGTTCACTCGTTTCTCGTAACCGATCCATTCTGAACTTTTCCCAATTCCTAAATTAGCTATTGCTCCAACATATCCGAAATATTTGCCTCGTATTCCAAATGTGACCACACTAACGCGAGTGAACACCTATTTATTTCTCTCTTGTACCAAATCTTCCCTCAACCCTTGAATCACGAAAAGTTTTTGACGACGAGTGTTTTTTCGCGAACAGCAGATTTCCTGATCTCCTCCTCCCTCTCCTCCCCCCCCCCCAAGTTTGAACTGAAGAGTATTCACTTCGCGTCGTGGATGAAAGATGACCTTTAACGGGATTTGCGGACAGACCAGCGATCCCTGGTGGGGAAAGAGATAACTTTTTGAGGAGAGGTTTGTGTCTGGAGAGTGAGAGAGAGAGAGATAAAGAGATGTGGAGTGAGGGCTACCGTGCAGAGGGATGAGATAGGATGGAGATGGAGTTTGTTATCTCGCGAACGACAATCATGGACACTTGTCACTCGGGGAGATAAGATAAATGTATGCCTTCATGTACCGTCGCAACCGGGCGTCCAGAGGTGAGCTGGGAGCGGTGAATGTGTGGAGAGTGGAAGGAGGTAGCGGGATGAGTCGGTGGAAGGGTAGTATATTCTATTTGAAGGAGTAGAAGAGAGGCGGGTGGCAAAGTGAGGGGAGAAATGATGGTGCAGCTAAGCAAGTTCCTCCTCGAAGCTTGCAATATCAGTTTCGATCGTGAGCCAAGCAGTTGGAACTGGAAAATAAGCATCGACGAAAAAATTCAAGGCTACCCAGGCCAGGTGCATGACTTCACACTATACTTTAGGTCGTGGAGAGGATTAATGGTTGGAATGAAGGGGTTAGAAGGGGTATTCCTTTGGGCAGCGAGTCGATAAGGAGACACTTCCTTTCTGGAATGAAGTTCTTTTTTCCCGATGGTCATTAGGTGATATACTCGTACACTAATGCGTTGGAAAGCGAAATCTCAATCCCACCCAGGCAACGTTAGAAGTTGGTAGTGATCGTAATGAATCAATTTTAATTTTTTGTTAGTGAACGATCAATTTGCTGTGGAAGTTTTAAAACAATTTCTTACCCTCCATCCTTCCCTATTCAATGCTAATGTATTTATCAATTAGATAGCCTTCCGTCCTAAAATTGACTTTTGTTTTCGTCTGTCTTGCGTGTGTCGGCTCTTGCTACTCTCCCTGGAGGGCAGTTCGTGTTTATCGTAGGCCATCACATGTGCGGGAACTGGTAGATTCCGGAGTCTATATTGTCCTATCGTACAGTCCTATCGACTTTAGTTACACCAGTGTCTCGTGAAGCAATGAAGGATGATCAAAATAAAAAATATCCAAAGCTTTCAAACACTGGGAAGAAAAACGACGGCATACATCTACATCTACATAAATACCCTGCGAGCCACCAAAAAGGTGCGTGGCAGGGGGCATATTTATCGGGGAAATGAGAAAAAAGCCGGGAATGGAAATCCAAAAAATCATTAGTCAATATACTTGCTTCTGATCCAATATGTTTCATAAATATAAATTAATAAAATGCGGTTTGCAACAGCCTTCCACATCTTTCTATTGTTAGACATTTTTATTTCCTAAAACTTTCCACAACGTATGTCCTCCATTATCTGCTTCAAACATTCCAATCTGGGTTGTAGAATTTTTTCGGGGAGGCGGCCGACATTTGAGGTAATTTGCGCCATTAGGGATGGGTGGGAAAGGAAGGGTGGAGAGAAACCCGGCGTCGGCATTAGCGTACTCTTGTCGAAAGGCATCAAGGGGTCCGCAGTTTAACGTGACATCCGACGGACGTCGTACTCACTCAAACTACTTCAATTAGGAATCGGGATACAAATGAAAAATATTTGTTGTCTCCAGGATTCGAACCCGGACCTTCCCACTTGGTGGGAAGCCAGTGCATTGAACACTGCACCATCCGGATCCGCAATCTGGGTTGTCCTCTGTAGTTTTTCCTTCTCTAGTCCCTTAGAGCACGGAGTTCAGAAATTCTTCACGCTACAGCTCATGACCAACTCATGCGTCCTACCTTCTTTATAACGTCTTCAAAAGGGACCGCATCTACCTTCCTCGATACTTCATTCTTTAGTTCCTCTGGTCAGCATATCTTGGTCACCCTTTTATAACACCAGAGCTCGACCAAATCGACAGCACGCGTCCAGTTGTTTCTTTTGTTTGTTCCGCAGTCCATGTCTCGCTACCATTCAGGAGTACACTCCATAAAAAGGTCTCAACCAATTTTTGCCCAGTGGTGTGCTTGATGGAGTTAGTAGTGAAGTCTCCTTTTAATATTAAAAAAATCTTTTCCGTGAGAATTATACTATTTATTTCTCTTGAACATTTTCCATCCGAAATTATTTTGTTTCCTAAGCAGCAAAATTTGTCCACAATTTTTAACAGTTCTGCTTCCAACCTAATTATAGCATCACTCTTCTTCACTGCTGGTGACTAGGACTTTGATCTTCCACCGATTTTACCGTAGTGCATATATATATATATACACTATATATATATATATATATATATATATAGACTCTGAGTCTGACCTGAAGAAGGCCTCGGAGTAGGCCGAAAGCTCAAATCATCTACAGTGTGAGTGTCCTTTTACGTGTTATCTGTTTTATTCTGTGTTCTATTGTGCCGTCCAAAAGTTATATATATATATATATATATATATATATATATATATATATATATATATATATATATATATATACACATAAAGATATTGGTTGTATAGGATGTATTTCATTTCTGTAAGAGTATGTGTTGACTCTTCTCGGCTTCTGTTATAACTACGAATTCGTTAGCGATGCGAAACATTTTTATCTATTTCCCAGTCCTAGCGGTACCCTCCCTCCAGCCATTCAAGGATTTCTTTCATTGCATTCCGTACATATATACGCTTGGAATCGCTTTGGAGAGAGCGAGAACCCCTGTCAAACTCCCTCTTCTATTTCAACTTCCATCCTCATTAAATACAAAACTTTATATTTTTTTAATATTCAATTTTCATCTTGAAATTTCAAGGTGAAAAATTTTAAAGATTTAAAGAAAGGCAAGTGTCCCCGTTGGTTGGACAACCAAGAAGTCCTTCACCTTGTGGGAGAGAGTAAATATCGCATTCGACTGGACGTCGAGGTTGTGAATTGAGCTCAGGTTTTTCTCCATTGGAGTGGCTGCCTCAGGACGTCAGGATCCTCTCGGTCAATAAGGAGGAGGCGGGAAATAGATAAGGTAGGTCTTTCGTGGAAAGGCCTTTTTAATAATGGACGAGGGAGACAGGTGCGAATTCCGAAGTGCTATTCGGTGGGGGAGTGTTTATTTTTTGCTTTGGTAGGATAGTCCATCTCTTTCGTGAGTAAATCTAGCTGTGAGAGAGAGACGCCCACTGCATCTACAGCGCTATTTCAGTACCACCGGAATTAACCTATGGAAATCAAATGGAGGAATAATTTTAGAAAGGCCATTCAATATTTAGGTAAATATTGGCTCGCTTAGTAAAGAGTTCCTGACTGGCTGCTTTTAAGCCGTAAAAACACCTTTTTCTGACTTCTCTTAAAAAGCTGAAATGCAATGATGAAACTAAAATATCCTGCGATGCTTGGTTTTTCAACTGAGCTCCTTAAATTCTTTCATGAAAAGTGGATTATTCCATCAAACGTTGTTTTTTGATAAGAATTGATAATCCAGAATATTGATATAAATCTGCATGTTAAAAATAAATATTATGTGATAGTCGCTGGGAGATAATGCCTACGTAGTAACGGAGCTGTAATGTCAAAAGTTTGGATGTGTTTTTTTTCACGCAATGTCAAATGTTTTTTCACGCAAAAAATGTTTTTTTTTGTGTCATTGCTACTGAACCGCATTGATAAGGTGCAGAATATGTGATGAATAGCTGGATGTTAACGCTGATTCTTGAATTGTGATTAATACGTTACGGTAACTACGTTCAATATATTGCTCAAAAAGGTTACAGGAATCCATTTGTGCAAAGTTTTTTTTGTTTTGAACCTACCTCAATGCGAGACCTAATGAGACCTAATGAGGCCTAATGAGACCTAATGACCTAAATTTATACTCTAGATTTTTAGTTGACACATTTGATTCTGAAATATCGCGAGCAGTCAAACACAAAAAAATTGTTTCTGACTCTTTGTAGTTCATCGCTAAATTTCGAAAACTATTTAAAAGGCAGTACTCAAACATTATTTATTTGTATAATTTGTTGCACAAAAACTATTGTCATATTATATTGGTAGCAAGTAATATATAATATACTCGTCTATCTGGTACAGTTTCATTGATGCAACCCAAGTATTACGTTGGTGGCAGCCGCTGTCATTTGAAATATTTTCAGTTCGCAAATGGAAGTAACACGTGACGCTGCTTTTAAATTTTGCTTTCGCCTGAAAAAATCGTTAGCCGAGCCTACGCAATGCTACGAAAGGCCCTCGGAGCAACTCCTCGAAAATATGGAAAGATAAAATTACACAACTACTGTAAACCACTTAACAGGAAAAGGAGGGAAAGCTCAGATATTGCAGTCAGGAATAGCTACTAATTTGAGCCGTGGTCCCATTTCCGAATAAAAAAAAAGCTATTTAAGATTTAATAGACTTTGGCTCTCAAATCTCTGCTTCTTATGTCGATCCATTGCGTAGGAGAATTTTTATTTTATTTGGCTTCTTTACTGGGGCGAGATTAAATCTATATAGCCGCTTCTTCCATCTAACCCCTTCACGCAACATTGGGTACAATTACAAACACCAATGGGAACAACAAGGAGGAAAACCCACCCTTAAGGGAGCCCGCGACCTCTGGGTTGGCAGGCAAGAAACTTTACCCCGCCGCCACCGGGGCCGCCAAAAAAATCTGTCAGGTGTGGGGTTCGAACCCACGCTCTCTTTCGAGAACCAGAACTTAAGTCTGGCGCCTTAGACCACTCGGCCAACCTGACGTGAAAGTATACGGTCTGAATGGAACATACAGTACATATTTAATCGCACCGGAAGTTCTTCAGATACCCTCATAAGTGGTATTAAACGGATATAAATAACTGCTTAGGTATTTTCAATGCACTTATATTTTTCGTAGTAATGGGGATATTACCGCACGAGATCTACTCAATATTCTTCCAAAGAACTCGAAACTTTAAATTTGTTTCCCAATGTTGCAGTTCTTTAATTTTTACAAATTATTGTGATACGTAAATTCTGGTTGAAATTTCGTGGGGTAGGTTCTGGAAATAAAATGCTAAAAAAAATAAAAAGTCTCAGTATTTCTGGAATTTGTTTTAAATTATAAAGTTTGCTTTTTGAAATCTTTTCAATGTGTTATTTTGGTAACGATGGCTTACGCATGGAAGAGGATTAGTAAGACCGAGGCGTTACATAGGCGAGACACGGTGCATACTCATAACTGTTCTTCTTGTTTATTTTACTATTTTTATAATTGAAGTATTTTTTCACGAAATGAAACGTGGTGTCATCGGAAGGGGATTTTTTTCATTGACATTTGTTCGTTTTAACACGGCAGAGGAAAGTTACCAGCCACGAGAAGAATATTTTTTTTAACAACCTTGGTCTCGTTTCGATTGGAATCAAATGCGCGGAGGGGTTGCTGCTTTAGCAAAAATATATTTTGGATTATTTTGTTTTAAAATGTGTTCTTACTTTTTACTCGAATGGGTGGTGCGACGCGCATATTCTCTTAACTCTGGCCAAAATTCTATCCGTAGAATTTCTATTCAATTCACAGCAATGATTTATGGTAAGCAAAATATAGATATTCTGGGTAATAGCTGGAGGTGGAATAAGGTGGGTGTGGCAATAGTTCGTTTCTTGGCAATAGTTCGTGTGTGGGCGTGCATTTTATTAATGTAAGATGACTTTCTTCTTTGCCAAACCTGGACTTTTTTCGTGAATCTTTTGTTGTAGGTGGTCCAGGAGGTTAGCGTAGTATTGTCCAGCAATTGTTTGACAAGTGGGAAAATAATCTATCAACAGAATCCGTTTCCATCTATCCATTCCATCTAGCAGATAATGTTCTCATATCCAATTTCACTGTTTAAATGTGGTATATCAATTAAGATGAGATCCCTACAGCTTTAGCGATTTATCGCACTTTCAATCGGCGATCCCACGTGACCATTTTATGCACTTTTGCCATAATTTCTCGGGTAGTGGCACATTTTTTGGGCAACCATTACGCAGATCATCATCTAAGCTGTCCGGACCAAACTTAAACTCGTTCGTCCACTTGGCAACTGTTGAATATGAAAGAGCAGTCAGCTCCAGTGTTCTGAAAGTCGGCATGAATTTCTTTTGCTTGAATACATTTCTTTACGAAGTTTTCAATAACTGCTCGAATCTCAATTTTTCCATCTTCACAAATTACTACACAGGAACAACAACAAAGAGGCGTCCGCACCACAGGTCTCTTCCCAGTGCACTGACGCGTCATGTGTTTACTCATAAAGGATTACTATGCGGCAAACTCGTTGTGCTAGCGCTGACATCTGGTGGCGATTCCGAAAACATTTCAAACTAATTTCGTACTTAATGTAGTCGTAGCCGAAGTTTGCAACTTTCAATCGACCTTATTTTTCAGGGTGACTTAGATCTTATGCGGAAAAGTTCTTCCTAGGATAAAATGATATTGATCAATATATTGTTGTAACTGCCACTCATCAATATACTCTCTCCATAGTTTTGTCTACTCCGTATGTATTCGAATTCCTAAAAAGATAAAATTATCTGCCATCCGATATAATTCCGTTTTATTGCAAATGCTTCACGGTTAGGCGTTTACATTCTTTGTCCTAGCTGTCATTGTGTCTGTATTTTTGATAATAATTTATATTCCGATTCGTACGGAAGTTTTGAGAGTCCACAACGACTTTCAGGTAGATAATATCGTCAAAATAATCTACCCCTACATGTTGATGAAATAAGACACTTTGCTTTTCCACATATAATATTTTTATTACGACCTAGGTTTCGTTACAACGTATTATCTTCGAAGATATTACGCTGTAACGAAACCTAGGTCATAATAAAAATATTATATGTGGAAAAGCAGTGCCCTCTTTCATCATGAAGGATTTCCACCGTGTTATGCCTGAAACTGTGTTATTTACCTACATATTGAGTAATTTACCTAATACGTACAATATATGCTTCACAGCTATTGACATGACATCAGTCTCAGAGGGTTTAAAGTATATTTTCTAAAATAGACTGAAGTTAAATATAATATTATTTATTATTAGGTAATCTACCGTTTAAGGTAGGTTTTTGGATGGACACAACTATCAAATAAACATTTTGTGACTCCCCACCTAGCAAACTAATCTATATCAGGTCCCTCTTCATCTCGGTGTACTTCTTTCCTCCCTTCATCCCGTCCAACATCCCTATCCTGTTCCTGCCCTTACCTCGCTTGCCCAACATTCTCCCCTCTATTACCCTCTTCAACATTCCACTACCGCTCAATACGCCCTTCATCCATTTTTCCTGCCTCCATAGGATTTCTCTCAACAAACCCCTCTCCTCCCCCACCATTTCTAGTACTTCCTCATTTGTTTTCCTTTCGGTCCATTTCACCTTCTCCATTCTTCTCCACACCCACATTTCAAAAGCCTCCAATCTACGTCTATCTTCCTGCTTCAGCGACCACGTTTCCGCGCCGTACATAGCTACGCTCCATATCAGAGTTTTTACGAGTCTTGTCTTAACATCCCTACTCAACGTCCCCGTCATCAACTCCCTCCTCCTTGAGAAAGCCTCCTTGCCTAGCGCAATTCTTCTCCTTACGTCCCTACCACTTTGACCGTATTGGTGCAAAACACTTCCGAGATATGTAAATTGCTCTACCTGCTCTATTTTTTCCCCTCCTATTTTAATATTTAAATATAATATAAACATTAATAATTTTATTTCATAAATAAACTAAAACAATGAATATTTTAATCACAACAGGATTCATTTATTTGGCGTTTAAACTAAGAAACTAAAATTGATATCTTAAAACGTATAACCGATCCCTCATTAATATTTTAATGCAGAAGATTAAGTTTGGAAATTGTTTATTTATTAATGGAAACATGTTCATCACTTCAAAATACTCGATTTTGTTAGAATCACACCTTTTAATTGATGGACCGCTTATCATAATGAATCTATCTTTTAGAAAGAGGTACACTTTGAACGACAGATGAAGAGTCATAATCCATATCTTCTTGACTGGACTTACTTGCGAGAGAGTGAAAACATTCATTTCGGGATACGATTGGCTTCTTCAGTTGCTCACAATTTATATTATTATTAGGTAATCTACCTGTTAAGGTAGGTTTTTGGATGGAGACAACTGTCAAATAAATATTTTGTAACTCCAAACAAAACCCCATCCAGCAACCTACTTTACATGAGGTCCCTCTTCATCTCTGTGTACTTCGTTCCTCCCTTCATCCCGTCCAACATCCCTGTCCTTTTTCTGCCCTTTACTCGCTTGCCCAACATTCTCCCCTCTATTACCTTCTTTAACATTCGACTACCGCTCAATACGCCTTTCATCCATTTTTCCTGCCTCCATAGGATTTCTCCCAACAAACCCCTCTCCTCACTCACCATCTCCAGTACTTCCTCATTTGTTTTCCTCCATTTACCTTCTTCATTCTCCTCCACACCCACATTTCAAAATCCTCCAATCTACGTCTATCCTCCTGCTTTAGTGACCACGTTTCCGCGCCGTACACAGCCACGCTCCATATCAGAGTTTTTACGAGTCTTGTCTTAACATCTCTACTCAACGTCCCCGTCATCAACTCCCTCCTCCTTGAGAAAGCCTCCTTGCCTAGCGCAATTCTTCTCATTACGTCCCTACCACTTTGACCGTATTGGTCCAAAACACTTCCGGGATACGTAAACTGTTCTACCTGCTCTATGTTTTCCCCTCCTATTTTAATGTTTAGCTTAGCCTTCTTCTTCCTGGAAAATCGCATAACTTTTGTTTTATTAATATTGATTCTCATCCCATATCTATCGCACTGAACCTCCAATTCACACAGCAATTCTGGCAACCCCTTGGCTGACTGAGCAACTAATGCTTCACAGTTTATACTCATTTTGAATTCTCTTTCTCACAGCCTACGTGTAGCGTACAATCCTCTCATAGTTCAGTTTCTTTCAACATTTCAATATCTCCGTCATCCCCTTTCAAATCATTTTTCCGCATTCACTTCGCTCGCCTCTTCTCCACTCTAATATTTCATTTTTTTGTTTTCTCCTCAGTCCAGCTTACCTTTTCCATCTTTCTCCGAACCCACTTATCAAAATCTGTGATTCGACGGGCGTATCCCCGGGTTGTTTTCTTCAAGAAACGGCACGTACCGTATGAAAATCTTGATCCATCGCTTCCTTTCCTCTTTTGCTATAAGCGACTATTTTATTTTCTCTTTTTCGGATCCATTTACAAGCTAAAAAGCTTCGATAACACTGTTTTTCTCCTCTGTCCATCCCAATTCTTCATCCTCGAGCCTCACCTCACGCTTTTCCAATTGGACGCTTATATCTCCTCACTACGTAGTCTTATATTCTGCAATACTTCATTTTACCTTATCTATCCTATTGAGCCCCTTTGTGAAATAATCAAAGGAAAATAAGAACTCCTGGTTATGTTTCTGTCTCAAGAGGAGCGTTGGTCATATGGCGGATTGCGTAGTTTACGACTATAATTGCATCATCTAATAATGGAACTCAAGATATGGGTGAAAACATTATTTAAATCGAAAATAAAATCAGCTCCGAGATAATGCTATACTTTTAACTAAGATTATCTAACATTTTCACCATTTTGAGATATAATTATGAATTACTTTGCAGTGAAAGTTCTTCTCATAATAATTATGTTGCTCCGCTACTTCAGGGAACCACTTAGTTGCGTTACATTAGTTCTGTGTACAATGAATTGTTTTATATTTTTATTGGAAAATATTGAAGTAGTTACATTGATTTGATTAAACGGTGGACTAGGAAATAATAACACATGTAATCCAAGATGCAGTAATTCCTCTTGTTATCACGATGGCTTCAAAACTGTTCATGTAGATATACCTTTAATCAGAGCTCTTTGTCAGCTTTTGAAGTGTTCTTTACACGGCGCTCAGAGAGAAGAAGAGTGGTCTTAAAGAGGACCATCTTGTGTTTTTTTTTGTGCTACGGTGGATAGAAGCGGAGAAGCCGGCATCATTGCGTAATGGATGGCGTCAATAAATTTTTAGCGCTCTCTTTAGTTTAGAAACGGATAATTCGGAATGGGTAAACAAATCAAATGCTCGCATTCAATTGTTTCAGGCTCAACTTTGTGGAAGTTCATGTTCATTAAATGAAGAACACAATGTGAACAGTGGAAATATACAGAAACACAGAAGAACAGTGGAGATATAAATTGTGTTCTTCATTTAATGAAGTCAAATGCTCTCATAGTTCCTTCCAAAATATTTAAAAAGAGCTGGGGAGGGAGAATTAAAAAAGTATTAGCGGGTTTTCATGTTCAGATCAGTGCCATTTCCCAAGGAAAGTCTAAAAAAAACTCGCTTCGGTTTCCGAACAAAAGATCTCAACTCAATGCATAATCCCAATGGAAATAGCCGCATTTAGAAAATATGCGACGGAAGATGGTCGTTTCATTGTTCTCGTAACCCGTCAGAGAAAACGAGCCCTAAAGGGAAGGGACTTCGTTATGACTCCCCAAAAAATTTGCATCTTAAGTAGCCGAATGAAATAGTTCAGAAAAAAGGCAAAAAAGTTCATGCGCTAAATGACAAGCCGCAGTGTTATGTTTGTCTCTTTCAAATTTTAAGAAAACACCGAAGTCCATCAAAGAATCAAAGATGCTCCTGATGTATAAATTTCATTATCCTGGAATCAGTGGGGGAGATTCGTTACAAAAATAGCCAATATCGCACTCTTTGTTTACATGATGGAGGTTGCGTCTCCATGTCCCCAGAGTGCTCAAATATTTGGGGAAGCTCCCAACCTAAGACAGGTTCGGTAAACAAAGGAATTTCAAGCGAGCATTCAATTGCTCGCGTTGGACGTTTGCCTTACTCAACGTCGCGACAGGACGACAAACTGTGGCGAGGATTCGGCAGAAATCGATCGTTAATTTTTAATCTGTCATGACTTGCATTGCCATTCTCCTTGTTTTAGTCATCGGGGTGATCAGCAGCTGATATTTTGTATTCTAAAAGGAAGAATATGCACAGTTGCCGCGTAATGAATCATAAATAAATATTATGAGATCTCAGTTTAATTTAAGATATCGGAAATTATGTGCATGACATTTACTTGAGATGCAAGTTGTAATAAATGCTGTGAAATCCCTAGATACTATTAATAAAACCCTGTAAAATGGTAATGAAACGTGATGAATATGGTATCAATGCTATCCAATGTCACATGCTGTTAGACTTCGAAAAATTACAATTTGATACAATTCCGGATATTTTGATTGAAATATTATAATATTTAAAAATTAGTGACGACAAATTTGCTTCAGGACATGCCCTCACACTTCATCGCGCATATACCTATTAAATTTTTGTGGCATTTAAACCCGGCTATATAATATATCCTTAAATCCAATCGTTAGTTAATGTGAGCTTTAACATTGAGGTTATCGACAAATTTGATAAGCAAATAAGATTGGTCAGTAGTGAATGCTAACATTGTGACCGCAGCAACACCATCTGTCAGTTATTGAACAGTGTAACTGTCAGTTTTGATGTTAACCAGCGGTCATAAACCTGAGTTTTGATCTTAACCGGAAGTTAAATTTAACCTTCGGTTTAACTAGACACTATAAAACTTGGACCTAGCGAGCTTGATCTCATTATTGCGTTACTTTCACCCCTTCTTTTTCTTAAATTTTACTTGTTTACATTCCCATCTTTTATTAATACGCTCGCAGAGATGTCTTTGATCTAGTTAGAGCAGAACTATGAATGAAGATCGCCTTTAAAATCTTGAAAGCCAGCGAATTATCGCGGATTGGATTTAAAAGAATCATATTGAATTTAAAGACACAGTAGACGTACCCTTGACGTAAGAATGAGTTGTGAGTGTTTTTCTGCGTCGAAAATACTGAAAAAAGAGGATAAATGTAATATCGTCGTAAACCGTGTTCCCGCGCCTTGTACGAGTGGTTGGATCCCGTTCTTTGATTAATTTATAGAAATGAGGCGTAACTTTATATGAATTCAATTAATTCAATTTTTAAAGTCAATTAAAGGGTAATAGGAACATCATGATTTTTTAAATATGTGAATTGAAGTCTCATTGTATATTGGAGAGAACTCATTTTTTTGCAAAGGATCATTTGAATCAGCAGTGCTAATTGGCTCAATATAGATAGATGGCGGCCTTTTTTGAGCAGAATTGAGACGTAATGGTCGTCCCTTTTTCCATTTAACCCATCGTCATACACATTATAATAGCCATAAAATTTATAATTACATTGATACACAATACTTATACACGTTCATGCACTTAAATACATATAGACGGACAGACATACATTACGCACAGATATACACTTCTGAAAACAAATATTTTTGCATATATACATTTATATATGTTTACACACATGCATACACATCCATTTATATATACATATACGCATATAAATTATTTATTCACCTAAAGGGCAGAGGATGTGCTGAGTTTAGGGCGGTGCACCGCATTCATGTCTGTAAAGCGTTGGAACTTACGACAGAAAATGATGAATGGAGTAATTTTAATTCCTTGTAAACAATCCGAGACTATAAAATTTTGCGGAAACCGTTTACAATTTACGAAGCATCTTCCCAGCTGTCGGCATAAATCGTAATTACTTTTCTAATTTGGGTGCTCGAGATTCGTATGTGAAAACTTTTGTCCGCTTAGTCAACCCAAGTGAACGTTTTTCATTAAATTTAGATTGTAAAGAACGAAAAGATACGTTAATATATATAGCGTGGTGTTTAGATTGGTGCGGCTTTGAATATAATACCTGCCTGCGAAGTCTTTATAATTTTAAACTCACAACGACTATGCTACGAACTCGTTCATCAAAAGATAGTTTGAAAGTTCTATCCTGGTTCAAGCTTTTTAATGGTGTGTAAACCTGGTTCAGATTATGTAATTCAATTCATTAAAAATATTAAGCTGAATTCAGACTAGTTATGTTCCAGACTGACATAAGATGACTCAATTATGCATTTTATGTGTTTTTAAGATTAGATAGTCAACATTGTAGGATTAATTTATAAGGTCAGATATAAACTTGGCCATTTGGTAACCTGAAATCAAGTTCCACTGCTACGAAGAGCATTTTAGTGATTGGTTTATTGCGCGCATAATTTTTGGAAGATAATCAAGAAATTTAAGAAAAAATCTAAATAATATTCTGTAAGTAGTAACATGGTCAAACTGTCAGAGTGCATACCATTACTTCCAAAAATATTTTAGAGCTACATACATGGCTTTACTAGCAATTAATTATCAAATCTTAAGGCATTCATTAAAATTTTTGAGTTTACCTATTGTATTTGAGGCATGTCTTTGACACATCGTTCCTGTTTTAAAAAATGGGTTTTAAGTAAAAAGGATGAGATATACTCTCAACTATTTGTCAACAAATATTTATCCTTAAGACAGATTATTATATACCTTTTTAGCTGAATTGTGTTTTGCATGTATTTCAGAAGACTGCCTAAAAATACTCCGCTGAATTACGTAATGACCTATAATGAAAATCTTATGTGTCCAGCGCACTACTCTTTTTATACTTGTGTTATTTATATCTTAAAAGCTACTATTAAATTAGTTTATGTGTGTTTCCTCTGTTTAATTACCTTCATGTTCCGCTATACAGAGTTTTATATTTCCTCATGATGTAATGATTCCAGAAAGTAAAGGATCTATGTCTTTGGTTGTTCTACTACGGAATATATTCACAGAAACTTAGGATATTTTTATCTATCTCGGTTTACTAAATGTAACGATCAGTTTAAGACCTTCATTGTCTTAAATATTGCCGTAACCACGTGCTAATTGAAACTGTAAATAATTCAAATTGCTATATAAATGACTACTTAATATAATTTATGTCAACATCCAAGTGTGGAAGTCGACGTGAATGAATTTTTTAAGGTACATTTGTTTTTATTTGTGTTTTAATTTGTTAAAAATGTGGTGTAATTCTTCATGTGGCGAGTTTTATTTCCCGAATTTCTTTTATTAGTCAGTAATCGTGACGGTAAAGGGCGACAGTCACCTGAACTATCTCTAAAACCACAAAACTCACAAATATTTTCAGTGAGGCTGAAAATAATTCGATTTTCTACGACACCGTTATCCAATGTCAATTCTAGAATAATAAATGTAATTGATAAATAGGTATATGAATCAAAATATTTTATAAACGATTAATTTTTGGGGCTCTGCCTAGGAAATCAATCACATTTTAACGGAGTAGTGGCGCACATCTATCCTGACGTGAGAATTACACACCCATCGTAGGATTTAGTTCGAGGTGATCTTTTTCGTAACTTATTAAACCAATCTTCTCGTGGATTATTGCGTCAACTATCTTGTAATGCTATGAGAAATAATTCGTGCCAACCTTTTTCACAATCGCATTTAATAGTCATCTTTCATTATCTTTCAAACTGTAATAGTAGCTAAGAAAACTGTACCAAAGTGAAATAATTCTCAGTTAAATGCCATGTATAACATTTTATGTCTCCTCAGATTTTTGCGAAATTGCGTCCTCTAAATCGCAATACATCTACGTAATACTATGCAAGCCACCAGAAGGGTGCGTGATAGGGGGTGTATCCACACGATGTATGCACAGCACACGAACAGATACAGTCATGTATCATGCTTGAGAGATTACTACAGAAAACAATTCGGATATACAAACCAATCTGCACCCAATTATCGGTTTAAAGTGGAATGCGGAGGGGATCACCTCAATTTATAGTGAAACTAGGCAACCAGAGTGGTCTGTCTATCCATTCTTCAGTCTCTCTCTCTGATTTTAAATGAATTCTAATTCATGTCTTCCATAGTAATTTGGAATTTTTTAAAAATGTGCTGAAAGTCTTTGGAAAACTGATCGGTGTCAAATTTACTTAAGGAATTCAGTCTAAAAATTAATCTTCAGTTTTGGAGAGGGTTCCATCCGAAATTCTTTCTCATGTGCATAGAGTTTTTTTTCAAGTCCATTAAATAACGCATGTATAAGTGGAATCACGTACAGAAGAGACGTCATCAACACAATATTTGGTAGAGCTCCAAGAGGGCCTCACAACGTCCATTCCCATTAAAAATTATCTATTTTTTTCAAATACGGTACATTTCTCTGTAAGACACGCGGAGGAAAAAAGTTTCCAATCCCTATACAATATTTCCGACGGATTTGAGTGCGTAGTGCGAAGTTCGATACCAATCTCCGGGGACTTGATATTAAATGACACGCTCATCCCTTTCACCGCTTTCCTGCGGAGCCGACGGCTGACCACGACCCATACTATATATCGCTCAACCGGACTCCCGACGTTAAACCGAAGCAGGAGAGCGTCTACGAGAGAGTGGGGCTGTTGGTAATGCCGGGAAAACTCCTTTAAAACTCCCGACGCGCACCTCTGAAGAGGATAGCTGCTGCCACCATTCCCAGTTCCTTCCCTCCCCCTCCACCCCCTACTCCGTCCTCCTCACCGCTCCTCTCCCCCCTCCGTCTCCCTTTGTTTATCCTTCCTCCGCCTGTCCCATTATCGCCCTCTATTGCCATTCCCCCTCCTCCCCTATCCTCCCGCCCTGACCAGCCACCCACCCACCTCTCGTCCCTCCTAACCCAGAGGCCACTCTCGGCTAAGTGTGCTCCAAGCTCGAGCGAAGATTCCTCCTCCACCCCTCCTTCCTTGTCCACTCCATTTAATAAACATCCCTACGTCCTCCTCCTCCCCTTCCTGTAATTTTGTCCCATGTCATATATTTATTACGTTACACTCATGGCTCCACGTTAACTATTTTCCATCGTCTGCAACTGCATATAAATTAATTACGCGACCATACTAAGTTTGTATAAAAAGTATCGGTATTAATTTTTTCCTGACGTGTGCGTGGAGTTCTGAATTCAGATCATCGGTTAAGGGTGCGCATGATCGCAGATCGTATTGTTGTTGTATGGATAAGAAGACAGTGTACACCATTATCAATGAACATTTGGCACTGCGAAAGATCTGTGCTAAACTCCTCCCAAAAGTCTCGATGGACGAAAAAAAGCAGATTCGAGTGTCTGTTTGCAAAGAACTTTTGCGATGGCATTGCGACGATTCCCCAACCCATTTACACTCCCGGCTTGGTACCAGCAGACTATTTCCTATGCCCAAAAGTGAAATCTTCCCTCAAAGGACACCATCCTGGTACTCTAAGGGCCTGCCTGGGAGCTTTTGTGGCGTGTAAAAGCCGCTGGCAAAAGTGTGTTGATGCTCAAGGGATGTACTTTGAAGAATTTTGAGGTATTATAGCATTTTCTGAAATAAATATATTTTCCCGAAAAATTCCCGATACTTCTTATACAAACCACCTACATTTATTTGCGCTTCACCGTGCGCTTCATTTCACTTTAATTGATCCCTTTGCCAGCGTATAATGAAAGTATTCGTACCCTGATTTTACCAGTTCAGGATAAGTAGTTTGCAGGGAGGTCTATTAGAATAATCAGATGTATTGCAAATTAATTAGAAATTTGCGAAGAAAAATAAGTTGATGGTTGTAAATTTTTCCGACTTCAGCATTTTAAATTTTGTATTTCCCAAAAATATCCGTCGCCTATTTGATACTTCGGTTTTTTCGGGGAAACATAAAGAGTTTTATATATTTAGTGGGAAATTGTTGTGAGTGATTAATGCTTTTGCCTTATTGTCTTTTTGTTTGAAAACCAAATGATTCTCCAAAATATCCCGTACTCCAGTTTTATTTTGCACACAAAGTTCTTGTTATACTTCCTCGATTGTCTTTCAAAGTCCATTGCAATGCAGTTTTATTATCTCAACTTCCTTCGGTTAATTTCAAATTTCGACTGCGGATCACATAGATTGCTTGGCGTTTCATTTCGGGCGAGATTAATATTCCCTGAGGGTTGAGAATGTTATATTATTTTCAGAAGGAGAGGCGACGGATAATAAATATTTCACCGTTTGTGGAAGAGCCTTGGAAAGGATTTTGAAAGAAATTTGGGTTCTTGCTCGGTGTCTGACCATTGCTTAGGAACGAAGTGGCCACATAAAAAAATAAATATTTCAGGTCAAGCGTGATAAAATTACGATACGTCATGGCGCTCAAGATTGATTTCATTACTGTAATCACATTTTATTCTAGAACCCTGTTTGCTGAACTAATCATACCTTATGGAAGCGTATTAGATATTGAAAATTTCAAATTGTCTTAATTTTTTCAACACTATAGTGTTTATCCTGTGTACTTGTCTATTATTCATCGAATCTGCTGTAGAATGAAAGCAAATCGTTTTATTATTATTAGTTTGGAAGTCAGCACGGCAAAAGGAAATCGTGAAAAGGAAATACGGTCTTCGGGAACAAAGGATGTAGGGTTTTCCACGCATTTTGTCTCATGTTAATATTGGCCCCGTAAATCGACTTAAAAGCGGTCGAGGAATATTAAAACCGACCGAAAAAGGTTGTCTTGCCTCCCAGTCACCACAGCAGTATTGATTTAATCCGTAAAGGATTGATTTTGTCACATTGCCAGCAGCAAAAAGCGTTCTTCTTCCCGAGAGGAAAAATCCAATTTCTGAACCTCCTCCAGAAAAGGGTTCCCCTTTATTTAAAAAAAATAATATTACATAAACATTGTTTTTGTTGATTTGATTTGGCCCCCTGGAATCCACAAGAAGCTCTCAAGATGGAAAATTATTCCATATTTATCGTTTCCGAACCTTTCATGTCATCTCGCATTCACTGCGGCTCCATATTGTGGTTTAAAAAAAACTTGAAAAATGAATTTTTAAGTGCCGCACTAAGAGTAGGGAGTGCCTATGAATTGATTCCCCCCACCGATCCCTCAAAAATAAACAATGAAGCGTTCGCCCCTTGAATTTATGCTTCACCGTTATCCTGCGCGCAGTGAGGGTCGACATCCATTGTCTACGAATTTTAATGGGGTCGAAGTCCTCGGAAGTAAACGTTCAGCACCGTGTGCAAACGGTAAATGCTCTGAGATCTCCTCCGCGTGCGGGATGCAGGCGTTAGGAAATGAAATAAATAACGCAAACTCAAGCTTAGACTCCAAAGGATATGGTTCATTGGCCGGTGAAGTTCACTTGCGAATAACTTGACTCGACGTGAGGTGGACAGAACACGTCCATCACTCACACACAATTCCATTTTCTCGTAGCCGGGGTCACAGTGGATCGCAGTCGGGGACCTTTTTATAGGAAGGCAGACCAAAGAAGGCTTGAGGCATACCAAACCTGGTGCACATGACTGTTGCTGAAGATCAAAGGAAATGAGAAGATGGGAAACAAGGGATAGGAAAGGATGAATAAATGAATGGATGAAAATTTGGAGCATAATATACAAGTACTTGTCGTGTGAAAGTACTTGACAAATTGAAATCATCTCATTTTGATTTTTTCGGAGAATTTTTAAAAATTATTATTAAATGCATTCATTTACTGGTCATGGTAGGCGTTTAATGGGTCCTCTAGTATGCTGTGCTGTATTTCTAAGCACTAACGTAACACATTAATAAATAAATACAATGAAATCTTCATTAAATTGAGCCATTCTTTAAATCCACATTGATCCACTTTAAGTCTCTCTTCAATCCACCCCAATTGCCTGTTATTTTCCTGCCTCTACCTCATCCACCATAATATTCAACCCTCTTCCACAGTATTCGGCAGTCCATCATCACACGATATTCATTCAACCACATTATGTATCTCCTTCGGATTTTTCCGATCAACACTCTCCACTACTCCAACATGCCTCAAACATCTTAGTTTGTTTTACTTTCCGTCAATTTCAAAATTTTCAATCCTCCTCCTTACCCAATTCTCAAAAACCTTAAATCCACGCTTATTCTCGCTTCGAAACGACTAAGATTCCGAACCGTGCGATATTATCATGCTATCCACTCTTCACTAGTCTCTTCTTTGAATCTGTACTTACGATACATTTCATTTACTCCCTCATCTTCGTAAAAACGCTGTGAACAGTAGTTGGAGAGGTCGGGACCGACGCGTAGATCAAGCAAGAGAGTTTCATTAAGGTTGAACTGAGAGTCGCACACAACTATTTTTGGAGTTATTTATTTAGTGATTTTAGTACCGTGCAAGCCACCACTAGGATGTGGCAGGGGGTGAATATACACCAGACTAATATGGACCCGAACATGACCCTACCGCGGTCGGACAATGTTATCCTGATCCCTTATCGTTTGTGGAAAAAATGGCATCTTAAATCTATGTGTTATACCCTTAATCTCTCTAATTTTACAGACTTGGTCTCTCCTACCGTAGTACAATGGAAATCCATTTTCAACATCACTGCTAAAGAGACGTCCTTTCAAATTATGGAAGAGATTTAATCTATAATTTTACCTTCGCTCCGTGAGTGATTCCCCGGCCTAGCTGCTCCAATATTTTGGATACGCTGCTAAGTTTATCATAACAACTAAGGATTAATGATGACGTTGGAGTCGATTAGAATAAAATGCATTATAGGGTCTTTATTTAGAGCAAAACGATTGGTTTAAACGTCAGGTTCTCAAGATAGTCTTGTGATTGCTGTAATTCCGTGGTGAGAGGAATACTTGTATCACTTAAGTTCCTTTGTCAATTCTTATAAAATTTTCTATCGAAATCCATGTACGCGGGTAGGAATACAAGTGTTTTTCCCCTGTATTTCTTTCGAAATTTACGTTATTGTTGTTTGATTATCTAATGCTGTAGTGTAAATTACTTGGCCAAACTTTAAATAATTAAAAAAAGACTAAATTGTTTTGTAGAAATTATGTTTTTGCCTGTTGCCAGAAAACATGTTTAATTGCCTGTCGTGACATTTAAAAATATTACTTACTACCTAATCAATAGAATATTTTATTATTGTTTTTATAAGTGCAAAAATGTTAGCTATACTCCGACCCATTCTCTTTTCTTTTGCCAGCAGATGCGATGAATTTGCAGAAAAACAAATCTGAAATGAAACTTAAAGAGTAAAAAGGTCGTACATTGCTTACTAGCCTACTTACGTTGCTACATTGCTTGATAGCCTATTAAATTTTTTTATAAAACCTTTATTTTTGCATGTGAGAATGTGTTATTTGCCTGGAAATACTTTATTTTCTGTCAAAGTAGTACGAAATTCGGGTCAATTTGAGTTCATAAATATCACTTGAAGATGTTGACTTTTCTGGCTTTCGCATATTTGCCTTCGAGATTGAAAATTACTCATCTCTCTCATCTTTTTCTGTACATTCTATTTTAAGAATTGCACAGCAGACAAATACCAATTCCACACTCATTTTAATATCCCATGGTTTACACCTTAAACACACCAAGACCTACTGACTGAATAGAATTGACCTTAAACTCCTACTACCTTGATAACTCAAAAACGCAAAGCTATCCTGGGGAGTGAATAGGATTATTTGCACAAGTGTTTGTTTGCAGTGCAATTGGCGCTAAATGCTTACTAAATGCTGAAACACTTACTCTACGCGCAATGAAATACCGTTCCCCCACGTCTTTTCAGGTGAAACGTAAACTTCCTCAGATTTCAAACACAAATACTCTGTAAGCAAGAATTCCTTCTGCAAACTATTAGATGGTGTTAACCTTGGACGTTAGTCGGTGCACCAACTTCTAAAAATACCTTATATTTTCCTTATTTTGCAACACTTCACGCTAAGAAAAATCTAGCTACTATTAGGAGTGTCTTTTATTTAAATGTAACCTAGTAATCCCAGATGTAAACTGAATGTACTTGGTGTTTCTTTTCGAACCTTAAAAAAGTATTTTAAACTCATGAGTTAATTTGACGTATCTTGACGCCCACGGGGTTTTAAACATTCGTTTGACGACCATGTATGCTTACGGTTCAAACCTCTAGCTTGGTTCTGGCAACCTATAAAACTAGAGCACTTTGAAGTACACTCGGAGAAGTACCGCTTCCGAATCTTAATTTCATGTCACTGGAACTGAACTGTGACATTTACTCAAGCAATGTGTGCTCTTCCACCTTCCTCTGCTTAGTGTTTTTACACGTTTGTGTTTTGTGTTTATGAATAAAAAAATAACGGATTCAAGGTTGTTCTGTCGGAGTGTGTTCGAATTGAATACTTCTTTCCTCTTCAACTTTGATTGATACATGTCTCTTATGGCGGTGAAAAAAATAACTAAATTCAGATTTTTATTTATGCTTTGTTAAAGATTTTTGCTAAAAATGTCCTTGGTGTAGTTTATGTGGCAGGAAGTAATTAAGTTTAACTTGAAACTGAATGTGTGAAACGAAATCCAGGAAATAATTGAGTAAATTTTACAACAGTGAATTCGTGAGCAATTTAATTTTCTCACGAGGTAGACTGACTCAAGTAACTGATGACAAAAAATGAAGCCATGAAATTTCCTGTGTTAACTTCTTAAAACGAATAAAGATTTAATTTTGCTAGATCAATTAGTGTTTTGACTATGATTCATATTGAATAATTAATGAATAAAATGCAACCATTTCAGAGAGTAAAAATCATTCGCCTTGACCGGGATTCGAACCCGGATCCCTCGATATCCGGCCGAGTGCTTTAACCAATTAAGCTACCGAGACGTCCTTTTACACTCAGAAATTTTGGGGGCTTTAAAGGAACAAGATGTTATGACGAAATACCGTACGTACATTGTCACAGGCATTCGTAGTCGTGCGCGACGCGCTCTTGAAATTTAATGAATAAAAGTCTCATTTTCCCAAAATTATCTAGATGGTTACACAAATTGTACTTAATCTAACCTAAATTTGATGGAGTATGCTGCTCCTAATTTTCAGTTGGCGTAAATTCATGGAAGATGAAAGAATAATTACTTTTTTTTGTACGTGTAGCCGTGGTTGTGAGTTTCCGCCTACACTTTCATTAATGTTGAAAAGTTGTAAAAAATTTATAGAGAGAGAGGAAACGTCACAAGAGCGGTGATGAGAGCAGATTCTAAAGAACCTTTTAGTGTGGCCAAGTTGAAAAGCTTAATTAATCCGTTTTTATCGCAGTGATAATTTGTTGTTCAAACATCCACGAGTAAATACGTCTCTATCTGTGTTTGCTGTTTCGTATCGATTTATCTTTATCCAAAGTTGGAAGCCCAAATGTCTCTCTTTAATTGAAATGCTTGTTCGAAGTTAACATAATGACCATGTCAAATTAAAACAAAACTTCTATTTTAATGGAGTATTCACCTACAAAAAGAATCCGATGGCTAAATCGGAACCCTGCGTGGCACTCTCGAAAACTTCATCCACGGGGAGGAAGAGATGATAATTGCGAGAAAAGTTTGAAAAATATTATCTCCGTAATGACCGGCAAAATTTATTGGAAGCAAAGGTTAACTGTGGCAAATACTTTCCCACATTTATTTTATGGCCATATATTTTATATTTATATTGTGGCCACACTTTGAATAAACTTTCTTGTATTCTTCACTTATGAAATGATGATCTGAAAAATGGCAATATAAAAAATAAGTCTCGTTTCATTTCTCGTTAGTTGATAATTTTTCACTGTGATCCTGTGTTCTTAATTTCATTGCTAATTAATTAAAGTTGGCAATTTTCCACAAAATACAATTTTCCACCTCCCCTCCCTCTTTCCCCCATTTTCCATTACCCTCCCCTTACTTGCTTTTCAGCATACATAGTAGACAATGAGAAATGACTGTTACCAGAAGATGATGTAGTTACATTGAAACCGGTCGCATTAATAAAAATTTTATTTTGTGGAAAATTGCCAATTTTAATTAATCATTATATTCCACCATATCACGCCTGGTGTCTCTTTTTATTCATTGCTAATGATTTATATTTTTAATAGCTTATAACTACTATTACGAGTAAACACCTCAGTAAGTCTCTTCACGATTAGTCATTTTCTTCCGAAAAATATAGGGAAAGTTCATAATGCCTATGATGATTGATTATACGATTATTTAAATCTTCACGCTGTATTTTCATAGTCGAACATCTTCTGTATTTTGAAAAATTCCCTTTTTTTATCGAGTTAGGTGTTCGAAACCATGCTCGGTTAACTTTTAAATACTTTGTGGAACTTTATAGTTGTTATTGTACATGTTATACCATGGATTATATTTCATTTATACATTTAAACAGGGGATATATGTGAGTATGAATGCGGATAAAATTGTACGGGTTGAGTTAACCTTCACCAGCGAAAATTGTATGTTTTCTTGGAAAGAAACTCTCCGAAGTTTCAATTAAGCAATCGGTTAAGAGATTATTTTTTCACGACTCTCGCAACGAAGGAAAAAAAATCAACATTGAGGCAGCTGATTGCTTGTTGCGTGAAATCAAATTTGTGAGACGCTGCGTGGGAGGCAAATGCAAATTTACTTTTCCGTGGGGGTATTTTTTGAAGAGATAAGTTTTGAATCTTTCTATCGTTGCAGTAGCGAGTTAATCATCCTCTTGAATATCCAAAGATACGTTTAATTCCACCGAAATCTCGTCTTCCAAGGCCTTCTCATTTCTTTCGTAATTCCCAGCGTTTACGGTTTTCTCTATTCCAACGTTCCTCTCTTCATTCTAAAATTCTCCGCAAGTGGCTACATCTCGGTGTTCGTCCTGGAAATTGGAAATTTTTCCTACGCAGCTTTTCCGATTTGTTTCTTTTTCATTATAAATTTAAAGGAACCCTCAGTAACTTGCTGGGACTATTTGCAATAAAAAATATTTTTTAGTATTATGTCTCCATCAAATCGTATACCGGTTTGCGTATGCAAATATGTATTTGCGTTCCGTATGAATCTCCTCCCTGCAATAGCTGATATACGAGGCCTTTGCGTAAATGTAATACATTATATTGAAGAGGGGAGACGCCTGCAAAAATTTCATCTATGGGAAAGAAACAGTTGAACCTTTAGGAGCCTGCTCTAATGAGGTATTTCCTTACATATTAAAATTATTGTCAGCTCTTGATTTAAATTGAATAGTCAACTTAACGGATGTTATGGTATTGGCACGGGCTTACGTTAGGTCAAACTAGCGCGTACATATATTGTTGAGTCCCGCGCTTCAAGGGCGGGTCGTTTTCGCCTAAGCATTAGCTATTGATTCGTGCCGTTAGGTGGCTCTGCACACTATGACTAATGTACTCGTATAATGAGAAGACAAATTTACGCTTTTTCACAAGTTTATTAGGAACGTAAGACGGGTTTCGGTTCACAGAACCGTCCACAGTAATAGACTTGTCCCTGATGATGGTTCTGTGAACTTAAACTCGTATTGCGTTTCTAATAAACTTGTGGAAAAGTTTGTTTTCTCATAGTGGCGAACTTCTACTACATCTCGCCCGAGTCTGTTGAATGCATTGGGAAACTAATGTATAAGTTTAATCAAATGTCCAACTACCTCAAAGTATTAATATTTTCAAAAGATATTTTGATGGAGTTGGTTCCGTCATATTACGGTATCGTCAAATAGTCTTGGAAAAGTACAAATGGGATATTTTTATTTCTATGCCCTAGTATTCCGTTGCTCGTAGCCTTATGTAGTTAAATAGTTGTTTTGATTCTTTTCCAAGCCCTTGTTTAACCCAAATGTATTCATTATTAATCATTTGATCAATCAAATAATTGTTAATAGAATTAGATTCCGTATTTGAAATTTATTTGGAAAAACTAAACGGGCAACTACCGCGGGTTAGGTGAATCTGTTTGTCTGTTCATATCTTCATTGGGACTAAATTACTTAATTTACTTCGGGATTTAGCGCCTAATTCAACGAAGCACAGCCTCATTTCCAGTCGTCCATTGATCAAGCCTAATGTTTTGGAGACACAGAAACGGCCTCAGGCTAACCGTTACCGCTCTCAAACCCGTCTTTTATGTCAATTTATGTCCGCGACTCTTTCGATATCTGCCCCCACAATCCTCTGCCCACACCCTCTCCTCCTCCTTATCTGATCCGTATCTCTTCAGATTCCGAGGTCTCCTCCTCCTCTTCCTCCCTCCGCCCCTCACCCGTGTCCATCGCTCCCCCCTCCCTTCCTCTCTCTCTCTCTTTCCCTACGTCCCTCTTCTGCCGCCGATACACTCCCCTCCCTCGCCTACTCTTCCCGGATTGCTTGCCATTACCTCCACCGGTGGCATTTCTTCCCTTCAATCTCTGCTCTGCCAACACTGCTCGAGAGAGCGAGCGTACGCACGCGAATACGCACTCACTCAGTCATTCTCGTCATCTTAAAGGCCCTCCCTCAACTCTCTCCTGTCACACCCCCCTTCCATCTACAGGGCGGCCCGCGGGTCACGCCGGTGGGCGAATAATTTCCCGTTCAGAAGGCCGTCATCCGGCCGGTCCGAGACCGAAAATTGCACCCGTACGTAAATATAATTATGTAGGTGTATGTATGTATATGTGTATATGTATACTTATACATACACTTATATATTTAATTTTTCACCACTCTTTCGCAAACATTTTTGTGTGTGCGTGCTAATATTTTTTTTCAGCTTCCGTCCCCACGCGCGAAAGGGGACGCCCTTACTCCTTTTTTTTACCGTCCTTGTTCCCTTCTCCGGCCTATCTTCCTGCTCCTCCCTCTCTTCCTAAACAACCCTCTTCCCCCACTATCCCAACTTCCCGCCAGCCACCCCACCCCCTCCCCCAGCCAGTAAACCCTCCTCTCCCCTTCGCGCTCAAAACACACGCACACAAACGAGACATACGCGATCGTGAGGTTGGGTGGGTGGGGTCGGGGGGAGTGAGAGTCTCCTCCTCGTCTCCCTTCCTCCTACGCCCCCTCCGCTTCCACCGACACTGGAACATTATTTCCCTTCCCGAAGCCGCGGGCGAGGGACGCCGTAACTCACACAGCGATCGTGGGAGGAGGGCGCGCCGTCGACGACGCCCGGAAGGAAGGTTCCTCCTCGCGGCGGAAGCCGGCCGGCCCCCACGCCGTCGGAGGAGGGTGTGTGCCGAGACGTCGCACCGGACGCCCCCGGAGAAAGTGACGACAAGTGGAGTAGAGCGAAAGGGGGCGTGTTTTGAAGCCGGCGACTACAGGTGCAACGTGGGATGACTCTCGCACGTGAGTACTGAAGTCCCCCGTCCCTTTTTTTTTCTTCTTTCCCCCTACCCCACCAACAGCGACAACTTACTTCTCGACGCGCGGCGACAGCAGTGCCAAGTGCCGTAGGACCCTCCACCGTTTCTCTATTTCTTTTCGTCAAGCAGCGATTCGCATTTCGGCTGTCATTTTTTTTGTGCCCCCCCTCTCTCTCTTCGCGGCCTTTGTCCGCCGCTTGTCCATGTGGTGTCTTGTTTCCAGCAAGTGAAGGAGTCTCCTTACGTCATCGCCCACCGTCCCCATGTCCGTCGTCCGTCAATGCCTGGCCTCTGATAGTGTGATATCTTCCCAATCGCCAAGGCGTCGACGTATCGGATTGATTGCTATTTATATACTATTCCTGCAGAATAGAGGGAGCTATCTGGGTCTTGGCTGTTCATGGTCTCCTAGGTCGCTGAACAAACAAGAATTTATAGTCTGAGAATTCTGGTGTCTCAGTGTTTTTGTTCCCGTGTGTGCTGATCGTGTGTAGCGTTTGCCTCTGATTGGTGGAAGAGAGAGTTGACGTGCTGGGAGGGTTGGCGTGTTGGTTGGTGTGACAACTAAACGGTTGCCGGTTCGAATTATGCGCAATAACATTTGTACGACGATGATGCTAAGCAACAAATGGAAATTACCACATGGTATATCGTTTGCAGCGGAAATACACGGGACAACGGCAGAAAATATGAAGTGAATTCCATAAAAAAACAAAAAAATGTTCGTCGTTCGTCATGTCGCATTACAAATTTCAGCCGGATTCGTATTACTGTTTTGACATGTGAACAATTTTTATCTCTTTGTTGGCATTTATGGACTTTTGATAAACTTTTTCCTCCACCTCAAGGACTTTTTACAAAGTTGATCCACAAAAAATGGATAAAATGGCTTTTTTACATTAAACCAAGATTATATATTACAAATTTTATTTATGTTGTTAAATTGACGGTGAACTATGCCTTAGAGAAGGCTTGAAGAAAAAGACACCAGGATTATAATGGCAGATATAGGCTATGCAAATATATTTAGATATACTTGTGCATGATATCCTTCAAGTCATCCCTGTTGTGTGTAGCAGGATTGGAATAGATCATCAGTGTCCACAATCATCGTTTTGGGTTTTAAATCTACAGATTGGTTTATAGATCTCCGAATAATACTATTTCTGACAAATATGTTTATTACTTTATAACCATACAATGACGCCTTCCATTACCCGCTTCTCTTAATCTTAATCTCATGTGTAAATCCTTCCTCTCTATACTTTCTTCACTGATGATCTTGGGTAAATTAATGCGCTGCAGGGTGAGTCAAATTAGTATTCTTCTTCTTCCTTTAAATGTACTCCATCGCACCACAATAAACCACCTGCTCACACTTATCACTGCTTGTTCGTGAATGTTTGGCCTGATACCTCATGTAATGATGTCTCAGCCTCCATATTTGGCGGATATATGGTCACCGTGTGACTTTTTTCTGTTCCCAAAAATAAGGAGACCTCAAAGGGCCGTCGTTTTACAATCATAGATGGGATTAAGAACGTATTGCTGAGATAGCTAAAAACCACACCAATTATGTAGTTTCGGAAATGTATTGAGGATTGATAAAAGCGCTATCGTAAGTGTAGTATAACATGTAATGGGGACTATTTTGAAGGGGATAATATCGATATAGACGAATAAATAAAATTATTTCCAAATAACTCACGTTCCCCATATTTATTGAACACACCTTGTAGGACGAGGAGTTACACTGCTTAAGTTTAAATTTCGCTTTTATTTTCTTCACCAAAATACTCATAGTTTACCTAAGATAGTTATTCTATAATATTGCCTTTGGTCTATGAATGAGTCCGCGTACTCCAATATTCTGAACTAAAATTACTTTTATTATAATATTATGAACGCTTTAAGCTTTGATTCGCCTTAAATATTGGCATAAGTGTGACTTTCGTGCGAATTCTCACTGGTAATTCTGCTCAAGGGACCAAAGTTTCCCTTTTTAAGGTGGGAATAAACCCGCTTCCACTGCTTTATCCTACAGGGGCGATGGCCGAGATGTTAGTTAGACTGGAGCAAAATATTTTCCCACTCGAAGACATCAAGATGCCATGCGGATTCACTCGTTCAATCTTCCCCTTCGAATTTCAGCTTGGTTTTGTGAATTTGCGAGGACTCTTTCTCCTTTTCATAACCCGTCGGATGACACATCGTATGGTCTTCCGTTTATCAAAGACCCGATAATACGTTGTCATCCATGATGTCAGTAGAAACAAAATAGAAAATATCTTCGTTGGCCGAGATGGAGAAAGACAAATAAAGGCAACCTAGGTTGTGCCAAACCTGTGATATCTCGACTGAATCTGAATAGGATCAAGAATAGACCCAGGGACGTTTTCAATCAAATTCTGATTGAAAACGTCCCGTTGAAAGCAATCAAGTCAAAGACTCACGTGTAGGACCGCGGGAGGATGAAAGTTCACTCCCACAGAATTTCGAAGCCATTAATGAACCCATTCAATCTCATCGTGATAGTCCTGTTGAATTGAGAGCGTATGACACATGTGATATGTTGAATCATGTGTTAATTATACATTCATTCACCTTTTCTGTTATACCGCGATTTGAATTTCAGAGTAGAAAGGAATCGCGGGAAGACCTTGGTTATAATACTTGTTGACGTGATGGTACAAAGTGCCGCTTTGTAAAACAGCAAATTCTGTTTCTGACGAAACTCAAACACGGTTGGTGCCATTTACGTCATTGCCGCTATTCATTTGTATGACTTTTCTTTCGCCCACTTAGATATGCCAATATAGCAAGATTTAACGTTTTTCGTTTCACTTTTCACTGATTAATCTGTCAATCGAAAAAAATCTCAACGCTATTTATTTCTATCCTTCCATCTTACCTGATTTAAAAATTTCAATCATAGAGGAATATGGCACGCGGTATGTTTCTCGGTGGTAGTGTTCACGTGGTGGGGTTGAGGGGAGGGGGGGGGCGTGGCACGGGATCGCGTCTGCGTATGTTCGCCTTTCCGAAGTTTGACTTCTTCCCATCGCCGGGGGAAGTGGAAGCATGCCTCTTTGCCTCAAAAAGTGCGCCGAATTGATCATTCCCTCCCCTCTAACACCCCGCGTGGAGTGCCCCCTCTCCCGAAAGGTGAGGATAGATAGAAAAGTGGTGGCCTGCCGTCGAACCTCAGGAAATCCACACTGTTTATCCGAGCCCACCTCCGCGATCATTGCTGCATTGGATATTTTTTTTATCAACATAGTGAACGCTGTCATCGAAATAATACATCATGACCCGCCTCCTAGAATATTCAAATTTATTAATGGCGATTTTCTTCTTTTTCTTTCTCGAATCTTTCGCACGAATTCTGCGAATTTCCTGAGGAGTCTCAGAAGTTTGCATCCCGCGTCTGGGATTCAAGCGATTGCGCACTCTTTGGGATTTAGTTCTCGAAAGCACGAGTGAGTCATATCACGTTCATATGATCTGCAAGGACAAGGCTTTCTAAACTCATTACCTCTCTTCCAAAATAATAATAATAATGATTTGTCTCGTTCTATTAGAATCGGGCAATTTATTGTTTCAATTTCAATTTCAATTTTTTGTGGTAACTTATTTTTAAACTCCCCAATAAAATTTCGTTAATTTTTACAAAATACAAAATGTGAGTTACATGCCATTCCTCTCCATCGCTCTCCCCCTACTTACTTTATCTTTTGTTGATAAATCTATCCAATATTTGCCCAATCGGTTCCTCGTGTAGATATTTCCCAATTTGTTGGACGTTATGCAAATATCCAAGGACAGCTTCCATTTCGTGTCTTTCTTCGGCATAAATTGGGAAATGAAGGACTCTGTGTATTGCCTTGCCCTCCTCCATCATGCATTCACACGTTCCCTCCATTTTTTTACTATTTTCTATAGGTATGATCTAAACTCCCCGTGTTCTGTAAAAATTTACGTAATTCCTTTTTATGTTTTAAAGTTGATCTTCATTCTTTGCTTCACGCTAGATTGGAATTATATGGCCGTTTTCTCCTTTTATAATGTTTTCCTTTCCCATTTATCCAGAAATGCGCTCTTATAACCTTCTTGTTCCTGCTCCATTTCTCAGTTGGAGACAAAGTTACATCTCCTAGAGTAGCCTCTTCCATCTGCAACAGTATTCAAACCAATGTGTCGAATGCTATGAGGACTTGCAAATTTTTATGACTTGCAAATTAACAGCTATTTTTCCGAAACGGCTCCCTTACAAAAATTCTTATCTCGTGCCAGTAGACGCAAGAGTCACTGTTTGTGCGGGTACAAGGCATCATGGAAATAAAAATAAATTCTCGGAAGGAAACAAAGCTTAAGCTATCGTAGGATTCAACAAAGGTGTAATGAGCGAAATATACATACTTATGCATGATGACCCTGCCTGAAAAGGTTAGCGAACCTACACTTCCTTGCGTTAGCCTCACTACCTTTCCATCTGACTGGCATCTCTTTGTTGAATTACATAAAAAATGAATATGTCCCATATTTGTAATATAGTATATCACTTGGATATTTCCCGAGTTTGCATAAAAAATCCTCCACCGGGCTCATGGCATTTTCGCCACCGGCTTTTGTTGTCCTTTGATAGTGAGTTGTGGAAATATCAAAAATTCTGTTTATGAAAACGTACATGTCGTTTCAATTTCATTTATAGAATGACAGTTTTGACATTGGAAGTTCGAAAAAGAGCTTAAGGATCAGGGGACTTGAGGAATATAAAAAGGGGGAAAATAATTTGTTCAGCTAATCTCTGAAGCGACCATTTTAATTTATATAGCTTAAAAAAGAGCAGAAGGAATGAGGAAATGGCGATATCGGTGTGGGTAGAAATTAGGTAACACTTTCTTCCATTGTCCTTCCTCATTGTTAATTGCTTCTCATATCGATCAAAAATTAAAAGGTGGGACTTGATTTATTTTACAAACATCCGTACCCCGAGAGGTAACTTTATATTTTTATTTCAGTTAACTATTGACGTCACTTAGGTGTAGAAATGGGTTGAATAATATTGACTCTCCAAATATAATTTGTAGTGTTGACTCTCTGGTTCATTTTCCAAGACATTTATTTCTCTAACTTACAGTTTTTAAATATATTATTCGGCATAAGGGCGAAGACATATGAGGTATAATTGTGATGCACATACTGGGCTGATCTCGCTCACTTGACGCCCATATATATATATATATATATATATATATATATATATATATATATATATATATATATATATATATATTTATATATATGTACATAAAAAATATATATATATTCACATAGAAATAGATGTAAGGAAAGAGGATAGGAAAACACATAAAAGACGAACACAGGACTGGTGGGGAAGGCGGATTTGAGCAGATCACAAATGTAAAAATATTTCCTTAACCGGGACTTGAACACCGAACCTTCCACTTGCCGGGCGGAATATATATATATATGTATATAAACTTTGACAGCAACAAACAATGTTAGAACACATAAAAGGAACACCCACACGTTATTTCTTGATAATTCCGTCGAAATTATCAAGAAATAATGTGTGAGTGTTCCTTTTATTTGTTCTCATATTGTGTGTTGCTGTTAAAGTTTTTTATTTAACACTCCCGTGTTACTTCGAAGATATCATATATATATATATATATATATATATATATATATATATATATATATATATATATATATATATATAATAACGCTAAAAAATCTTCCTGTTCCAATTCTGAAAGAATGACTAGTACTAACAGGAGATTTAATGTTTAGAAAAGTTCTTAAGCCACATTTGAAATGATTCCACCGTCTGAATTGTAGATATTGATGTTAAGTAATATCCAAAAACTTGCGAGTCAACCTAGAAAGTAAAATTAAAATAGAGCGTTGCGTCAGAAGTTGTTGAAAATGTTAACTTGGCAACCCTATTTCAGTTTGTTGAAGCAAAGGGTAAAGTCTTTCGGCCGTAAATTTCCGGCCAAAGAAGTTTCCACTCTGTTTCAACATTGAAAAGTCTCTAAGAGCCTACCCGACTCTAATTGGTCAAGTTCATCTTATAAATACGTTACTCACAAACTTATAATTGCCCAAAATTATGCTGACCCTTCACCATTTGAAACCCAGTAATGGCATTTACTCCGAAGAATATTTTCCCAGATAGTCTCCCCTCCCTCTCTATTAAGTGGTTAATATTATGCAATGAAGGAATTAGACTCTTTCCATTAATAGTTCACGAAAAAACGCCCGGAAGGGGTGAAATACTCTCGAAAACAAGTTCTCAATGTTTCTACGCACGTCAAGTTTCAGGAAATCCTTTTTTAAATTCTTCAAAGATTAAACTGTGCTATTTGGAATCAAAGAACAATAGAATTGTAACCTTTTTGAAACAAAAGTGTTTTAATGCAGCATACTCTTGAATTAATTGACATCCCCCCCATTTCAAACGAAATCTCATAATATCACGAGTTGACCTTGGCACTCAAAACTTTCCCATCCATTTCACGTACCGCAGATTGAATATATGCTGCTTTATTAAATGTTAATGAGATCAACGCTTGAAGTAAGGTTCTGTAACGTATGTAATACATACCTTTATGTGGCATCATATCGCTAATTCTTAACATGTTCAATTGGATTTTATCACTTATTATCGATTTATAAGGTTAGAAATAATAACTGACAAATTTCGACAAAATACTACGTGTGTTCTTAGCAACGTATTCTATCTTATGTATTCACAAGTGTCTCTTTAAAAACCGCAAGATACTGAGAGCTAGGTAATGAGCCCCTTCTTGTCTGTCGCAGGTGACGATGGACTGTATAAAATGCATATATAAGTTCCATTGGAGAGATTCAAAAACCCTAGATTCAACGTAGGACGCATTCGGTAAAGGATTTGAATGCCTTACTATCGATGGACACTCTTTGTTTTTCGACGCTCTCTTCGCCACCATAATAAAACATCTCGCAAAACATAAAGTTAAATTTCATTTTATTTTATGAATAATGCAATGGTGAATATTACAATTGTAAATTAGTAATTTGTTAAAAAATATCCGTATTATAATTCAATTCATTATTTATTCAAATACGTTTTTGAAATTGGGGTCAATTGCAAGAAATTTCTTATTATTGATATAAAATACTCTTCTGCAATAAAACAAATGAACTAAGATTGAAGAATGGCATGAATTTGTGGGTTTTGCTTGCGGTTTTATCCTTAATTATGGGTGGTGATCTAACACCCCCACCACACGCCCTTGCGGCGACTTGCGGGGTAATATTTAAGAGGAGTACATTGACTCTGTAGGAATTTTGGTTTACTCATGTTTACATGTTGTACTCCATCTTATTTGAGTGGTTGGGAAGGTTTATTTTCCAGAATTTACTATGTATGAAATATGATAAAAATAATTGGATAGTCCCTGAAAGTTGCAAAATGTTTATGGCGAAACATATATTACTGGATCACCTACCATTACAATCACTAGACTCTTTAAGGGAGTACGAACAAAGATAACTTTTTGAGTTGGGCTCGATTTAATGGCAGACAACGAGAAATTTAATTGCGAGAACGTCGTAGAGTCAATGTACTACCATTTATATCATCTAGAAAAAATATAGAAATGCTCTTGTGAAATGATCGGAAAGGAGGTCTTCCGATGTATTTTGTTTTGATATCACAAATATGTAGGAATTTAAGTTAAAATATAAAATTTCTACGACACTTCGCAAAAACAAATTGTTACTTACTCAGATTGTAGTGATTCCTACTAGTTTTTGGTGGTTTTCGGGATTCCAGGTGCATGAGGAAATAGAGGGAATGTATATAGAATTACTGGTGACTTACCTCCCCTTGCCACTCACCTTTGCAATGGCTTGCGGGGTACTGTGTAGATGTAGATGTCTAGGTAGAGAATCAATTTATAAGAAATAATGAATGCTAAATACTTATTTACGTTAAAGTATTTTGTCTTAATTGCTTAGTCACTTTTTCTGAAATTGTACTTCCGGAAGAGGTATGGAACGATTTCAATGATTAAAGGATTAACCTATCAAAAATATTTGTGAAATTCTCTTCTACTGTTATCTTTAATCCAGAGTATCTTAAGTCTGGGCCTAAGTTCCTCTATCCTTAAGAAGAATGATCTGGTACTTTTCCGGCGAATAATGTTTTCCAAGATTATTTGGGTCTCCCACCGGGTCCACGTTCGTAGGTTTGCCGACGTTTCGATGGCCGAGTCGTCCATCGTCCTCAGGGCATGAGGACGATGGACGACTCGGCCATCGAAACGTCGGCAAACCTACGAACGTGGACCCGGTGGGAGACCCAAATAATCTTGGAAAACTTTTCCCTATCCTTATTTCTAATTCTAACAGTTATCACGTTCCCCTAAATCTAAATATAACTCGTTTTCATGGATTACTAATAACCTCATAGTCCTCTTGTAGTGAGTTGTGCATACAATTATGTTATATTTTTAAATAAATACTCCTGTATAAAACCTTTTAAAGTCATTCTCGGATAGTAATTTCGATTTTCCACGACGATTAAGAGAATTGCAATCGAGTATAGAGAGAAAGAATGTAATATGCATGCAGGAATAAATTCAATGTTTTTTTTCACAACGGAAGAATTTCATTGACATTACTGAAGGAATATATTTCAATTAAATAATAAAAAGAAAGAATTTTTATTTATAATCCCGGTTTCACTAAATCTAGCCCATGATTTTGTTGGGGAAGCTATGATTTTAGCTAAAAATATGTACATCCTGTCATTCATCTTCCCTAATGAGTCTGTGTTTTGAATTCAGGGGTGATGTTGTGGAAGACAGACAGGAGCGATTTGAAGCAAATAATAATGCACTTGTCCACTTTTAATAAAATATACAGGGTGTGTTCCAAAAGTAATGCAATTAAATTTCCCGCGCCGCTCCTATTTCTTGGAATGGGATCGAATCACTTTGAATTGGCGAGAGGACTTTAAACTTTGCCGCGGAATAAGTCTCAGTGCTCTCCAAACTGTGAAAATGGCAGGACGTCAGTTATTGCAAACCTCTGCGCGTCGACCGTGTCACGAAAAATATGGAATCGAAGATCGAGCAACATTAAGCGATTACTAAGTTTTGTGCTTAACTGAAAAAATATCTTGAAAAGACTAAAAAAAATGATTTGTGCGGCTTACGGGGACCCTGCTCTGTTCTACTGACAAGTTTCGAGAAGGGGCGGGAAGAGGTTCACGACGAACAACGGTCTGGGCGGCCGTCAACCAGCAAAACCGACAACAATGTGACTCGTGTTCGACAATTGTTGGACTCTGACCGTCGATTGAGTATCAAGATGTTTGCCAATGAACTGAAATTGTCATCTACTGTTGTGTTTCGCATAGTTACTGAAGATTTATCGATGAGGTAAGTGGGAGCCAAGCTCGTGCGCAAGGTGTTTGCTACAACGCGCTACGAGTCCTCGAGTTCCTGGTCAAACACCAGGTGCCAACGCTGCCCACCTCCCTATAGTCCTGATATCGCCCCAGCAGACTTCCGTTTGTTCCCTCGGATAAAGGCAGCCCTTAAAGGAACCCGTTTTTCGTCCATAGAAGAGAACCAATCAGCCATGACGAAGACCTTGCGAGGGGTCACCGAAGACGCCTTCCAGGGCACGTACTTGTCATGGCAGAGTCGCTGGAAAAAATTTGTAGGGACCCAAGGACAGTACTTTGAAGAATTTTAAGTATTTGTGCAAATCTGTTCAATTAATTACTTTAAAAAAATTGATTTGTGTTACTTTTGGAACGCACCATGTATTGATGTGTTTCGACTTAGGTTTCGACCGTACTTCGTCACTTTAAGGCACAACAGGTCCAATTTTACATGATTCTTTTAAGACAGCAAAGGGGAGTCGAGGGTATTTGGAGGGAGTGGGGTGGATGGGAAGGGAAGGAACAAAGTTAGGGGGTTGGCGACAAGAGCACAATAATATAGAAATGACCTAAATGACTGCGTGGGGGGCAGCCAATTATTTCTGTCCGCCCCTCCTCCGCTGATGGCTACTTGACCCACTGTCGTGGATCCCCAGCCTACCTCCGCCCCGCCTCCTTGATGACCACGCGCAGCGGGGCCCCTACCAATGACTGATATTCTATGTTATTGTGTACTTTTTTTTCAAACCCTTACTTTGTTCCCTCCCTACACAATTTCTCATTTTCGTTCATGTATTTCCAGGATCCTTTTTTCTTCTCCGAAATAAAGGGGTTAGATAAGAGATGATATTTTAAAAATATATGCTGAAGATAAGCTGAAATTAATTATTAATGTCGATAAAGATAAAATTTTTTTATCAATGCAACGCGGAACAATTTGGCCCATTTTCGCAATGGGACCAAATGCTATTCGCGAGCTTAACTTTGCATTGTCATTAGGCATGAATTCCACGACCTTCCGCCGCTAGGCAATAAATATCGATATTTCAGACGCTATCATTCTTTATCGGCCGTTTCATGAGCGGATTTAGTGCAAAAATTCTTTTTATCTCTTATCAATTTTATCGTCGGAGGGGAAATCGAAGATGAGAAATGGACCGCCCAAGTTTAAGAGATATGACAACTTAATGATGTAATGCACTCATGTTATTTTTGGGAATTATAACTAATATTAGATCATTATTTAATTTTAAAGCATGATTCACCGTCGACAAGGGTAACTTTCAACACTGTGAATCGAACAGTTCTCGTACTACAAAACCTGTTGAATCAGGAGCTATGAAAGGATGCGATGAAATGTCGCGATTTCTGGTAGCGAAAATTCGGTACGAAATTTCGTATGCTTCATGCCTTATGTTAAACCAAGTGATTCGCTCTTCTTTTGTGGGTATTTATTGTGCAATAACGCTCAAGGTGAAATATCAAATGAACAAAATAGTTCAAATAATTGTAACGTCACATGAAAATTGTGCAATAAAATAAAAGAACGTAACATAAAAACTTGTACGGTCGAAGGAAAATAAATTGATAACAGAATAACTATTTACTCAAAGCAAATAGCTTCATAAGATGTGGTCACCATCTCGAAGGATTGGGAGATATATTTTGAGGTAGCGAGATAAGACTCTTATCAGGGTTGAGTAAACTATAAAAACATTTGTAGCACGCAATTTTTCAGCTACATGCCCAAAAATGCTTCAAGACACGTTCCCAAGGAAGTAGTTGCTATCTAAAAATGTACTTTTAACTAATTGCTTCATGCGCAAATAGAAAAAATATATATCACCTTCAATGCTATCTGTTTGATGCTGTTACTTGCTGCTTTGATGTTGAATCTCTTAAAAGGTTACGTTTGCAGAAATGTTGAACGCCAACCGCATGGAGATTATCATCATTGATTGATCGGAAAATGTCGTGGCTCACAAGCGTGGCTTGTATTCTGTTTTGATGGAAAGATAACAGAGAATTTAGGGTTGGGATGGTGTATGCCGAAGGAAGTAGGTTGGGAAGCGGGAAATGAAAGGTTTTCCGAGCTATGCGGAACATTAAAAAAGGAAAGAAGACCAAGTTTTATTTGAGGAAGGAAAAATCCCAAAGGAAATACAAAAAAATTGGGTTACTCAGTGAAGTATGACTGGAAGAGCCTGAGAGGTGGATAGAGGTCGTTCTTTTACTTGAAAAGTACGCACGAGTGAAAGTAGTGACGAAAGCAGGAAATTTCTAAGGTATCGGTAAAAGTACCGTGGCAACAAGTCAATTTACAAGGTAAACTGAATGGTGCTTAGTAAATAATTTGGTACCCCACAGCCATTGCGAAATTATTAGACGCTAATAAAAAGAGACGTTTCAGGCGTGATATGGTGGAATATCATGATTAATTAAAATTGGCAATTTTCCATACGACCGGTGTCGATGCAACTACATCATCTTCAGGACCTGAAGATGATGTAGTTGCATCGAAACCAGTCGTGTTAAAATTTTATTTTGTGGAAAATTGCCAATTTTAATTAATATTAGATGTTACATTTTCATCGCAGTTGTGACCGTAATATCACCTCGCCATGCCCATTTTAGGCATGCGTCTTTATGCTATTTTTGACTATATTGTTTCTTTACCTTAGCAATGAAAACCACCGTACTTTTTCCAGACATTACCCTTCTAAGAAGCTAGGTTATAAAACAATTTAAAGATTTATTTTATTAAAGTCATTCATTATTGGGTTATCAAATTTCATCTATAATGATTTTTGTCTTCCCAGTCAAATTCATAATATCCAAAGAATTGCGCGAGTGATTCAGTAATTAATGAGTACCGTAGCTACGTAAAGTCGAATTCGCAAATTCCTCACAATCACTACTTTTGGATTTAAGTAGCCAAATGAAATTTTAAACCTGTTATATTACCAATTTATTTTCATAATAAGATGCAGGCTCGTGACAACAGTGATCTACCAGAAGGCTGATTAGTGATATGTGAGGGTAGAGCTTCTCTAGTACTAAGTCCATCAGCATGTAAAAATCATACATTCAGTGTAGGGAGGCCACCTTCTTTACCTGTACCACGTGTGGTTTCCCAAAATATGGTATCCGGAAAATCATACAACTTCGGCGGACCGGAGAGTGTTTAAATACTCCAATGAGGTGTAAATGTAACGTAATTTATTACCGTTGAAAATTATAGGTATGTAGTCACTTGGAATAAAAGTATTTTCAGCCCTGGACTTTTTAATGTGTATTTTATACATTATAGAATGATTTTTATCAAGTTGATATTAAAACTTAGAAATAATCAAGACACTCGGGGCCAAAGCGAAGGATGCTCTCTGTGGAATAATCAAAGATAGCTACGACAGCGGAAATGTACCAGAAGACTTCGAGAATAGTATAATGATTGCAATACTGAAGAAACTGAAAATAGATAAATGCAAAGAACACAGAACATTGAGCCTGGTGACTCGAGCATCAAAAATCCCTACTCGGAATTAGCCAAAGATAGAAGGAAACAGCTTAGAAAACCAATTCGGATTTAGGAAAAACCAAAGAGAAAGAGAGCCAATACTCTGCTTGAGAGCTCTGGCCGAATAAATTATGCACGTAAATAAGCCATTAAATGTGGTATTCGTGGACTTGGAGAAGGCCTTCGACAGCGTCGAATGGAACAAGATGTTCAGGATACTAGAAGCACTTGGATTGGACTACAACGACAGAAGAATTATCCATAACCCCTACAAGAATCAGGTTACAACAATGCAAACGAAGAATGGAAGAAAAATTTAAGCCAAAATAAACAAAGGTCTAAGACAAGGGTGTAACCTCTCGCCAGCAATATTCAACGTATGCATGGAAGAGGCAATAAAAGAAACACAAGAATTGGTTATCAAAGGAGTCAAGGTAGATGGGGGAAGAAATCACCATGCTCCGGTTTGCAGATCACATTGCAGTAGTGGTGTAAACAGGAGAGAACCTACAAGCGACTCTTAAGTACTATGGATCAAGTGCTGGGGGAATATAATGTTAACATCAACAAGTAGAAAACTAAAATCCTTGTGTGCGGAAGAGAGAAGCTGAATGCAGATATCACAATTCGAGGGGTGAAACTAGAGCAAGTGGAATCCTTCATCTACCTGGGCAGCAGCGTAACATGGGATGGAAGAAGTTCGGAAGAAGAATGGCCCAAGAGAAGAACGTATTCATGAAGAAGATGCAATTAATATGTTCAAAGAACCTAAGGTTGGAAACAGGGAAGCTATTCGTCAAGACTTTCGTGTGGAGCATGGCGCTCTATGGTTCCGAGACTTGGAACATTGGAAAAGTGGACCAGCGAAGAATAGAAGCCTTTGAAACACGGTGCTGGAGGAGAATTAATATTATTATTAGGTAATCTACCGTTTAAGGTAGGTTTAGGTTTTTGGATGGACACAACTATCAAATAAGCATTTTGTGACTCCCCACCTAGCAAACTAATCTACATCAGGTCCCTCTTCATCTCTGTGTACTTCTTTCCACCCTTCATCCCATCCAACATCCCTATCCTGTTCCTACCCTTTCCTCGCTTGCCCAACATTCTCCCCTCTATTACCTTCTTCAACATTCCACTGCTGCTCCATATGCCTTTCATCCATTTTTCCTCCCTCCATAGGATTTCTCTCAACAAACCCCTCTCCTCACCCACCATCTCCAGCACTTCCTCATTTGTTTTCCTTTCGGTCCATTTCACCTTCTCCATTCTTCTCCACATCCACATTTCAAAAGCCTCCAATCTACGTCTATCCTTCTGCTTCAGTGACCACGTTTCCGCACCATACATAGCTACGCTCCATATCAGAGTTTTTACGAGTCTTGTCTTAACATCCCTACTATGGAGGAGAATAATGAAGATTAAATGGAGAGGCAAAGTAAGGAACGAGGAAGTATATAAAAGAGCAGATGAGGCTAGTACCATATGGAGAACTCTTCGGCAAAGGATAAATAGATGGATTGGACAAAATTTGAGGCACAATGGATTGACTAGGAATATAATCGAAGGAAAAATAGAAGGGAAGATCCCACGAGGAAGACCAAGAGGATATAGTTCACAGGGCACATTAAGAAGGACGAAGAACAGAGAAGATATCAGGGGTTCAGAGAATTGACATTGAATAGAGTAGATTGGAGGGCTGCTGTAAACCAATCTTAGGATTGGAATACTGATGATGATGAACGTTAGAACTTAAAAACAATTTGACTTAAACAACATGATGACTAGGTTTTTGATAGATTTAGAAAAGAATAGGTTTCGTGATAGACATAATGCAGCCGCTGATTCAGTCATGTTTGTTTTAAAGCGGGAGTCATTTACGTTCGAAATCGGATCCTAGATATTACGGCTTGAAGCTGACATGTGTTCGGTTATGGATGGATGTGTGATCTTAGGTTATCTAATGCGTTTGCCAAAGCTCCTTTATTCCCTCGGATGTGCGTCTCTTGCTTAGTGGGGTTTTAAAATTTGGGAATCGGGGTCACATAACTTGATACCATCTGGCCTAATGCTTTGATGATGCGGCTCTTCCAATATTCTCTTGCGGACTTTTCACGGCGTTGTTTAACGCTACGTCAGTCACAAAGAGAGAAGCACCAACTCTACCGGAATAGCGTTCCCATCAGTGGACTAATTTCATCGCCAACCTTTGGTGTTTTCTCTACTTTTCCAAATGGGGTACATGGGGCTGGAAAATAAGCATTTTGTTCACTTTAGACAGCCGCTTTAATGTCGTTATTCTCTGAAATGCATAAAAGAATGTCGTTAGGTTCGAACGAGAAGATATGAAACATCTGTAATATGTGTTTATGATTTTTTTGTAACATTCAACAACTTTTCGGGGACCACGTCATAAGCCCTGTCTGCTTTGCATTTTAGCTGATAAAATCAATAGTAAAAGGCAGTATACTTATTTATTGGTATCGTAAAATGCATAATTATTTTTATTACTAGCTCTGATTACTGACCAACTTAAAATGGAATACGGATAATAAAAGATAATTACATTTATCTGGAAATGTATCGCAGACTCAATGAATCCTTTAATCATAGATACAACCACGTAGATTTCGTGTTAAAATAAAAAAGTTTGAGAGCAAAATAAAGATATATATGTATATATATAGAATATATATATATATACATAGGATACACTTTTTTGGAAAAACCCACAATTGTGTAATGTAAATTCACTGATAGTCATAACAAACACAGAAACCAAAACACACAAAAGAGGGACTCACTCGTTCTCGAATTTTCGGTGGTCCAACCACCTTTCTCAAGTTCTGTTTCTAATTCCTCTTGAGAAAGGTGGTTGGACCACCGAAAATTCGAGAACCAGTGAGTCCCTCTTTTGTGTGTTTTGGTTTCTGTGTTGTTATGACTATCAGTGAATTTATAAATACATAGAATATATATATATATATATATATATATATATATATATATATATATATATATATATAAAATATATGAATCATTTTAGTTTTAATTTTATTCGCATTGAGTGATTGGCCTCGAGGTCGTCTTTCTATGTTAATCATTAATCTAATTGAACGTGTTTTTTTCTGCATGATAGATATTAATTATGTATTGGACAGCAAGTAAATCTCTCTTCATAATTCAGATTTTATTGTGGATGTGATATTTATCTCTCAAGTAATGCATGGGTGATCATTTATATTTTCGTGTATTTTGATTCTTGGTTTTACATGGAGACACGTATGCATTACGGGCAGAGATCGGCATGTGAACTTGAGATTAGAAATGTATCTCTCTTGCAAGATTCTATCACTAGTCTAATTATTTAATAAACGAAATTCTGTTGAAAATGAATTGAGGGCAAACCCCGTTCCCGCAGACAAATCGCTGACGAGTTTCAAATTTATAATTCACTACATTAATCCATGAAAATTAATTTTTGGGGTAAACACTAAAGTGTGGAAAATACATATTTTGACCAAGGTTTTCTTTGACAAAAGAATTTTGAAATAAATATCTATAAATGCATACCTTTTAATGAAATTATAGGAAGTGCTCCTATAGTCAAAGTTAAAGGATAATGCAATTCGTTAAATATTTAAGAATGGAGGAACATCACGAAGGAGGGTAAGAGGGTTATGAGAAAATTGAAATGCCTTTTGATGGTACCTTTTTGTGGCTGATGCAAGGTAATGAAGCAATTTTTTGAAAATGTGACTCAGCTTCATTGTTTAAAAAATGAACACGCTCGTTCAAAGGTACCTTTTGTGAAATGATCAATTGTCAACAAAATGTACAACGAAAGGCAGCGGGAGAACCGAGGAATTTGTCGTAATATTTTTTAAAATTCTAGATTAATATAAATAAATAAGTACTCTTTGATATTCGACTATATTAGATGTCAATTGGAAACTACTGGTTTTGGGGCCAATGGCAAAATATTTTCGGCGAAGTATCCTTAAGGAATTGCAAAACATCTGTCGATTCAGCTATCATGTTAGATTATTATGAGCGCGAAATGAAACCGTCTCTTTACCGTTCAGGAATTGTTTACAATTCTCCTCGCCCTTAATCATTAAATGCACGAGGACCACGTGGTTTAAAAACACGAAGAAAAGCGAGGTAACATCAAATGCTAAAATATCCGGGATAATCTCTTTTGGAAAATATTATAAAATTTCATTAATACCCTTGATTTTTCCTGAATTATTTGCGGCAGATTTTAACATTACTGGGCTGAACGTAGAATGTGACGAATGCTGGATTGTGAGCAAAGTACCTATTTATATATCCTTACTCAAAGTCCCTGTCATCAATTCCTTCCTCATTGTGGAAACTTCTTTGGCTATTTCAATTCTTCTCCTTATCTCTCTACTACTTCGACCATTTCAGTCCAAAACGCTTCCGAGATACGTAAACTGCTCCACCTGCTCTAGTTTTTTCCGCTCACCTTAATATTTAGGTTAGTTTGTCTCTTTATTGACAACTGCATAAACTTGGCTTTGTTTACATTTATTCTCATCACATACCTATCTACCACTGGCTTTCCAATGCGCTCAGCAATTCTTGCAGCCCCTTGGACTACACTCTTTCTGAAACTTGACCATCCATTGACCTGAATGATTTCATGAATTATCCTCTGACTTTCATTTCGATCTCCATTTCTTCATTTGCCTCTTTAATCAATTCCTCCAAACACACATTGAAAATTACGGTTGAAAATGGGCTGTTGTTTAACTCTTCTTCCTAACACTACCCTTATCCGGACTCTTCATCTGCCACTCGTACCGGAGCAGTCTGTGACTTGTGCAGAACGCAGATAATTCGCCTATCCGGTTAATCTGCTCTTATTTTCAGCAGAGCATTTATATCTTCTACCCAAATCACTACAGCAAACGCTTCCTCAAAATCTACGAAACGAAAACCCATTTCCTCTATTAGTGACCTCATTATCGCTATGGTATTGCGCGTGCATTTTCCCTAGTTGTACCCATACTAATCATTTCCTTGTAAACATTTGCTCTGCTCCCCTCCCTCTTATTGATGATCCTGATTGTCACTTAAGCTGTGTGTGAAGTCAAAGTTTTTGTTCAATAGTCCTCACATATGGCTGCATATTTCTTTACTGCCATGCGAAGTAACACTGGTCTGCCGAAATCTTTCGGCCAAATTCTTGCCTCATTACGAATCAGCCCATAAAAACTCTTTCCTCCCTCCTTTTCCTAAACCCTTCATTAGTTCCGCAGGAATGATATCTACCGTCTAGGCCTTATTTGATTTTAATTCCCTTAGTGCAGTTTCTGTGTCGCCATCTTATACGTCGGAACTTATAATATCTTCATCTACGACATCATCTCATATTATCTTCATATGTCTAATCTTGCTGGCTTAATGTCTTTACCATCTATATATTCCTTCTCTTTCATATTTTCTCTGTTCCATTTAATAATTTTCCTCACTTAGTTTTGATTGTTTGCATGGAGTTTCTCTACTTACTTTCTGACAGTATTTTCGCTTTCCTGTACAGCTCGCCAATTTCCATTTTCTTTTGTGAACTTTCAATATAATCACACTGCATCTTCCACCACGCTTCTTTCGCACTCCTCAATTCAATAGTCTCTTTGTCCTTCCGTCTATACAATTCTCTATTTACATTCTTACATTTCTTATCTGGTCTACATTTCTTATAATATCGCACGCAATTTATGTTGTGTTTGTCCTTTTCCTAATTTATTTTTTCTATAGTTTCGTTTTCGGTTTTCGTTATTCCTTCATTGAGATGCTCTCATTTTTTTCTTTTGTACTCTTCTTCTGTTACTCACTCATGATATTCTTTACAGCCCTTTGATAACCCTTTCCCGTCGTTACAATTAATGCTTCAACTTTCCATTTCCTGAACCGTTTTCCCTATTTTATTCTCTGGAATCTGACGCTATACTTCATTATTAATAACGTATGTAAGATATAATTAGTATGAACATGCTGATGATATCTTACATACGTTATGTTAGATATCATTGGCTCGTTATGTTAGAATCATTAGCTTTGTTATGTTAGATATAATGCTTGCTTTAAGAGTTAACGGTCGAGTTTGACGATGAATGAACGAGCAAGCGGGCGAAGGATCACAATGAGATCAATCCAGATGATATTTTCGAATATCTAACAACATTTTCATGTTATTTTATAATTGTATTTTATAAATACTTCTGTTTTAGGCACGCCGTTGCTCACAAATTCAGAATGATGTCTTTCTAGTTCACTTCAATTCATAAAAATTATCACCATTTCTATGCATAACACAAATGCTAAAATAGTAAATGTACAATATATCTCATCTAATCACTCGTGGTTTGCTGGGAAAGAAGAGCCTCCAAATTGACCTACTTTTTATAGCCGAAAACTTGCTAATGGACAAATTCCAACAAAATTCGGGAGATACTGCAACAGTAAGTTTTAACGGAGTCATCCACTAATATGCATTTCATTGCAACCATCTCAGAGTGTAAAAATCATTCGCCCTGACCGGGATTTGAACCCGGATCGTCCATTGTAAATGGACGTTTCGCCACTGGGATATTTCAGAAACGCAACACATGGTAAACAGACACTGCGTATACGCCCACATTGTAAGTGTGGATTTTTCTCGTTCTTAAATTCAGAGGTATCGATGAAATACTGTTGTTTCAAGCTGTCAGTCAAAACCTGTATAACCAAGGATCGGAAAGATGCAACACAGCGGTCTATTTACGATGACTATAGCTTTATAACGGCTAGTTCTGTTTGCACGACGGCCGCTGTGATACTAATGTAGTATTGCTAGTATTTTTTCGATATTTACAGGAATTTAACTATTAAACGTTTGGTCATAGAAAGATGTGACGAATGGCGTCCTGCATTCATGGAAAAAAAAGTTTTCAGTGGCTAGAGTATTGTTATACGTAAGCTACGTAAAATATCTATTTTAATGATTAACTGTATTTACCTGGACAACTAAGGAGTTCCTGTCAGTAGATGAGGGAGTGAAGACGTTTTATGGGGAGATACCCGTCTGAATTATTGTTTCAGGGTCCCTGAGCGTAAATTCAGGGGTTTTTGGTTGAATAAACGGTATCCAGACAAAGTTATTTTTCAAGAAGTCGGACTTAAGATATTTTGCTTAATCAATATTCGTAACGCCTTTCGGTAGCTCGACTATGAGTGGCTACAAGGCACAAGTAGTCGGATAGATGGTCTTAGGGACACGGTGTAAGTCGACTTGAGTGACTTTGGGCTTAATTAAAAAAACAGAGATCGTGTTAAGAATACGAAATGGGCTCTGGCGTCTCATTCTTAAGTGAAGCGACCATAAGTTTCGTTAAGAAGGGTATCACAATTAACTGCGAGGTGAACTGCGGAGGGGAAAGTGTGTAAACTGATGCAGTTAAAGTATCAGCATGATACCGTCAACCAATCCGCTAATTCCATCACGCTAAAAGACACAGTCCCAGAATGTCGAAAATTATGGTCTTCTAGTAAAAGGACTTAAAGGGAAAGACGACTCCCGTTGCCTTTCGGGGAATTTTTAATGCAAACTAATTTCTTTAATCAGAAATCTTGGGCATGACACATGTCAGTAGGTCAAATTGACAGGAATAATTTGAGGTTTTGTTTGCCCGTTCTAACCCAATTTCGAACCTCCTTCGGTTTGGGAGTATGTTTTGAGACGGGCCAGGAATTAAGGTGTACGTAAACGAAAAAAAAATAAAAATAAGCTCTGTTCTGGGGTAGCTGCTATTTGGAATATAATGGGCCTGCTATCATGGGCGAAGGGAAAGATGAGAGTGAGAAATATGGAGTAGAATATAATGTTGAAATTGACAGAACGAAACTTGATGAACTAAATGGAATTATTGATAAAAGTTGGAGTTAGTGGATAGAGAGAGGTGATAAATGACGAATCTATGGGTAAAATAAGATTTGTTTGACACGATAGAAAAGTGAAAGAATGCATAGGTGGGGTCTATTAGAGAACCAAATAATAGATTAAAGGGAGAAAGCATTTAGACGCTTGAAATTAGGTTGAAAGAGAATTTAATAGATCGAGTGGAATTTCTGCGATGGAGAAATATTGGCATGCTGTTTTAAAAAAATGTGAGATAAATACGATATGGCTATGAAGGAAGAATGATACTAGCAGTTTAACATACAGGGTTCGTCCGGAAAATAAGTGTACTGAGCTCAGAAAAAAAAAATTATTACACTTTTACATATCTTAAGCTAATATTCCTCAAAATAGGTCCCTTGTGAGTCGATACACTTGTTCCAGCGGCGTTTCCATTCCTGGAACGCTCCCGCGAAGGCATCATCGGGAACCTCTCGAAGACACGTCGTCACGGCCTCTTTGACGGCGTCCAAAGTCCCGTATCGCGTTCCTTTCAAACTCCTCTTTATCTTCGGGAACAGAAAGAAGTCCGGTGGTGCCAAGTCCGGGCTGTAGGGCGGGTGCGGCAGCGTTGCCACTCCGTGCTTGGCCAAGAAGTCCGACACGACAAGCGCGGTGTGAGACGGCGCATTGCCGTGACGCAGCCGCCAGATGTTTTTGATCGCTGGCCGGACGCGGGCGACTCGTTTTCGAAGCCTGTCGAGCACTTGGACGTAAAATGCAGCTTTTACAGTTTGTCGTTCAGGTACAAATTCGTAGTGGACGACTCCTCTTTTGTCAAAAAAGACAGTGAGCATCATAAACTTATTTTCTGGACGAATCCTGTATAGCAATAATTTATTAGTAAAGCCTGGATATGTTTATGGAATGTATGGAGAATTCGTGGGGAAAACTATATGGTAAAATCACTATGCCTCTAGAGGTTAAGACGTTATAGAATTATTCCAAAAATATTCGGAATTTTTATCATTGATTATTTAATGATAGTTAATCAAAAATATTTTTCAAAGGCACGAGCATAATAGGATTAGTAAAAGACGCAATGTTAGAATTTTCGTTGCGTTAATCTCAATAATGCCTGATCATGACCGTATTGCATATCCCTTGTTGAATTTCAGTTAGAAATTGAATGCATTCCATATGCGTCGAGGCACCGTTCAATTACGGACCTTAAGCGCGTGACCGTCCTTGACCACATAAATATTTATTCCCCGAGTCACCTTCGCTCAACATTTTGTTTTGGAATTGGAGGAATTAGGATTTTGAAACAATCTTAATACACAGAATAAATAATTTCGTTTATTTAAAGTTGTTGGTTTTGTAATTCAGTCCTAATCAAAAGCTTGTATTTTGAGATGAAGTTTCCTTTCGTATTATTATTATTATTCAAGAATGGATTTAGCGCACATTTCACTAATTTTTAGACGCAAAGATCATTTATCTGTCCGTTGGAGCAATAAGCTCAATTCACTAGAACATAACACCATTATTTTCAAAGGAATTACTATTTGATGCCAGGCAATTAGGAGGAACTCGCGTGTTATGCTCATGTTTATGAGCTGAGTTGACCTCATTTGGTCGAGCAATGCGATTTTCGTTTTGACAGCCCGTACGGCCTCGCGTGAACTCTGCTACCCTATATTTTACTGTTGTAAACGAAGGAGTAGACTCACCCAGAGTAGAATCCAGTTCAGCTTTTATATTGGTTTGGCTGAGATCTTTCAAATAAAAGTATTGTATCACATAACGATGACCAATTGTCTCCATTTTTCCAAATTCACTGAAAAATTTCACTATTGATGGCTGCCAAACAAATACGAAACAACGTGGCGTCTTCAAACTTGAAACATATGCTTTATAGATGGCGCACTTTCTAATACAGTGATATTTTTCCAACAAGTACCGTGATCTCTAGATCAGGCCGGGTTCTTATGGAACTCCCCTCGTATGTTTCACAGTGAAATAGTTTAATACAGATAATGTCTTTAGCGCGTGTCATTTCGTATGTACTCATTAAGATAAACTGTGATATTTTTAATTTATCTGAGATAAATTAAAAAGAAAAAATACCCTCACAATACGATGTTAATGGTAATTTTTCAAAACGATTGCTTGTCGTTGATGTTGCAATGGTATCGCGAATTGATAACAGTTAAAAGATTGACCTTCTACTAAAAATACAGATTTTAAAGATCATTGTACTGTGGAAATGCAGTCCTTGTGAGTTCTAGCGGTATCGATCATTTTTCATCAAAGGTTGTTCTCGGAATAAATCCTTATATAGAAACACTGTTCCCGCTTCAGGTGTAATCCATATGCAATTTAACGATTACAAGCGACTTTGATGAAGGGGTGGGATTTTACACATTTTGTCCGGCCACATTGACATTCGTCCGATAATCCACAAAACAATTAGGACATCCATCCTGGGCTAATGAGAAATGGCATGAAATACTGCTGTTAAACGAAAAATGTAAATGTTTCGTTATTGGATTACTACATTATGTAATATGGGGTGAGTAGAAAAATAAATTTCGCATGTGGTGGACGGTAAAATGAAGAAATCTATTTATCAATTTTCCCCTGACCATATTACTCTAAGCGAATACAAAAAAAAAACATTGGCTTCGAATTACTGGTGTGAAACCTAGGAGAAAACGTCCATTCCAAACGGCTGCAGCTCATCAAGGTCCTCGGGCTGAATAAGGGGATTATACGAATTTAAGGCGAAAGGGTGACTAAACGATTTAATCAAACTTTTTGGCGTTTGCTCAACTATAAAAGAAGTTTTTCTTTATTAGAAAACTTTTTCAATAAAGTGGAAAGTTTTTGTGGGCGCAAATTCTTTGTTTTCACTTCCCGCAACATTTGAAAATGTCTGAGAGTGAAGAATCGTTTTCAGGTTGGAGTTTTCCGTGAAAAATTTCTCGTTGGGCATTATTATTTGATGGGATAAATTTTTTCTTATCCCATAATTAAATTTCCGGAATCTTGGAACTTAAAACTCGTAATCGAATAGAAAAATAGCCGAGTGGTTTGGTGGATATTTTATGAGAACAAGTATTCTTACTTATTAAGATATCGTATCAAGAATTTCAGTGGCGTGCATTCGAAGTAGTCATTATTTGTTTTCAGGAAGGCTACAGCTGCACCAATTCTTCTGTATTCCATGCTCAGTATTTTATAGCTCTTTTCTACAATTTTTAGTTACTAGCCTCACTTGTATTAATCTTCACATCTATTTTAAATATCATGTTTTATCCTCGATTTCATCCAACTAGAGATATTTTAAAATTACTATCTGGGCAACAAAAATTTGAGCAATTTCCTGGAGAAATGCTCAGTTGAATTCCTTCAAATTCTTTCACGATTTTGAATATTTAGTCATAAAAACCAATGCTTAGTGAAATACTCTCAGCGTTCCCCATCTTTTTGTTTTGTTCAATATTGAGCATTCAGTCATGCTGTGAGACGAAGGGACATAACTAGGTTACCAGAGATGATAAAAATCATCTGATCATGATTGTCTCATGATTGAACTCGTTCCTCGAAGCACGTCATTGTATATATCACTTCAATGACTTAAAATGATAAAAATCACGTCGACTACCTTATCTAATCACACTTATTTTGGATTGGGCATGAAATTTTGAGATTCCGATCTTTGTCATTAGCTAAAAATAAGCTAACGAAGACGAAGCGTATAAACAACACGACGGATCGGTCGTCATTGTGGTATCGTATACTATATGATACATATGATGCTTTAATATTAATACTTATTTTATGTTTCCGGATTTTATGTAAAGTAATTCCATAATTATGTGTAGCAATAGGCATTTCAGAATTCAGAAAATGTGCCATGAGCAGAGGGTCACTTTTAGTCGATACATTGGGAAATAATTGAGCAGAGAACTCAGGGAAATGCACTCCTAACCAAACTCGTATGTTCCTGTTACAATCCTATGAAAGGCCTAAGCGAAGTGCGGTGTGTATCTACTTAACATTACGGTCTTTTGAGGGTGAAGACGAAGGGGAAGGATCACAAAAGGGTAAAAGAGACTGGGGAGGTGTGGTAGATGGAAGGGTGAAAATGTGGCTTAAAACTGACTGCGTAGTTACTGAATGACCCCTTACCAGAGCTCTCCCTTTCTCTCCTTGACGTTTCCGTCTTTCCTTCTATCTCTCGCCTTGAAAAGGTATTCTTCGTACACTCCCGGAGATGAAAGGCGACTGAATTTCACAACTATAGTAGTTATAAAGTTGTGATAATGACTGCCGTAGTAATTTGGCCCTTCTGTTCGGTGGGCAATTATGAGTCGACAGGATGGTCGGGGAAGGAGACTCATTGTCATCATTTGAGACTCTTTTGAAAGAAAGGTCCAGGGGTCACAAAGTTTTTAACGTCCCATCCGATGGACGGAGTTTTTTCTTGATTGCTGCTTCGACCATACAAAACTTGAGGAGGGATAGGAATACTTTGAAAAATTCACCCCCACTGAGACTCAAACCAGTGCCCTCGGATTTAGAGACCGCTGCATCTCTCAGACCCTCCCGTGACGAGTACTCATGAGCATAACACAAGCATTACTTTATCTATGGATACTTATTCGAGTAACTAATGGGGCATTCTATTATTATGTGTTTTAGATAATATTCGCATGAAATATCTTCACTCATGTCATCGTTTATACCACGCATATAACGCAAACGTAGAGCAAAGGGAAGGTTTTTATTGCAGGACACTTTTTTCAGTCAACTTAAGCCGATCTACTTTCGGAGCTGGATTGTTTACGAGGGGATCAAGCGGAAATGTATGAATCACTACAAACATGATATTCTTATACATCCCTTTTTCTTTCTTTTATGCAACCCTTTTTAACGGAGGCATCCTAATCTGTAGTTCTACATGTATGCATGGAGAGGAGAAGTAAATAAGAAAAAAACTATGAAAGGATCTAAATTAAATGTGCAAGCCTATTTCATAACATACAGAAAATATAAATTACTCCCTATTTCTATGTCTGGTTTGCTAAAGAGAAAAACGAAGTTCAAGTTTCTTATAAAAAATCTTTTCGAACATTTCGCAAGTGCAAGTTCACAAAGTAATCGGTGGTTCGGTGTACCCCAGTTTCACGTGACGAAAGGTTAAAATGAGATCGTGATAAAGTGTATGGTAAATTTCTGAACCACTTGAAGGCATATGATGTGAGTGTTCTTAAGACAAGATACAAAATAAAAATCAATTTATTTTCCCAGCATGTGGATTAGTGCCAAGTGAATAAACAAAAAATTGTACTGCGAATGTTGTTACTGGAAGAGGTCAAACTATTTTGGATAAAAATTCACAACTATGATGAAGGGATGTGGCTTGGTACCCTATGTACTTTACAATTCGAGTTTCTTTCTATCGAATGTTCCACTCTTAAAATTATTCCTATTTATTATTAGTGCAAAGTTTTTACGTCTTGATTAGAAGTTCACGCCTAGGTGGAGAATGAAGGTCAGCGGAAAGAATTCCTACGTCAGTTTTTACATTAAACAGTTGTATTAATCGTTTTTCGACAAACCTAAAGCTATATTAATTTCTTTTCCAATTAATCAAGTGATTTCTTTTAGTTACGTAGAAGTGATGTCCTTTTAGAATTATAAAAACTTAAATTTATTATGTAATTATTGTGTTATAATTGTACTTAATTATCGTATAATCTCCACGCGTCATCTTAATTTCCCTTGCTATTGCATTCCATCATAATATTCTTGGGAATCATAATTGAGGTGGTTTCCCGTTGCCTTCCTCAATAGTGTTTTTAACGTGACACCATCACTTAATGGCCGCCCCACTGGGGTCAGACGCCATTGCAGCCGCCTCACTGAGGAACAGACGCTGCGTGGACTACCTTTCGTCTGGCTCCTAACCTTTGACCTATCTGGCATGGGTGACCCTTCCAGGAGTAATTATTATTACTCCCGCCAGCACAGCTCTAGGGGTCATCGGAACACACAAGCCCTTCCACCACGACAAGGTTGTAGTCCATGGGAGGGTAACCATGGGTAACGGATGAGATGATTGCGAAGATGGATGAGAGAAGAAGATGGAAAAATGTAAACACAGAGTTAGGCAAAATGAAGTACAAAGAGTTAAACAATAAATTGAGAAGGGCCACAAATAAAGCAAAAGAAGAATGGTGGAAAACGCAATGCGAGGATATGGAAAGTTTACAGAAGAAGGGTGAAATTGGTGCTCTATACAGCAAGGTTAAGCTATTATCGGGAAGTAAAAAGGCAAGAGCTGTGCTAACAGTTAAAGATAAATGGGGTAAGATAATAGTTGAACCAGGAAAAATCCAAGAGAGATGGAAGGAATATATAGAAACACTGTATGGTAAAGAACTTAGGCCGACAAGGTTAGACATAGAAAAGGAACATGACGTAGAAGAAGATAGCTTAGGTCCAGGCATACTCGACGATGAAATAGAAAGGGCATTAAAGGAGATGAAAGCAAATAAGGCTGTGGGGGTGGACAATATTCCTGTAGAAATGTTGAAATGGTTAGGGAAAGGTGGGAAAAAGGCCATATATGGACTGATTCGTAGTATCTATGAGGAAGGAATCTGGCCGGAAGATTTTGTGAGATCGGTGTTAGTTCCTATTCCAAAAAAGGCAAAGGCTTCGTCATGTGAGGATTACAGAACAATAAGTTTGATATCCCACGCAGCTAAAGTTATTCTCAGGATCATCAACAAAAGGATAGAGAGTAAGGCAAATGATTACTTAGGGGATGATCAGTTTGGGTTCAGGAAAGGAAGAGGTACGCGTGATGCCATTGCAGTAATGAGATCACTAGTCGAGAGGAATATAGAATACAATCAGGACGTTTTTGCCTGTTTTGTAGATTTCGAAAAAGCGTTTGATAGAGTGAATTGGGAAAAATTAATGCGTGTATTGCAGAAAATAGGAATGGATTGGAGGGACAGGAGACTGATCCGCAACCTGTACATGTCTCAGACTGCTCAGGTGCGAGTGGGGAACGGAGAGTCTGGATGGGCAGTGTTAGGAAGAGGTGTAAGGCAGGGTTGCCCATTGTCACCGGTACTGTTCAACGTATATGTAGAGGAAATGATTAAAGAGGCATGGGAAGAACTGGAGGTAGGAATGAAAGTCGGAGGGGAACTCGTAAAATCGGTTAGGTTTGCTGATGACCAAGCATTAGTTGCTCAGTCAGCCAAGGGGTTGCAAGCATTGTTGAGTGAATTGGAGGTTCAGTGCGATAAATATGGGATGAGAATCAATATTAATAAAACAAAGGTTATGCGATTTTCCAGAAAGAAAAAGGCTAAGCTAAATATTAAAATAGGCGGGGAAAAAATAGAGCAGGTAGAGCAGTTTACATATCTCGGAAGTGTTTTGGACCAATACGGTCAAAGTGGTAGGGACGTAAGGAGAAGAATTGCGCTAGGCAAGGAGGCTTTCTCAAGGAGGAGGGAGTTGATGACGGGGACGTTGAGTAGGGATGTTAAGACAAGACTCGTAAAAACTCTGATATGGAGCGTAGCTATGTACGGCGCGGAAACGTGGTCGCTGAAGCAGGAGGATAGACGTAGATTGGAAGCTTTTGAAATGTGGGTGTGGAGGAGAATGGAGAAGGTGAAATGGACCGAAAGGAAAACAAATGAGGAGGTACTGGAAATGGTGGGTGAGGAGAGGGGTTTGTTGAGAGAAATCCTATGGAGGCAGGAAAAATGGATGAAAGGCGTATTGAGCGGTAGTGGAATGTTGAAGAGGGTAATAGAGGGGAGAATGTTGGGCAAGCGAGGTAAGGGTAGGAACAGGATAGGGATGTTGGACGGGATGAAGGGAGGAAAGAAGTACACCGAGATGAAGAGGGACCTGATATAGATTAGTTTGCTAGGTGGGGAGTCACAAAATGTTTATTTGATAGTTGTGTCCATCCAAAAACCTACCTTAACCGGTAGATTACCTAATAATAATTGCATTCCAATTTTTTCCGTGTTACGTACAGCAAACTTTTCAAGAATTCCTTTCGGTCGCAGCTGCCACTGTATCAAGGTGCGTTACTGCCTATGGCTTCGACCTAAGTTGTTCGTAGAAATAATATATGTTAAATACGAATAAAGCAAAAGTTCAGGGAATACCTGCGTGAAGTGGGAACTGTCCATTACAAATTGCACATGCACATTGCAAATTACAGTCCAAGTAAACATTACATTTTGAGATGCTACGCGAGGGTGTGAGGTTCATAAACCATGGCATTTTGGAAAGGACTTTTCGTTTGTTGGGAATTCCTTTTTAGTAATGGCTGTTGTTGGAATAATTGCAGTTGTTCACCTGTGGTATTTCGATGTTTTGATCATTTAAGTGAGAAGTAGGTTGCAGTTTTTTGCAGTTGATGAGAATCAAAACAAAGGATTAGTGAAATAGTCGGTCATTTTATCACCTTTCATGAGAGAATACGCGTGGTTCAATGATGCCCGAGAGTATACGGAAAGGTAAGGCGAGTAAGGACCAATCATACAAAGAACGTTCGCAGTTGAAGGGTACTCATGGAGGACATTATGTCACTCTGAGATTGCTCTTGAACAGTCATCTTCAACCGAATATCCCTTTACTCTCCGGATCTCCGGTCTCTAGCGTCACATGGAATACGCTAGTCTTCAATTTAGTTCTCAATAATAGGTGGTCATATAATTAAGCGGTCAAAAGAGATAAAAGGTGTGGTTATCGGGTCATTGTTTTTAGTTAGGGCTCGCTGCCCATCGATTGGGTCATGCATTGGTGGTTGGGTTCTAAACTTCGCGTTTTCACGCTGATTAGTGATTACTGTGGATATTTCTTCATTTATACCTGAGCTCGTGGAGAGATGAAGTTATTTTCTTGGGAATTTTCGACCTAAAGTCGAAACTCGCGGGCGAGAACAAGGTTTTTTTCATTCCTACCTATAACGACTTAAAATATAACAAGATTATAAGGCTTAAGAATAAGACTTAAGGCTTAATAATAAGATTTAGAAGGCTTGTAATAATTAATGAAAATGCCACCTAGCTTAATGGAATCATAATTTCATGTATTGGTGTCTTACGAGCGAAGTTTTGTCTTTACGGAAATAAACATAATAAATGATTAAATTTAGATTATTAAACTGGTGGCTAAAAGTGGCAATGTTAGCTTCTATTTGACCCCAGACGCTGTATAACAAACTCTCAATAACTCAATCTCATTCCTTAATGTTTTTCCTGTTAATTCATTGTACTAATCATATTGCTCTAAAGCGGTTTTACTCTCCTGTCTAACAATAAGACTGTATTTTGACAGATTTATTTTATTAGGTAATCTACCGGTTAAGGTAGGTTTTTGGATGGACACAACTATCAAATAAATATTTTGTGACTCCCCACCTAGCAAACTAATCTATATCAGGTCCCTCTTCATCTCGGTGTACTTCTTTCCTCCCTTCATCCCGTCCAACATCCCTATCCTGTTCCTACCCTTACCTCGCTTGCCCAACATTCTCCCCTCTATTACCCTCTTCAACATTCCACTACCGCTCAATACGCCTTTCATCCATTTTTCCTGCCTCCATAGGATTTCTCTCAACAAACCCCTCTCCTCCCCCACCATTTTTAGTATTTCCTCATTTGTTTTCCTTTCGGTCCATTTCACCTTCTCCATTCTTCTCCACACCCACATTTCAAAAGCCTCCAATCTACGTCTATCCTCCTGCTTCAGCGACCACGTTTCCGCGCCGTACATAGCTACGCTCCATATCAGAGTGTTTACGAGTCTTGTCTTAACATCCCTACTCAACGTCCCCGTCATCAACTCCCTCCTCCTTGAGAAAGCCTCCTTGCCTAGCGCAACGTCTTCTCCTTACGTCCCTACCACTTTGACCGTGTTGGTCCAAAACACTTCCGAGATATGTAAACTGTTCTACCTGCTCTATTCTTTCCCCGCCTATTTTAATATTTTTTGACAGATTAAGGTATACTATTTCAGTTTATTATCAATGTATCGTGTAGCCTGGATGAAGACCTTTTGGTTGTATGTAAAAACCTAATTGATGTGCACCCATGAAGCTTGTGAAGGAAACCTCTTTCTTTTTATATATCCCATAAGTGAATGATGAAAAATCGAGGGTTTGTGGAGAATCTGATTTAGGATGAAGGCGAATTCCGGAATTTTGCCAGAATGGATTTATATTTTTACGTACAATTTTTGAATCTCGTTCGGGAGAAAGTAACGAAGAAAACGACGAACTTCATTAAGAATATTAGAGTCTTACATCGAAAAAGGATATCCTGGATTGTCGAAAGAGAACTGTATGCTGTCTTTTCATGCTATACTTTAAAATATTTTGCCATATGTAAGTTCGCATGTGCTGAGAGCCTTGCCCGACATGTTGAATCGTAGCGGGAAATCACCGTCCAACAAATACCTAACGGTCGAAAATGGTCTAAGAATGTCGACTCTTCAAGACGAGTGTCGGAAGTAGTGTACCTCAGTATACTTAAAAGAGTGAAAGAGGATGTTTCAGGATGTCAGTGGGGAAAAACGTTTCGTTTGTCTGTCGCACAAATTCTACATTCTGTCGTGGGGTTTTTGTCTTGATGGTGTACGAGTAAGATGGTACGAATGATGAGGTCTCAGGCGTGATGTGGTGGAAGCGTAACATATTAAAACCACAGGTATTGCAATTTTCCACTAGATATTTTATTTCGACACTACCGGTACATGTTCATTATCTGTGTTAATCCGGTTGTCGCATTGTTAATTCTCAGTATTGCCCCCCCCCCAAAAACCTCCACCCCCACCCCTTGGATTTCCCACTGTTCCTCCCCGCCTCTTTGACTCCTCCTTTCAACCTCCCCCTCATGGAATTCCCCTGTCTCCTTTTCCCCCTTACTCCCCCCTTTTTTCCCTCCTTCAACCCCCCCCACCCCTTGTTGCAACTATATATGTGAAGAAGATACGCACTTGTTCTCACACCTGATGATGATGTGAAAACATCGAAACCGGTAGTGTCGAAATTAAATATCTAGTGGAAAATTGCAATACCTGTGGTTTTAATAATGAGTAAGATGGTGTTTCAAAGGTATCTTTGATGTTTCTGCAATCGTGAATGATCCCCATCACAGCAGTCGCGGTATTCACCAGAGAAAGTTGACGATTTTCACATGATTTAATCGTGATACGGATACCAGTCGTCATGGAAAAGGAGAAATCTGCTTAGCTTCAACCCCCCTGGCATCTGGATAGTAAAGGGATGCATGCAAAAATTATTATTGGTATTCTACCGGTTAAGATAGGTTTTATATAAGTTTGGTAAGGTAGTACGCGGTGATGAATTCGCGCAGACTAGGGTTCGTGTGTCACGCAAATTGGTATCTGCAAGTATTATATAATTTTTTTACACTTCGTGAACATTAATTTGTGGAATTTATGTATACATCATAATTTTTTATATACGTTGTACACATGAGGAAAACAAAATGCTAATTAATTTATTTCTATGGAAAGAGTAAAATGGACGGAATGGAAAGCAAACGAAAAAGTGGTGAGAATCGTAGTGGAGGAGAGGTTGTTGGGAGTGATTCGAAGGAAGAAAAGTTGGATGCAGGAGATTCTGAGAGACAATTGAATATCGACGATTGTGACAGACGAGAGAATGTTGGGTAATGGGAGCGATGTAGATGGTGCAAAAGGATTTAGTATTTTTCACGGAATGTGTGTAGGAAGAATGTGAATTTAAAAAAACGGTATTGCAGCATGGGTTTTAAGGGTATTAGTGATGTGTTAGAAGTTTTAATTGTCGGCTAATAAGCATAGAAGTGTTTCACCCATGAATTTATTAAAATCTTACCTTCAGTGGTGGACTGTTACTAATAATCTTATTTTAGAGAGAAATCACAACTGGACGGTAAAAATCGATTACAATATCCGATATTCTACACAGTTAAAAATGTATCATAGGCTTTTATCGCTTATTTTGCTAGATTTTATTTGATCAGTGTCGGCTTTTGGAGTATCAATTTTATTGGTATAAAAGTAATCATATAGCTCAATTAAATTATTCAATTTAAATAGCTAGTTCTTATTCTGTCTTCTGTTAAGACTTTTCCCCAGTCTGCGAGTGAAATATTTTCCAAATTATCTGCTATCATTTTTTTATACAAAATCCTTAAAACTTGGCTTTGGGATATCTTTCTAACAAGGGAAATCGATAAAAAATAAGTATTGCTTTCTCTTTAGTCTTCTGCAATTTAGTTAGTGTTTTGTTCTGATTATCCAGTTAAACTTCCCCTGACAAATTATAGTTGTTGTACTCGTAGTTTTAATGGTCGGTATTGTAATTCCCTATTAAAATTTCCTGTAGTGCATTTCATGCATGGGATACGTGCCATAGAAACTATTCAATCATTAAATATGAAATACTGCCGAAAGAGAAGTTCAATGGGTACATTTTTGGCAGAAAGTGTATTTTTACCCAGTGATTCTAATCACTGCAAGACAATAGACTGAGGCCATCGTTAATTCTGTCTCCGACATATGGACTCTTGCGCCTTTTGCCTGCGATTACGATTATCATAGTATATCGAATGATACTTACATAATCGTTTCTTCAAAGTGTTGGCCGGCATGGGTTATCGAGAAATGAGCTTATCTGTGGATATAGTGTGCAGTTCTCACGGGATGTTTCTCGATAGCTGGAGTTGTGTTGTCGTGCCGGGTGCTAGACCGGTTATCGAGCGGACTGGACGCGCTGTGGGTCTTGTAGGCTCTTGCCGGATGACTTTTAATTTTATGTTTTTTTTTCGAAATCCTTTTCTTTCGCAACCTTTTTTTTCTCTTGATTACTGATAACTAATGTGATTCGCGAAAGACAAAATTTGAATCTTAAACGTTTTGCTTTAAAATTTGCATTCTACGTATATAACGGGAAAAGTTCAACTCCTGCCGTACTCTTATAAAAAGGCAAAGGATGGGTAAGGGAAATTGGAAAAGATATAATCAATAAAAATGACTGAAAATAATAAAATAAATATAATAAAAGATACTAACAATAATTGAATTAAATAGAATATACAAACGGTTAGAACCACAATGTGTCCGGTAATTAAATTATGACACCGTGTTTCGACTGCAAAGAAGTCCTCTTCGGAGAAGGAATTCTACGTATACTAGTACGTATACGTATAGTATACGTATAGTAATTTAAAAATTTGAGTGACGGTTAAGGGTTACTCATATTTTTTTATCGTGAGTTTTCTGTTTTAAAATACTATGCACTGTATCGTTTATCGCTGTATAGTTCATCCTACTTCAATCGTAATATTTTGGTGTATTTATCTGTGAAGTAATATTATCGTGAGAATTATTCTTTAACTTATTTCTCAAAACTGTGATGCAATAATTTAATTATTACTAAGAATGGGGTGTTTGATCAATGGTTATTTATAGCATTTTTTAGACTATCATAGTATTTTTTTACAATGCACAAATTGCTACTTGTATGAATTTCATTAATATGACGATATTATTTTGGGTAATATTCTGGGTTAATTACTGATGAGAGGCCGGCTTCAGCCAGTACCTACAGAGTTTTACTCGACATTAATATGCACTTTTGCCATTTACAATTTACTTTATTTTTCCTTCCTCTGGCTTTCTTTTATGTCTTCCAAAATGCTTATTATTTCCTCCCTTTTTCACTCCTTCCATTTTTTTCTGCCCACTTTGTTTTTCTACAGAAAATATATCTCTTAACAAAGCCTTATAAAACTTTCTAATTTTTCCTTTTCTCTGTGCTGCTGATTTTCTCTATCCTTCAGGGAACTCAAATTTGAAATCTACGTTCAACATTTTGCCTCATGGACCGAATTCTTGAAACGAATGGTTAATATTAAAATCTTCATTTGGCTTTCACGAAAGAGTTCCCTCTCATTTGAAAAAAGAACCTTCAGCTGACGAAAATCTATTTCTTTATTCGTTACCAATTCGTCCATTTTCGTCCTAAATAATATTCCATATGTGAACCGTTCATCTGATCTGATAATTAATTCCCTCTCCTTTAACCTTAGCATGACCTTCTTGTTTATAGGAAATCTTATTACTTTGGCTTTTATAATACATAATTTTCTTGTTGTTGTACTTTTGGTTAATTAAGTTGATGAAGATTGACTGAAATTACTTTCTACGGTTTATTGGATAACTAAAGCTTGATCATCCGTAACATGATTCCCCTCCCAGCCAGGGCTCATTGATAATTTCGTCTCATCCACTAACCTCCTTGTCGTTTTTTTGGTGAATACGTTGCAATTGGCCTGAGAAAACGGGGAACCCTCTCTTACTCCCAATCCCTGTCGTCTATCCTTACTGGAAGATCTTGATTTATTTACTAGTGTTGAATAAAATGGCCCTTCCTGCATTGTAGTCACATATTCGTTACTACTTTCCTTGATGTCCTGCATTTCACTTCCTCTTTACTGGAGATGGAAACTAAAATATTCCAACATTTATTGTTTAAGTTCTTTTATTGTTCTTATTAACTCTTTGGTCATCGCGCGTTATCATTTATTTTCTGTACCCATAATTTTATTGAAATGAGAAAATCATTTCTGTAAGAATATACCAGGATAATAACCAGGATTTGGATTAAAATTAGACCAACGATGTTTCACAATTATAATATTTCTTCAGAAGCACTCTGATATCCCAAAAAAAATCCTTCTACTATTGATACTTCTAGGACATAACGTATTGCTTTCCTTATTTGTTTGTTTTCATTTCTCCTTGATGGATTTCTTACAGTAGGGTTCAAGGGCCTAAGATACTGCGCTGCGTACTATGATTGTACAGGTTTAAACATTTTTTCATAAACCTTCCCTGCATCTCATTTGGTTCTGTGAATATAGTATTGGCTCCGACCCGCACGATTTGTATCGTTTTTCTATTTTATTTCCTGACGTTTTTAAATTTAGGATAAAAAAAACATAAAAACGAAAATATGAGATTCTGAAGGAAAAGAAAGGATTTGGAGTAGGCACACAAGTTCATTCTACTGAGCATAATTTGTGCAGCAATAAGCGTCGTACAAATTGAATAGCTTCATGCGTGGTGTGGTGAAAGTCGAACATAATTTATAACTGATCGTGGCACTTTTCCACTTGGTAATCCACTTTCATTTTCCACTTATCAAGTAAAAAAGTCCTACGATCAGTTATTTATTAATAAGCGTCGAGTTAATACCATTATAGAATGGATTTAGTAAAGGTGTTAGCACTTACAAAGGAGGGAATAATTGGTAATCTTGATGGGAATCTTTGAATAAAGGCTTGGATAGAAGAGTAATGAAGAATTTTGGACTGGTAAATTGCATGGTATGCCGCGAGAGTTTGGTCTTAGAGGAACGAGGAGCACTGACCTGAAGCTTTTGAATTGTGGGCATGAAGAGGGATGGTGAAAATAAGCTGGATGGAGGAGAAGACAAACGAAGTGTTAGATGTGGTATGGCAAGAGAGGGAGTTGTTGAGGGAAGTTGGGAGGCGGCAGAAAGCGTTGGTGGGAAAGGTACTGGGAGGCAGTAGAGCGATGAAAAATGTGATTGAAGCCATTCTGGACGGCATGAAGGGTGGCTGAATGCATTTGGGACTGAAGAAAGAAACGGTTTAGTAAAATCGTTATGAAGAAATAATGCTGAACTGGGGAACAAGCAGTTGGTCATTCCATTAAAAAAACTTTTAACTGACGACTCTGGTTTTGATCTAGGAATGCAGAGGCATAATACGTGTAGTCTTGCCAAGGCTCCTTCCCCTGGTGGGTAGATATTTGTCGTTGTAAATCTAATAAATAAATATTTTGTTGAATAACTATGTGTTTGAATATCAATTCAGTATGAATAGCTTTCACAAAGTTACGCCTGGAATATCAGGCACAAATAAGTCATTTGAAAGCCAATGTTGATGAAATATAGATTTCACTGGTCTTCCACCACCAATATCAACCTCATTAATGAATCGGAGCACTTTGGCGCTATATAACATCGCGGATTTCGGTGTAAAGTACCTTTTCTCGATAGCTCAGGTGGATAGAGCATCCGCCCGGCAAGCGGAGAGATCCGGTGTTCAAGTCCCGGTCGAGGAAAATATTTTTACATTTGTGATCCGCTCAAATCCGCCTACCCCACCTCTCTTGTGTTCGTCCTTTATGTGTGTTCCTTTCCCATTTCCTTCTCTCTATTTCTGTGTGAATGAACGATGAATATGAACCATGAACACGAACCATGAACAGTAATCAACCCGAAAGTCGGTTTAGTAGGTGATGGTAGAGCTCACCCATGTACCAAGCCCGACGGCGTGTGAATATTCGCATATCAGGGTAGGGGGGCCAGTTCCTTTCCCTGTGCCGGTTATGGTTTCCCAGGAATATCTGGTACCCGAAAAATCAACTAGCTTGGGTGGAGCTGCAGGTGCCCAAAGTGCCTTGTCCGGGAATCGAACCCGGGACCCTCCAGTCAGTAGTCCAGCGCTCTACCCAATAGACCACCGCCACCCGCATATATATATTTATGTATGTATATATATATATATATATATATATATATATATATATATATATATATATATATACATGCATGTGCATATAGACACAAGACAAATGGATTGGAACACATAAAATGCAAACGCAGGAGAGGTGGGGAAGGTGGAATCGAACAGATCACAAGTGAAAAAATATTTTGAACCACGGATCGTTAGACTTGCCGGGCCGATACTCTAACCAGTCTTTTATGTGTGTTCCTACCCCTTTTCCTTATATCTATTTCCATGTGAATGAATGTATATATATATATATATATATATATATATATATATACACACACATACATACATACACACACATTATATTATCTAATAATGCTTTCAAGTTTTCAATTTCATGACGCATAAAAGTTGCATAAAATAATTACAATAAATACAATTACCTCGATTGATCAAGCAGGCTTGCCACTCGGCTACCGTTGTCAATCCTAGTCACTATCGGGTTATGTGATTTTTAAAGCTGTTTGAACATAAATTCTGCTCCATATATTTCCCTTATGTTTTCTTCCCAATCTCACCAGCGTATTCAATGATGTTCATATTTTTTGGAATGTAAATTTTCGGTGATATTTGCTTTAAATACAACCTTGTATTCTGTCTTCAATCGAAAATGGCACGCCTATATTACATATGCGAACTTATCGAGAGACAACCGAAAGGTGTTTTAGCGCGACAAAATGCTTACTTCCACTCCTAACTTGTCTTACCCTCTCTCTCAGTTCGGTTCGAAAAAGCCTTAATGGCGATCTCTTTTTCGGAATTGAATTTTACCTACGGTAGAATCATGCCAAGAATCACTTGTCATGTATTTTTTTTTAGCTTTCACAAAATGTTTTTCTTGAAAACGGAGAGAGTGAGAGAGAGAGAGAAGAGGGGAAGAACTATTTCCGGACGACCGAATAAGAATATTCTCCGAAGATAGAACCAAATACATAACACACCACGGGATTTGCCTTTGTTTCCCTCGGTGCGAAAATGTTCTCGCTTGTTTACGGGGCGCCAGATATTCCTCTCCTCCTTCCTCTTTCTCTCTCTTTGTCATCTTGCTCTTTTTTTCCCTCATCCTCTCCCGAGAAAGTACGAAGGATCCCGGCCGTATTTTTTTCCGTCGGGAAGGGATAGGGATTTCTTCTCCCGCGGCTCTGTTTCATCGGCGTGTTCCGGACTCTGCCACCGGAGAAAGGGGAAGCCTGGGTGGAGTGTGGGGAGAAGGATGTGTGAGGGGGGTATGCTTAAGGCTTGGGGGAGGGAGGGACGTGCCACAGGCGTTGATTGAGGTCCGCCGCTCGCGCTCACCTAAAAATAGACCCGCCTCCACCGGTCGCTCTCGGGCACTCGCCGCAATCGGCACCCTCGAAAAAACCTCGGACTCCTCCCATCCCTCCCCATTCTCTCAATCCCCTCCCACCATCCCTCTTCTCACCTCCATTCCGTCGGTTTAAACGAAAAAAAACTGTATCCACGGAATCGGGGATTTTTCGGTGTTGAATTTTCCCAGAGGTTGTTATCGCTTGATTTTTTTGTGTGGGTAACAACTGCGGATTAATGTTTTTGATTTCACAATTGGATAAGCGAATAATAAACTGAATGAACGACTTCTCGCGGTAAAAGTTAAGCTGTTGGATTTTGGTGATGGGTCTTAATCAGTTTTGTGCAAAACCATCAATTGGATTTTTCGGTTTAACAGTTTATCAAATCATTCATGTAACTAAAGCGTGTATAGCGTATCATAATGACCGCACCGGTGAAATACGTAAAGGTAAATCGATTTTCGGTTGTTGTACTGTTCACGGCTCTGGTTTTTTCGCACTCTTGTGTCATAAGAATTAATTCCCGAACGAACGCTATAAGTATGCTCGAGGTATTAACCTAACAGGGAAATCCTGTGTTGCTAGGTCATCGCGTTACCTCACGATTCCTATTGGCAATTCGAATTGTAGTTGTCCCTAATAGATATTTTTTTACTGACTGCGTGAAGGGGTTCATCTTGACGATAATGATGACTGCATCTGAATACACTACATAGCATTGTTCGGATTTGCCTAACCTGTATCATGCACCTCAGTGTACGGACATTATTCCAAATTCATGCAAAATCTTTCCAATTGTATGCCTTGTAATAATTTTCCTCCTCCTAGTCTAACTTAGTTTCTCAATGAGCCGTTACCTGTCGGCTTCACCCATCATTGTAACCTCTGTTATAGTATAGTTTACTCTAAATCTTAAGTTTCTCGTCTCTCACAAACAACACGCACACGAATGAGATGTTTTTTTGGAATGTCATGGTTTTATCTTGTATGTTAAATGACCGGTTGGGGTGGGTTCTCGCTCACCGGGACGGTATGTGTGCCCGTATGGGCCGACAATGAACGCTGAACTTACGTGTTTTTGAAGAACTTGCCTGGTCCAGTGAATTTTTTTTTTTCAGAGTACAGTTTTTCGTGTGCATTTGCCATCCAGCATCTTATAAAGGAAAGGATAAGTTATGGAGATGAATGTCTGAATGTGATTTTAGCTTCGCAACAGGTCAATCACATACGTGTGATTCATTGTTTTCAATTCTCTTCCCACCAGGTTGCCTTAAGTCTATGCAGTCCCACAGGAATATTCAATTCATCCCAAGCTTAACATTATCTTATTCTAACCGTTAACCTTTGTTGAATTGATTGTAAAACGTGGCCCTTAGAGTCATCTTTGATCTTAAATAATCCTTAACCTTGAATTGTACCAATTTTAAAATTTTTGAAGGCATGACATACTTACACTCTTTATATGTAACATATATTTGTTATGCTTCGTATGTATTCCCGCTGTTCATTATTAAGTACGCTTCTGGGAACATTTCTCATGTGAAACGGTTTTAAAAATAGTTGAGATTTTCAACAACGTTGCTTGTGCTTGCTCCCCAGACTTCCGGATTGATGAGTTTATACTTTATTTTGAAATGGAAATGCGTGTAAGTGAGAACACAAAATTGGTCTCCCTCCCGATAGTCGGAATAAGTGCGACTGCAACATTTTTCTGACCGGTTTCGGCGATAAAATGCAGCTGTCTGTCCCGAATCCATTAATAACTATTTACTAATGGCACCGATTTCTACTTCTGCATTGAGCACAGGATGAGCGGATCCTGTCAAGAACAATACAATCTCGCCCAGGAATCAAAAACTTGGAGTTATGGAGGGAGTGATATAGGATGATTAGGGTATTACACGTTGTAAACAAAAAATACCTATACCGTAAACTTGATTGGCACTAAGTGATCAGGAAGGAAAGGGAAAAAACACACAAAAGCCAAAATAAATAAAAAAATAATAAATAATAAAACAAACTTACAACCACTCGATCACTAGGGTGTGTTATGAAATAACTTTCACTCTCGGAAATCACATTCACACACACACACACACACACACACTCAGGGTTTACGAGGATCCCTCCTATGCCAGTGACCCGTCAACCACACAAATAAATGAAAATTATAAAAGAATGTAATGAAACAGAAACGACTTACGTGAATACACAGTCACTCAGTCACTCGGGTGTGTTAGACCTTTGTGAATTTCACACACTCACTCAGTCAGGATTTACAAGGATCCCTCCTATGCCATTGACCCGTCAATCACACAGATTAATGTTGTTTATTTATTTACACCCCAACTTTTAATGCGCGTCTTTTTTGGGTTCGATGGGTCAGACCCCTTCGAACACTCCCCTCGAATCCCATATCTACGTCTTTTATAGCTTTGCTCTATTTGCATCCAATCGAATGTGTTTTCGGGATAGTTCCGAGAGTCTAAAACGTCTCGGCGTTTCCTAATACTGTTCAATTTCTCCCATGATCCAACGGGATTCGGGAAAATGTGGTGTTCCGCGATGGGGTTATTTATCTTATCTTAGGCACATGTTCATAATACATTTTCTGAGAATGCAAGATTCCCTTCTCTAGTCAACAACGAGAGTGGAGCACGGAAGAAGCTATCAGGGCCCTTGAGACACTAAAAGAAAGAAGGAATGATAAGGTTTCCTCAATCAGAGACGGTGTCAAAGCATGGAGGCCAGAAAGGAAATTGAGTCAATTGGAATGTTATAGGTTCCTATTTGAATAAATTATCATTTTGTAACGGTGGAGTCTTGTCGTTATAGCCATTGGTAGCTCTTCATTGCCGTTCTTTTTAGTACAGTACGGTTTTACTCTCATAGCACTTTTCATATCATCTATAAATTTCTTTCTTTGCCTTCCTCTTCCTTTTTTTCCTGTTATTTTCTGAGTTAAGTCTGAGAACATGTCATGCAAATTTAATTTTCCTCTTCGCCGTCTATTTTATAAAATTCCTTTCCTCTTTCATTTCTCTCAATACTTCTACGGTGCTTTTATTGTCCGTCCATCTTGTTCCTGTTATTCTTCTCCAAATTCACATTTCCATCGCTTCCAATCGAGCCTTTACCCTCTTTTCCCAATGCCCAAGTTTTGCATCCATACAATCTATCATGTACTCGAAAGAAACGTTTTGCAAAGGATTTTCTAATTTCCAATTTCATGTGTTTGCTTTACTAAAAGATTCTTTTGATTTTTATATGCCTTTAATATTATTCGTTAGCAAAAAAACAGGGAAAGACGAGGGTGTGCGTCGGATACGCGTATTTCGGCATCAATGCAGCCCACCTAAGCGAACCGAAGAAAAAAATGTCTTGGAACAAAAGGTTGTAAGTGCGAAATACGCGTATCCGACGCACATTCTCGGCTTTCTCTATTGTTTGCTAACTTTGCTCAATTTGAGTAATATTCTTTCAGTAGTGGGGCCCTTTTTGAATGTGTGAGTAATTGGTTTCCTGAGTGCGTGTGAGTGTGTCAGTTCTGTAGTTGTCTCTGGTGCAGAATTTATTCCTGTAAATGGTCACGGATAGTATATATCCATATCCAGATAGTATATACCATACCCGCGGATAGTATATACCCAGATATCCCTAACAGAGTCCCTTTATCCCTGTGAATGATCCCAATTTGGGTTTGATTGTTTGGGTTTGTAGTTGGTCACTGACGACGAAGTATCATTCCCGCAAAATACTGCAGAAGGGTGATCTGGTGGATAGGCTGTGGTTGGTCACTGTTGTGAAATTTCTTTTCCCACAAGCCATAACAACAAAACATTTTGTTTTCAATGCGGGACGAGTGGTGCTAACTTATTACGGCTAAAGGATTTTTCATTTTGTTTTATTAATTACTATCATGGAAAAGTAGAACTTTTATTTTCAAGATTTTATAAAACTGGAAGGGTATTCCTTTTATGGGGAATTTATTTCTCTCAGTCAACTGCGTTTTCAGCAATTTAAATATGTATTTTATCCTGGCGTACTAACAAATATTAATTTCAAAGTACTGAAATGTAAATGAGGACATGTGAATGTTAACGAGTGACATTTTATAAGATTCAGGGTTAGCATGTAATATGAAAGAATGTGGTGCTTAATTTTCCAAGGATATCGCGTCGCAGCCAAACATACATGCCTGTAGAATACTGTCTCTTGTCTTAAAGATTTATTTCCCTCCATTATGAAAATCTTTCATGACTTTAATTAAAAAATATTTTATTTTCCTACTTAAATATTTTAGGAGTTCAAATATATTTCTACCTGTAATACTGCTGTCTCCAAGAAATACACTTTGGGTTTTTTATGGACATAATAGCGTAGAATGAACTAAAAAATATGTTATGAAACGGTAGTGTCACGGCTATCATCGTGGAAATTGAATTCCCGTCCAACTTAATTGCTCATTTCAAAATATTTAAGATCCTCTGTCTTAACACTTGTAAAAATTAAATTAATAATCTCATCTAGAAATTAGAAAATATATGGGAAATTCCAGAACTATTAACTTCTTTCACCCAACAGAACGGGGTAGAACATGCAGGTTGAGCCAATAATTGTATAATCTAAAATGGTTAAAAACCGTAAAATAGATGTGTTTTAAAATTTTAAGCGTATCCTTTAAATTTGTCTGTAATAATTCATGTAGTATGACCATTGAATTATCGTGGTTTAGGAGAAATTATGAACAAATGGAAGAGTTGGTATGCATTGTCAGAACGTTTGTGATAAGTAATAGTATCGGAATAGATATAGATATAGAGTATATATATATATAGATATAGCAGAAAGTTTGTCGTTGGTACGTGGATTATATAAAACCTAGTTCGTAATAAAATAAGTCCGTAATTGTGGCATATAAAATGATACGATATATATGGGTCGCGGTAGTCCAGGGGGTAGAGCGTTGGACTGGAGAGCTAGGGCGCTATATATAGGGGCCATACATACACATACATATATGCAATAGAAAAGTCTGAAAAAAGTATGATGAGCTAGTTTGTTTATGTAGAGAGAGTGAATGAGTGTCGAATCGCCAAAAAGATAAAAGTGGAAATGTTTTAAGAGGAAGGAGTAGCCTGAGAAAGTCATGCGTGAATGTGACCATAGCAGCTTTGAAGATCATGATTTTTAGGAGTTCAAGGAATAAATGTGCATGTGTGAAACATTGTGAGAATATGACAGAAACGTAAGACGCATGAATGGCCAGGGAAGAATGAAAAACTATGTTTTCCTTTGTAATCTAAAACTAGCGGTTTCTTGACAGTAGTTGTCCCTATAAGGAACGGCGTGAACGTTGTCTAGTTACTTTTTAGGAGTTTTTCCAGACTTGAACCAGGATATTTGTAGTTTAATTTGACATTATATGATAACAATGAACTCCAGATTTTTATTTCCAGCCTATACAAATTGGACCCTAAGACAATTGCGGTTATTTAGAAAAAGGTAATTTTGGCTTAAAAATTTAAATGGGCCGTGAAATTTTGATTATTTCTCTTTCGCGACTCTTTATTTATCCTAATTTTCACAGTTATGATGTAAACTATTTAAATACTTTTATATAGTACATATTATACTCCTTATTCTATGCAATACGCCATGCGTAATGCTTTTACACGTCATAATGCATAGCTCAATAAATGCGTTTATATAATTTATATGAATACTCTGGGCGACGAGAGGAGGAATAGTTTGGAGGAGCAAAATTCAGACGGAGAAAATTCGCTTATTTTTACCAAAGCCAAGAAATGTTTATCTTATTTTGCTCCGTAATAATTCATTAAACCTTTCCCGAAGTTATCGTTAAACCACTTGATCTGTGTCGCGCACTTGTTATCCGTATTCCCCCCCTACGTGCTGCTTGCCACATCTGCTTTCTCTTTGGTCGAGTAATTAATTATCTCACGAGTTCACGAGGTTCCACGCACCTTATATATTCGATCGATTCACCCACGCTCATTTCTCTCCCTGCCGGAATTAGCCGAGATTTTGGCTCGCTGGCGTTCCATCTCCGTCTGGAAGAGCGGCATCAACCGCATGATTTCCTGGCTCCTGTACGGAATCCATTAATATATCGAAGAGTTCCATTTGTTCCATTGGGATCGCGAGGACGGGAAATTATACATTGAATGCTTCTTCAATGAAGAAATATCACATGCGGGGACGACATTACTTTTCACCCGTAATATTACGAGGATTTATTAGAAAAAGCATTCAATCAATTGAAGGTTACACGCTGCTTGGAAATACCGTCGCGTAGGTTGGGTTGTTGAACAACAGTTTCGCACACAGCCCTGGAGGCGTCTTCAGGTCGAAGTGATCTTCATTGCATTTTGGCCGCTCTGCATCGGAGACGTTGGCTGGCCCGGATCGCTCTGACTTGTTGCTCCTCGGCGGTAAGGCGGAATTATCCTTTTCCCCCGTTGAAGTCAGGGGGTAGCCGTCCACACGGTTGAAATTATTTGGGTTTTAATTATTTCTACCCCTTCTCTTATGAGTCTCAGGAAATAGCGTTTTTCCTTACCCAGTACTAATTTCCGGAAGCAGATGGAACCTTCATAAGAAAGACGTCTCGGAAGCCTTAACATTAACGATCAATATTGTTGATCTACATTGTAAAATTTCTAAGGAATAAGAGAAATTAGTCTGCCACTATCAGAATACCAGGAACAGAAATCAACCCAAAGATTGGTATGATATTTGAGGGTGGAAATTTTCTAATACAATGCCTAAAGTATGTGAAATTCATTAATGAACAGGTTAGGGGGCAGTCTATTTCTCTCCTGCGCCTTTGCTATCCTATAAAGTTGCAGTAACCAAAATAATACTTCTTGGCTGAAGCAAATGCTATAGAGTCATCTGAATTTGAGCCTGGACCCGGAGAAAGTAAGAACTTGCGTATTGGGTAAACGTAGCATAAGAATGGAGTGTGAGATCCTCTCAGCGTAAGAGGATGCTGTTGAAGAATTTTTTATAAATTTTTTCATCTACATCAATATAAATACCGTGCGAGCCACCAGAAAAGGTGTGTGGCAGGGGGTGTAGCACCAGGAGGAAAGGGTAAGGAATGAGAGGGTTGGGGTTTTCAAATAGGTGGGGGTAGGTGGGGTAACCCGTAAGAAAAAATATATATTTATATTTATTTATATCCACGCGCAGTCCCTAACCTGTACGCTAATACTTATTGTAATGAACTAACTCCTAAGGAATTTCGGCTACAAGCATTCTGGTCCCTTATCGTTCTTGGAAAAAATGACATTTCAAACTTGTCAGTCTTGCAGTTTATCTCTCTAGCCTTATATTCGTGATCCCTTCGACCGTAATACGTTGGGGTTCGTATTATATCCTTGATGTCATCGGAAAAGTTTTTAATACCTTTAAACTATATTGTAAACGCCGCTGTGTAAGGCGGTGTAAGCTCAACCTAAATTCTGACTTTTAATAATCAAACCACTTTACTTTTCCACGTAAACTTTTTAATTTTTACAACCCAGGTTTCGTTATAGCATAACATCATCAGGTTCATCATGCTATAACGAAACCTGGGTTGTAAAAATTAAAAAGTTTATGTGGAAAAGTAAGGTGGTTTGATTATTAAAAGTCAGTATGAAGATTTTCCACCAAGTTACGCCAGAAACTGTTTTATTTATCAACCTAAATTGTCTAGCAAAGTGGATACGCTGCTGCGCTGGTTATAACAATGTTTGACAAATCTAGCCCCCCTCCGCTGAACTCGATCTAATTCCGAAATCAAATTTATATTTTGAGGATCCCATATACTGGCAGCATACTCTAGGTGGGGCCATTTTTTCTAGAGCAACCAATTAATATGAACAATAGTTTTTTGTATGATACTTTTCGGCCGAATTATTCAAATCCTTGCACCATGGCTACAAGGAAACCAAACAAGTTCTTTTGCCTTCTTATCCTTCAAAAATTTTATCTCTGGAATTAATACCCTCGAGGCATTTGTCATCAGTTATTTTTTTATAAATATAATTAATTTATTACTATGATGAAGACTTTTCATTAACCAAATTATGTACATTACCACATGAAAACTTCGTCATCTAATAAAGATTATCTCGGTTTATTTCAAACACACCCCAACTGCTGTTGGTTTATTTTAGATATGATCTTATTTATTGTAGTTTGATCACTCAGTTCCTCAAATGGTTTGATAGTCGTGGAGGTACTTTGTGTAAGTACTTGCGATGAAAAAACTTACGAGAGAAGACTTTAGCCTTCCTCTGTATTAAAGCATATTTCATTTGTAATATGTATCGTTATATTGCAGCATCTTCAGGTATAATGTGCGGTATACTTAAAGCTGCTATAAATGGGACAGTAAAATGAAAGTTGTGAACATTTCATTATGCAGTGAAACACATAAAGTCTTCTTTACTCGTTCATTTAAGTACCTCGTAATGGCAGTGAATGTATAGTATTCCTAAATTTAGTCCACCTACGTTTCAAAACATCTGTTATAGAAATTTTCACATCAACAAATTCAACGGGCACCCTTTTTGCAGATATTTTGGATTGATTTGGGAAATTGAAAAACGGGCTCCTGTCGTCGAAAGCCCATCATCACCTGCTCCTTTTCATTGGATACTAGGACGTGACCGCGCTATCAATTCGAAGCATCAGGGGAACGAAATATCATCACGACATCTCGTTCCGCGTGCCGACGGTATGAGAATTTTAGTTCTTAAGCCTCCATTGGATAAAGACAAAGGAATGGAGCCCTCTCTTCACCCTCGGAAGAGGAGGGAGGGTTTCCTCAAGGATGTTCTCGACAGGGGAATGCACTCAAAGGGATTGGGGTGGGTCGTATGTCGAGGGGTAGTGTGGGTGTTGTTGGCGGGAAGAGGAAGAAGCCGCGGAAATTGCCAAGATCGAGATACTCAGGAAAAAGGGGACGCTCTCCTGTGAAATTAAATTTTCCGCAAAAATGTTAACGTGAAATTTCGAGCGTAAACGCTCCTCCACCTCCTCTCGGCAGATCTTGTGGGGATCCAGCTCAAATGGGATGAAAAACATCCTTATTCAAATGGCACCTGTGATTACAAATTTAATCTTGGCTGGGGATCTTGAAGATATCTCTTCGGAGTGTGTATTCAGGTAGAGCTCTTGAGGAGAGAAAGTGAGGTGAGGGTAGCTTTTATCCAGGCCGAATACTGAGGCAGATTTATTGGGCTTAGTTACACAAATTATCGTGTTTGAGAGGGATGGCGTTCAGAATTATTGTGTACAGTTGCTCGGAAAAAATTAAGAATTAAGACCAAAGAATGAAATTGGATAATAATGTGTTCTCAGCGTTCATTTGTTTAGTTCGGTGCTTCGATATTGTTGCTTCGCCACGAAGGGGATTGATTAGAAGAGGGTTTATGGAGGTTTAAATAAGTTGACGAGCGAGAGAGTGGGGGACAAATCAGAGAAAGAGAGGAAGGGAGAACGGTGATTCATCATTACAAGGCCTTAATGTTATTACATTTTCTTTGTAAAAGTATTGCTAACTTTCAATAACGATTCATTAGTCATTGTTTCCGTCATATAGTAAAATGAGTCTTTTAGTTATTCATTTGGGCGCTTCTCATTATCTCCCATTCTTTATCGTTGCACCATTTCTCAAATTAAGAAATAAAAAGGTGTGGACGCTCGATTTTTGAACCGAGAGGGCAATTTTTGAAATTTTAGGCAAAGTTTAAGGGATAAATCTCTTTCAGAAAAATAACAAAGCAAGATTTTGTATGGAAGCAGATTAAAGTTTGGATCTGAGAATGGGCTCTTTTTAAATTAGCGAAGTTGTAGGAAAATTAAAAAATTCTTCAAGTTCTAAGGTATCCAATATTTTTATCGGGACTGGGAGTAGGTGAAAAGATTTCGCTGAACATGAAATACGTGAGCATACTTTATAAGTGCAAGACAAGGCTGACTGCACCTTGAACAGAACAGAATTATTATAGCTGCCGTTGGAGTGAAAAGCAACTTGAACACTAAAAATGGCGTCGTTCAGTGCAAAATAACAGCGTTTGATCATCCGTTTTCTCCCTTTGTGTTATTTAAAAACTATGGGAATGTATCACAAAATTAAATGAGACATACATTGATGGCATAGTGAATGTGAAAAATGTGCGTTGATGGGTGCCACAGTTTAAAGGTCGAAAGCCTTGCGTCAATGAACCCAATAAGACTCAACCACGGAGCGTCAGAAATTTTCCAGTGGGTGAAAGATACCTCTATACAGAAGCTTTCTCGGAGGTCATGGTCTTATGACGTCAACGTTGACAATAAAGGGGACATTTCTAAAAACATTTTGCGAAGTTACAGAAGTTTAAACGTTTTGGTGTAAGTTTGTCGGAAAAGTTAGTAGTTCTTAGAACTTGAACGCACATAAAAACCTGTAGTACAACTTGAGGATGAGCAGTATCAAGACTAAAATGAATGATCTGTGACAGATCGTTCAGGTAAGGCGATGGAAAAATAAAACTTAGGAATCATACTCAAAAATAGATGATGGATAAAAAAAAACTGTTTCTGGCGTGACTTGGTGGAAAATCATCTTATTGAAAATTAAAAGTAACCAACTTGGCTTTTCCTCATAGAAAATTTTATTTACTTTAGTTTACTAGTAAATAAAATTTTCTACATGGAAAAGCCAATTTGGTTACTTTTCATTTTCAAGAAATGATGGAGTTAAATTTTTCGAGAATTAGGATATAAAATGATAGAAATCGGAAGACAAACATTATACTATTCCTCGTATGCTAGGTATATATAATGAAAGCAGACGTAGAAATAAGGAGATACGGAACAGGGGAAATATAATGAAGCAGGAGGATTATGGAGGCCAAGTGGATAGCAACTACCGAAGGAGTTAGTGGCTGAGACTAAATCATGAAGAATAATCTGAAAGGAAAGATAATCTCAAGGGGCCTTATGTTGAAACAATGAGGCTTCTCGAAAATAGGCCAGATGGTATGAGGACAAAGCAATGGCATAAGGCGATGAATATCACATCGAATCGGAGTGAGGGTCGTAGAAAAGTAAAATAAGCGAGACTACAAGATGGAAATATATAGGAGGACAAAAATTATGGGATGTCTTGAAGTAGTATATGCCGAGGGGACGGCCCACTGGATGATGGCAGTCGAAAGTTGTGAGGAGCGTTTGGTGACAGAAAAGAGGAGTTATACAGGGAGCATTCCAAAGGTAATGCAATTAATTTTCCCGCGCCCCTCCTATCGATCGGAGTGCGATCAAATCACTTGCATTAGGTGGGTTGGACGCTAAGCTTTGCCGCGAAACCAGTCTCAGTGCTCTCCAAGCTGTGGAAGCGGAAGGATATCAGTTATTGTAAACATCTGCGCAATGACCGCGTCACAAAAGACTAGCCGAGCGGAAATTTCAAGTGAACTTTTGCAGCGTATTGAAAATGAACCTGATTATTTTGACAACGTCATCACTGGTGATGAAATCTGGATTTTTGAACACAACTCAGAAACAAAACTCCAAAGCTCTGAGTGGCACACCGACCAGTCCCCAAGCCCAAAAGGGCAATAATGAGCTAATCAAAAGTGAAAACAATGCTCAGTTGACGCTGCCTAATGCTTAGACGTGCTGGAAAGACTCCGAAAAAGGCCATCAGGACGAGAAAAGATATCTCCGCTACCTGGCAACTCCATCTACATCTACATAATACCCCTCAAGCCGCCGCAATGCCGTGTGGTGCGATGTATTAGGTCACCACCCAAAAAAAGGAAACAAAAACCGCATTCATCACCATCACATACATGCAAACCCAAACCCACAGTGGTGCATACATTCATGGAAAAATCCTTTCATTTTACACGAATACAAATACATATCTACCTCCTTTCATTCTATCCTCCATCACGACAACTCGCTATGAGTCCGCGAGTTCCTGGCCAATTACCAGGTGCCAACGCTGCCCCACTCCCCCTATAGTCCTGACGTCGCCCCAGCAGACTTCTGTTTGTTCCCTCGGATTAAAGCAACCCTGAAAGGAACCCGTTTTTCGTTCAAAGAAGAGATTCATCCGTGAGATTCATTTCGTCCATTCATCAATCAACCACGACGAAGACCTTGCGAGAGGTCCCTGAAGACGCCTTCAAGGGCACGTACTGATCATGGCAGAGTCGCTGGAATAAATGTGCAGAGGCCCAAGGATAGTACTTTGAAGAATTTAAAGTGTTTGTGCAAATCTATTCAATTCAATTAAAAAATAATTGCATTACTTTTGTAACACTCTCTGCATGTTAAAAGATTTCAAAATGGTGGAGAGTATGAAAGTGAATAAACATGAAAGAATTCAGAATTCAGCTGATAAGAGAATCGAGATGCAACTTTATTGAGCTCAATTTTAAGTTTAATAATATTTATGAAGCTCAACTAGCAGATCCGTGGTTAGCATTCTGCGCATTTATACCCAGCAAGTATATCAACAATGGCGAGAACTGATTTGACTAGCCGTAATATTGCGGAAAATTTTGCTGAAATTACCGAAAATCAAATTTTTCATTGCTATCCTAGTGATTTAATAGCCACGCATTAAAATGATATTGTTTATGCTTGGGATTGGAAAAAAATGGATTCAGGATGAAAATGCTTGCTATTATTTTTATGAAAGAACTTGACAATCCCTACGCTCTGTAATTACTTATTCATTCATTATTCCATGTCATTATTCTACAATTAATATCTAATATCATTTAAAACTTTTTACGTGCACATGGAAGAGATATAATTAAAATAAAAGCCTTAGTTCAAGCTCTACTGCGTCTTTACTTATTGTTATTCGAGCTTTTTTTAGTTTTTAGGAGCTCTTCCTTTCAAAATTCACCCATATGGTAGTTTTACTGTCTTTTTTTGTTGACACCATATATGCCTTACCGATGTCAACAAAAAAAGAGCAGTTTACATATCTCGGAAGTGTTTTGGACCAATACGGTCAAAGTGGTAGGGACGTAAGGAGAAGAATTGCGCTGGGCAAGGAGGCTTTCTCAAGGAGGAGGGAGTTGATGACGGGGACGTTGAGTAGGGATGTTAAGACAAGACTCGTAAAAACTCTGATATGGAGCGTAGCTATGTACGGCGCGGAAACGTGGTCGCTGAAGCAGGAGGATAGACGTAGATTGGGGGCTTTTGAAATTTGGGTATGGAGAAGAATGGAGAAGGTGAAATGGACCGAAAGGAAAACAAATGAGGAAGTACTGGAGATGGTGGGTGAGGAGAGGGGTTTGTTGAGAGAAATCCTATGGAGGCAGGAAAAATGGATGAAAGGCGTATTGAGCGGTTGTGGAATGTTGAAGAAGGTAATAGAGGGGAGAATGTTGGGCAAGCGAGGAAAGGGCAGGAACAGGATAGGGATGTTGGACGGGATGAAGGGAGGAAAGAAGTACACCGAGATGAAGAGGGACCTGATATAGATTAGTTTGCTAGGTGGGGAGTCACAAAATGTTTATTTGATAGTTGTGTCCATCCAAAAGCCTACCTTAACCGGTAGATTACCTAATTATAATAATAATAATAATATGCCTTACATGCGTTGATCATCATGAGTTCTGATTAACACAGGTTTGGAAATCAAAAAGCTTCCTTAATAAAACCACCGCACCATCTAACTCCTTGGTGATATATAAGCTCGTAAAAACTTAAATAGGATTATGGCGTATATTAATTATAAAGAGAAAGAAGTTGTTAATCACGCGTAGGAGGGGCTCAAATGATTTTGTGGGTGAAATGAACCGTGGAGAGGCTCTACAAATAGGGTGTACGTAGGTGGCAAGTGTTTCGTTGACTTATTCGCCTCTTAATTGTCAGGTCAAGGACTCTATAATGCTTGAAAACGACAATTCGTGGAAGGGCATGGAATGGTGTGTCCATGAGGCGTTTCTACTTCGAAAAAGGAAGTAATTATGGCTTCATAAATGTTTCTTTCCTCGCCTACGAAGTCATATTTAGGGCGAGATTCAACCGTGAACCCCTGACTTGGCGTGGCGTTTCTACTCTCGTAGCTAAGAAATGCCTTGTAAGCTGTCGTTTGAGCCAATTATATTAAATCTTAAGGATAGGATCTTTATTATCCTAGTTTTTCCGTCACGTTTCATTTTTTTGTGAATCTTTCCTCGGTTACTGACACTGTTAATATCATTATGCCTTTATCTCTCGTATATTTTATTTTGGTTGAGCGTTTTCTAATTTTTAGACGGATGGACTAAGCTCTAGTTGATTCTTCTTCTTGCCAAAAGTCGCCTTGATATTACCGATCTAAATTAATGATGATGATTACACATAAATTGCTTTTAACTTATCAGAATTCTGTTTCAATTGTGAATCCTCAGGCCATTAAGGAATGTCTTCATGGACTAAAAACTTAAGTTTGATGTGAAGCTAATAACATTTTTTTAGCAAGTATTCCCCCTACTTTTATTTTACGAATGATTATTTGTTAAAGCATTGTTTTGTTGCTAAAATATTTTTGGGTGGACATAGTCGGTGTTTTGAAATGCAACTGACCTTATACCCTAAATTTGCAATATTCAGGTTGCGTGTATTTAAAGTTAAAGTTCCTCTAAACCTCGCATACAATTTATGAGTAACGACGTAATATGAGTTCAATGGTTAGAAATTTTAATAATGTATCAACAGCATTTAGGTAATTGCATTGATCTGACCAAGATGAAAAATGTCCAACATTTTTTTCTTTTCGCGTGCGGTGGGATTGGGTGTGTGGAATGTGAACTTCCCTCCAGTATTGCAGAGATGACGTATTCTTTTTTATAATTCTATCAGATGTATCATTGTATATTGAATTATTTTTTATGATTGCAATTGTGATGCTATAGAAATGGCTCTGGTCAATGATATCAAAGTTAAAGCATCGATGAAGTGCCCTTATTTTACGTACTGTTTAAGGCGTAACTATGTAATATGTAGACAAAATTATATCCTGAATGTCGACAAAAGCACTTGGTTATTACGGACCAAATGTATTTAGCGACTTATAAAAAAATACTTGTTACATTAATGGTGAAATATTTTAATTTTTTGTGCCCCAATTAAATTTTCTTATTTGATTTTCCAGTTTTTAAATTTGATTTAGCATTATTTAAGGGATAGACTTAAACTTATTGGTTAAATCTCCTTTGGTTCTCAGCTGAGCCCTAGAAAACTGAACCGAGGTCGTAATTCGTCGATGCCCTCACCGCTCGTTCACGAAGGCACACATACACAGACACATCCCTCTCCTCCCCGCCTTCTCATCCTCCTGCCGCCTGCCCTATGGGCTTCCTGATCCTCTCCCTCCCGATCTCCGCCCCCACACCCAACACCCATCCTCTTGCCCTCTCATTCTCACCCACCATTAGTTCCCCCAGGCCACCTCTTCTCATCCCTGATGCCCCAAGCTCACCTTTTATATTCTTTCCTCCTTCCTAACGTGTCTATGCCTCCCCAGAAGGCGAAATCGTAAAAACCGCCGTAAATCACCTTCGCGGGAGAAGTCCATCCTCGCCGGAAGCGTCATCACACCTATTCGCTCGCGATCAGTCGGCTGCGGAATAAGAAAACTCGCGGGTGCGGAGTAACGGAGCGGGCCCCGTTATCGCTTGGGGCCTTGGGGGAAATGTAATTGTATATCATTGCATCACAGTATAGGTGGACTGCGTCTCGGTAGTGGAGAGTTCCATTTTGGAGGAAGAGCGCTTAATCTCCTGGCGTTTTTAAGGTTGAAGCCGGGAGGGGCATTTGGCACTGAGATTTTGGTCACTTGGCTACCATTCCAACTGATCGAGGCCCATGGAAGATGCTGTTGTCAAATTAAGGGGGGTCACGCAGTAATTGAGAAACATTTTGTATTTACAAAATAGCCTCCCCTCCTTTTCACTATCTAGTATTGTATTTTCTGCCTACGATGCCCTTTAACCAACCTCCTGTTCATCTATTCTATTCCCTCCTATCTCCTCTTCCCTCTTTTTCTCCTTTTTTTTTACTTCCTCTCTTTCTAAACCATTCGTACAACTACGCCGTAGATCTTCCTGCCCATCCAGCATGTTTCATACAAGATGGGAGAATGATTAGGTCTATTCGATTGCAATCAAAACCTTAACATATATATGCAAAAGAAACACTTGGTTTTTCCACATGAAATTTAAAAAAAAATTATTTGGAAAAACCTAGTGTTTCTTTTGCAAATATGTATCGTTTCCACAAAATGACGCCTGAAGTTATCTCCTTAACATATATTATTAACATGCTGGCATAAATGTGACAATAACTCATTTATTTCGAGTGGACGAATTTCTACGTATGAAAATTCGTTTGATAATAATATTTAGATTGATTTTATTTATTAAAATAATACTAATTACGGTTGAAATATAACCAATATTGTATACCATTGGTATTGAGTTGTGTAATTGCCACTATTGTTATTAGTGTATTTTGAAATGGTATAATGAGAAGAGAAACTTTATAATTCCACATAGACATAAATCTATGTGGAATTATAAAGTTCCTCTTTTCATTATGTTAAGTCGATTCCATGAAGTCACGCCCGAGACAACGAATTGAAATGGTATCTTTAACAATTTTTACGCTCTTGTGCTTTAATTTTATTCTTTTATTCTCATTTTTTTGACTGCATTCCCCTAGTTGGTTAGATTTGTGAAAAACGCCGTAAGATCTACTTGATAATCACCACACCCCTAGGCTATTCGCAACTGGCAGCTGTTGAGTTTTCGAACCATACCCCCCATTTGCAGTTAGAGCTGTTAGATTCTGCGCTAAAAGTTGATGTTTTTTTTATCTCTCATTCGAGGAAGAAGGGGATATATTTATGCCTTCTGGCACCTGAACAGCATGGTGGAACGCCAAAAGAAGACGCAATGAGTCATCTCAAGATGCGTTCTAAGTGCAAAAAATGATCAAAGTTTGCGAAGTTTCATTGCGAAAAAAGCTCGGTCATGTATTGCGTAATTGAAACCATTTCATGTTTCAAATATACATGACAGTCAGTATTCTACACAAAAAAATTAAGCATTTTTGTCATTGTACAGTATTATTTCATGTTTATATTTTATTTGGATCAATTGGATTTTTTTCAATAATGTATTTAAATTATTTTTTTATAGAATAAATGGTTCTGTTTTCAAAGTTAAAAATTTTAAGTTCACAAACGGAAAATTTCGACAAAAAAGACAGTATAAACGCATTCATATGCGTAAATGTCTCAAAAACAACCTTACTAACTAATTGGAGGAATTTCATTGATCTTGTGAGATGGACATGTTTTTTGTTGGCCGAAACCAGTCCTATTTGACTCAATTATTTTTTTGAGCTGAGATGTATTAATTAAGGAAGATTTTTGATGGACCAAGCGAACAGCACTGCTAATCCCCACCTATTACGATACCAAACACCCTAAAATCCCATATTACAAAAAATAATTAATTTAACTCCACATATATGTATTTTTATCGCGGTTCTTTCTGCCTAAATTTTCCCCATCCCTTTACCTAGCTCTGTAATACTCCTATCAACAACTTCTTCTGCTTTGAAATTTAACTTTGTTCAGCGTCTTTAATTTTAATTTTTAATGTCCTCCTTCTTGCAACGTAGTCCATTTTAAGCTACGTGTTTCTCGCGTTCTTGTGCATAATTTTACGGAAAGCTATCTTTCTCTCCACTGATTCGCCTCCTTAGCAATTTTGGCGGGTTTTGCTCTGATTTTTATGGAAAATTGTAAATGAATTACAAATCGCCATTAGGAACTAATTGGTGCGATGACTAATGCATATTCTTCCCACCCGCTGTGAGCCGGGTTCGCATCCCGGAAGTGGCAAGATTTTTCTGATGTATTCCGAACCCTACTTGGGGTACTATGTGGAGAGTAATTTAAGTGAAGTTCGCTGTCATTCGGATGGGACATTGAATTTTGTGACCCCTTGGCACCTATCGTTAAGTGTAGGCTAATGTCGACGCCAGATTTCTCTTCAGCCTTCATCAATTACGAGGATATCTCACCACTAGCAAATTACCCACGTATCCCTAATATCATCAGCTGTTGGTCGCCTCCCTTAATAATAGATATTACGATTTAAGTAGGATATCTTGGCTGAAATTGTATGGTAGTATTTGCAGGCATCCGAGCTATGTGAGAATACAAACAGTAAAATCATTGTTAAATATCCTTAGCCGGAGAAACCCGACCGTCCTTGTATCGTCGTCCGATTCCGTCCATTCCGATAAATTAGCTGACGATGTCCTAATGTATCATAGATCGTGGATGGAAACGTAAATTTCATTTTCCCTTCTTGATTCCCATTTAAAAGTGATGAAGTTCAAGCGATCTAAATAGAAATCACTCTCAACTTTTCGTAGGAACATTTTATTTTCTCTCGAATCCTTCATCATCTCGAGGTCAGCCTCGCAATTAATTTTCATGAAATGAACTTTTAATTTAGAATTTGAACCGGTTGATCACACTTGACTCCAGGAATTCTAGACGGGTGGATGGATTGGTTTTTTAAGGAAGGACGACAGCCAGTGCGAAGGGGGGGGGGTTGAGTAGAATCATAAGGTGTGCTCGCCTCATTACCTTCGCATATTTTAAGTGCTTCCGGTGATCCATCAGCACCGCCATCGCCTTAATCGAACGCAACATCTGCCTTTCTCTCTGTCTTCACGTCGCCACATCTTCCCAACTATCTGCGTTTTTACATTGCCCCCAGCCTTTCCCTCTTCCGTTTTTTTTATCAACTCGTATTATAATTCGAGTCCCGCAAAATGGGTAGATGGTATGGTGTGGTTCCAATGGCTAAGGTTGATCGGGCGTCTGTTCTTTTCAATCCTTAAGTATGCCCACAGGGTATTGACCTTAGTATGACACCCTCACTTGTCATGTAATCTCCATACTCCCGCCTATCTCAACTCCCCTTCGGAAGGCATGCTTAGTTTAGCGTTATAACAAAATTTCCTTTAATGAAAATGCAGTGTGCTCGACGATATTACCTACCTGACCTCGTTGGCGGCGGGGTAACTTCCTCGTCAGCTTATCCAAGGGTCGTGGGTTCGATTCCCGCCTGTGTGGGTTTTCCTCCACCTAGGGGTTGGGTGTTTGCAATCGTCTCCATTTTTTTAAGTGTTAATAGTCCGATGCAAAGGTCAAAGAATGCTATTTTCGGACTAAAGCTTAATAAATAAAGTGGATTTGAAGGTAATGATGGAAATTTAGAATTCGGGTCTTAATTTCTTATCATTTTCCTCCCACTACCTCATCACATAATCATCAGGTGATGCGCAGCATCGAAATCATGGTCGTATTGTATTCAAAGTGTGTGGAAGTGTTAAGTTTTCCTTATTTTTTACCCTCATCATGAAGGAGTTCCACAAAGTTAAGCCTGAAACTGTTAGCTTTAACTTGCTTAACTCCCTAACTTTCTATTACAGTCTTCTTCATTCCATCACCAATCAAATTAATACACTTCCACTTTTCCTTCTTACGTTTTTTTCCATTTGTGTACTTTTCTTCATTAATTTCATGATAGTCATGGCAAATACTATTATAAGATATACACGCAATGACGAGAAATTGGTTCCTTCTTCACCGCATGGAACAATCGGTAAATTAGTAAAGAGCGTGAAGGTGAAGGTGTTCGAATGTGAGTAATCACAGGCTCTTCCTCACAGGCTCTTCCTTATTTCGGGTAAATAGGGATTACTGGCGTTTAAATTGATATTTGATGATATTTTAAGAGTTTTTAGCTGTAAATTCTCTTTGAATAGTTTAAAAATGTCCCAAATTGAGTTCGAATTGGGTCGAAATACGATCAAAATTGAAACCTCTCTCTCTCTCAAATTTATCGTGGACACTTAATTTTCTCAGAATTCGATATAACATCATCTCGAGGTAATCCTTGCAGTTCATATTCATGAAGTGACTTTAAATTAGAATTGAAACTGGTTGATCGCACTAAACACGATTTGGAATTCTAGACGGCAGAGTCGGTTGGTTTTTAAAGGATAGCTCATTAATCTTTTTTTCCGATGATACTTCGTGGAAACCGTAAATTAGCCTTGAAGTTTGTCTTATAGTCAGAAATGTAACATACGTACATAACGCCCGGATCTGTGGTAAAACAGTTCATGGCTTTTACACCACGATCATGCACCAGCTGACACTTCATTGCTTGTTCGTTAATCTTTGGCCAAAAACAATACTTTAACGATGCTCCAGCCTCCATATTCGCCAGATATGGCTCCGTGTAACCTTTTCCAAAAATTAAGAGAACCTTGAAGGGTCGTCGTTTTACAGCCGTAGATGACATTAAAAGTGCATCGCTGAAAGAACTAAAGGCTATCTCAAAGATCGAGTTTGAGAAGTGTTTCGGGGATTTGAAGAAGCACTGGCACAAGTGCATAATCTCCAATGGGGGCTACTTTGAAGGTGACAACATCAATGTATAAGAATAAATAAATATTATTGTCCAAAAAATTAAAATTCCCGTTAATTTTTGAACACATTATTGTGTTCCCTCGATTATGCTATATAACTGGGGGTGGCAAAAAATTAGTTTGAATCATATTTAGCTTTCTTAAGATCTTATTCAACTGTTTTCTAAATGATGCGAGTGTTATGCATTCTTTTCTTAAAACGAGATAATTTTGTACGCATCGACCCATCAGGATATTTTGTTTTGAGGTGATTATGTCGATCCAGGGTTCAGAATTGAACAACAAAAGGGTCTGTTAAATATTGTTACTTAGGTTTTACTTATTGCCGAAATGAGAATGGAATCCTTAATGACATGAGAGTTGAAAACTTCTCAGATAAGCCAGACACTCATACTGCGATGTTCGAAAAATATTGTTAATTATTTCAATATTTACACTCTTACTAGAGCAAAAAGTTATCAGGCTTTAAAATATCCGATAGGCTACATACTACAAAGCATTATGCATACACCTTTGTTTCGTCAGTGGAACCATTTTTAGATTTATAGCGATCAATAAAATTATGAAATTTTATGTAGAATGTAGTCATCGTGTTTTAACCGTGAAAAAACCATTATTGGCTTGTATCGAATCTCTTATGTTTAGTTTTTGCTACCTCTTGACCGTTGTAACCGAAATTCTGTCATATAAATGGGTCGTTAAGACTGCTCATAGTATAATGTCCTGTATTTTCGAAGATACCTACATACTAGTAATCTTGTGATCCTAAAACAAATGGAATCTCTTTTCGGTGGAACCATAATGGATGATGGCCCGTAAACCTTTACTTTTCAATTGAAGTGAGATGAGAATTCATATGTGCTGATATCCAGATACAAATGAATTATAGTTTTAATTACCAAATGTTTTATTTACGTCTATGAAGGTAAGAGCCTATTTTAAAAACAGAATGCATGAGTTCGATTTCTTTTGTTTGGAAAACCGTGAATGTTAGTACCTACATCCGTACGAATTATTTATATTTATTTTCTGATGGGTCTGGCCCAAACAAGTTAGGAAGAGCACTTTAGAAATACAGCAAAATCAATAAATAATTGGAAAACAGCTATGTTTGACCTTAAATGCATCAGTAACCATGAGTTAGAATATATAGATGAAGTAAATATTTATATATCTATTCTGCCACGAACAGTATGGCGCGCCGCAAGGAAACAGTCTAATGCCAAAAACAATATTACGTGAAAAAAACAATTGCTGACCTGTGCTTATCAAACTTTTTATTTCCACTATTTTTCGTTAGAGACTGTTCTAGACATTTATAATGCTAAATAGTCGATTCAGTTAATTAATGTTAGCGTCTGCACGCGGAAGGCGCCTGAATGCTGTGGTCAGTTGCGTCATTCGGGACACGTGGGTAATTAAGGTCACATGGTAATTGGAGGAGGAATGGTGGGGTATAAAATACGCTTTCATCAGTAAAATACTCCTAATGAACTTTGAAATTACTTAAAAAGCACTCTTACCTGCAACCTTTATAAGGAAGACCATAATAATTAACCTCAAGGTTCGTTTGAAAGGTGAGGGCAGAGCTCATCTCGTACTGAGCTCAACGGCGAGGTGTGTGAAATTCAGCACATTCATAATAGGATGCCAGTTTATTTCCCTGTGCCGCTCATAGTTTCCCAGGAGGTTTTTTGATCGAAAAATATTACTGCTGGAGTGAAAATGCTGGGGCGAGGGTGCCCAAAGTTGCCGGAATACGAGCCTGAATCGTTCGGATGCAAGCTAAATGTTCTAACCTTGCTCTACCGGGGCCGATGAGCGAGCATATCAGAAAAGAAACTTGGTTCGATGAGGCGAGTTATTCTTTAATGTGTTGGAAAACAGGTATCATTTTACATGCATTTAACTGCGCTTTCAACGAGGGTGAGATGTGCATTTAATGTATGCCGTTGTCCTCATTATGTAGGCATAGGAAAAGCTGCTAACCATGTAATACTCGTAATACCTGTATACAGGTACACCTGTATGCAGTCACGTTGCATGATTGATGTTCAGTCGCCCCCATTCCACGCGGCTTTTAGTGATTCGCGGGGTGCCAGGTGCACGAAGAAAGAGGGGGATTATATGTAGAATGGTTGATGACCTACCACCCCCTGCCACACGTCCTTGCGGCGGCTTACGGAATATTTGGAGATGTAGATATTTGGGATATATCAGCCATGTATCTGCAATGAAATAAAAGAATATCTATAAAGCTTATGAAAAATTCTTACGAAGAGAAACTATTTGACAGTGTTCTTAGGCAAACGAAGATAGGATAGCTCCTTTCACGATGTTTCAAGTTCTGCCTATTCCCAAATAATACTTCTTGAGAGGTACTTGTGTCACCTGAGTAACTTTTATATAGCTGGATCCTCCATGAAGTTTTCATAGAAGACATTGTTATCTGTCATTCCTTTCAACTCTTCTTAACTCCGAAAAATAAAGTGGCAATGTAAAGTAACGCATACACACACATATGGGCAAATGACCTCAGTCGTCGAGACACCAAAAAATTAATTTAATTACGTGTACTGCTCCTTCCAAACACTTCTTGTTCGAATCGGAATCCGCTGAATTCTTCAGTTACACCGTATGGGCAAGTGTATACGAGCAGTGAGGTAATGGGAGTAGTTTTTCCTTTGTCTAGCTTTGTTTTGGTCGTGATCGCGAATAGTACAATTGAAAAAAGTATCCCGGAATGTATTGGTCTTTCAGTCTGTATTATTGATCTTATATGAATAGCCCAATCTGCCGGTATACGTAATAAGGCGTCGTGATACTTTCTTTGATGCCTTCTGGAACAGGTACTGCCACCGTCGGAGGAGCCAGATACTCGTATTTGGGAACGTTCGGTGGTAGAGATGTGCAAGTAGTCATTACTATTTGATAATTTACCGTTTAAGGAAGGTTATGGATGGACAAATGCACTTGTAACACAGGCCAACAGTGGTTTTGGTGCCGGAGCTTTTAATGCTGATTTAAAGAACAATTGGGGTGCTGAATCCAATTATGACACTAGTTTTTTCCTGTCAGCTATAGTTTTCAAGATACAGATATGTTGTTACTTACGTAAAAAAATCTTCTACATGATGATATGGGAATATTATATTAATAATTATCTCATTGGCCTACAATATAGAAATATACATAAAACTTATTGACAGTTTATTGAAAATAAAAGGAACACCGCAGAGTGGTTATAAATTAGTATACTTATAGATTTATTTAACTTTGAAAATTATTTTCCGGAATATATCAAATATTAAACTAATCGTAAGATGTGCCATATCTAAAAAAGTAGAGCTGTAAAATAAAAACGGATTTCATATTTGGATTCAGCTCTACAAATATAGTTAAAATCATCACAAAGATTCCCGGCACCAAAAAAAAATTTTTTTTGTAGGCCTGTGTAATCTATAGAATTCAACTTGAGCAACCTTTCCTTTTTTAATGGGAAGAGTTAACCCCAGCCGTACTCTTATAAATGGGCAAAGGATAGGTAAGGGGAGTTAGAAAAGATATAAATTAGCAGAAAATAATAAAATAAATACAATAAAAGATACTAAAAATAAATAAATTAAATAGATCCTGCAAACGGTCAAAACAACCGTGTGTCTAATGATTAAATTACAAGTTATTCTAATAAATGAAAATTAATCACGCACTCTCTATCTTGGATGTACCTTGCAGTATTGATGATATGATTTGCGACTCACACTCGTTCTGAGGAAGTATTTTAAATATTTTATGGCTGACTCTTGATATAGCGGATGAATAGTAATCATACTTCCGTTTGACGCCTGTTATGTCATTTTATTTATTTTTTTTTTTAAATTTATTATTAGAACGGTGGTTCTCCGCAAGGCTTTAAAGGAAATGATAAGGACACCGTAACTTGCAAATATTTGGTCGGTGTGCTGAAAGTTCGACAACTAAAATAAACACTTGAAGCATGTCGAAATTAGCTTTGAATCACGTCACACTATCAAATGTCTATATTCCTTGATGAAACAGGAAATTGCTTCAGCTCCGTGAATTTTCTCAATTGTCATTATCTGCGAGAATTATATTTTGCCATTTGTATTTAAGTCAAGTGAATGTTAATTCAATTGATACTATGATAATTTTTGGATGTTTGCCGTGAGTGAGAGAGCTGTTCAAATAAGTAAGAGAAATGAAAAATGTATGACAGTAAGACCTTTATTTCAAGAAACTGCGGGAGATGCCGCAACAGTAATTATTAACGGAGTCATCCGCTATGTGTGTATTATAATGCAACAATTTCAGAGAGTAAAAATCATTCGCCTTTCAAGGCGAATGATTTTTACTCTCTGAAATTGTTGCATTATAAGACCTTTATTGGTTTCAAACGATTGACCTACCATGTTATCACGCCATGAAATTTTTGTTAACATTTTGAATAATATTTAGAGGACTAATGGAGTTTCTGTGATTATTATTAGGTAATCTACCGGTTAAGGTAGGTTTTTGGATGGACACAACTATCAAATAAACATTTTGTGACTCCCCACCTAGCAAACTAATCTATATCAGGTCCCTCTTCATCTCGGTGTACTTCTTTCCTCCCTTCATCCCGTCCAACATCCCTATCCTGTTCCTACCCTTACATCGCCTGCCCAACATTCTCCCCTCTATTACCTTCTTCAACATTCCACTACCGCTCAATACGCCTTTCATCCATTTTTCCTGCCTCCATAGGATTTCTCTCAACAAACCCCTCTCCTCCCCCACCATTTCTAGTACTTCCTCATTTGTTTTCCTTTCTGTCCATTTCACCTTCTCCATTCTTCTCCACACCCACATTTCAAAAGCCTCCAATCTACGTCTATCCTCCTGCTTCAGTGACCACGTTTCCGCGCCGTACATAGTATAGCTACGCCCCATATCAGAGTTTTTACGAGTCTCTTCTTAACATCCCTACTCAACGTCCCCGTCATCAACTCCCTCCTCCTTGAGAAAGCCTCCTTGCCTAGCGCAATTCTTCTCCTTACATCCCTACCACTTTGACCGTATTGGTCCAAAACACTTCCGAGATATGTAAACTGTTCTACCTGCTCTATTTTTTCCCCGCCTATTTTAATATTTAGCTTAGCCTTTTTCTTTCTGGAAAATCGCATAACCTTTGTTTTATTAAGATTGATTCTCATCCCATATTTATCGCACTGAGCCTCCAATTCACTCAACAATGCTTGCAACCCCTTGGCTGACTGAGCAACTAATGCTTGGTCATCAGCAAACCTAACCGATTTTACGAATTCCCCTCCGACTTTCATTCCTACCTCCAGTTCTTCCCATGCCTCTTTAATCATTTCATCTACATATACGTTGAACTGTACCGGTGACAATGGGCAACCCCGCCTTACACCTCTTCCTAACACTGCCCATCCGGACTCTCCGTTCCCAACTCGCACCTGAGCAGTCTGAGACATGTACAGGTTGCGGATCAGTCTCCTGTCCCTCCAATCCATTCCTATTTTCTGCAGTACACGCATTAATTTTTCCCAATTCACTCTATCAAACGCTTTCTGTGATAGTGTTATGAAGTTGAAACGGGAATAATTTTCAACAAGTGCTACTTCAGGATGTGTTGTTTAAGAGCGTCCTTCCGGAAATATCGGTACTGTTCACTGAGTTTAGTTAAACTGTTGAAACTCAAAAACTCTTTACTAAAAATCATTCGAGTACTTAGTTTTTAAAACTTATGTTCCCTATGATTGTTCTTATGCCCCCGTGATCGCGAAAAGTCAATCAAAGGTCGTGTGTTTCCCAAGAAGGTAATCCATAGGAATGTACAAAATAACCGATCAATGCAATATGATTTGTTGAATAATTCAATTAAGTCAAGTGAGAGAAATCAGTTATTTCATCCCGTAAAAAAAGGAGTTAATGGTAAAAAAATTGTGGATTTGATTTACAATCACAACTAATAATAACCTATTCAAAAAACCGTATGAATTTTTATATGGTGTGTGTTTTTCGTGGTGATATAATCTTCATTGTGAGTCTTAGGTTTTTAATTTTCATTAATTTCAATTGGCATTGACTCTGGTGTTCCGTATGGTCAATCTAGTGTGAGTAAACAAAAACTCTTGAAAGTACTCAGTGCTCCGTTTATTATCACGGAAAGTCTTGCGTGTTAATCGCAGTCGAGAATAAAATACTAAATATAAATCTTCTTTTACTCAGTTGTGTTTATAGATATCCGTCCTTTACCAGAGGAAATATGGAGAAGATTCCGTTTAACTAATTTGCCGTCCTGGCTTCCCACCGATAGGGCCCCGGTTCAAATCCTCGAGAAGGCGGATATTTTGCAGTGGTATCTCGAGCCCTACTTGGGGCGCATTGTTGAGAGCACTTAGTAGAGTACGCCGAGAGAGTGAGTACGCCGTCCGTCGGATGGGACATTAAACCGCCAACCCCTTGGCGCCTTTCGTTAAAGATTAAGCTAATGCCGACGCTGGGTTTCTCACCACCCTTCCTTTCCCATACATTCCCAATGACGTAAATGACCTTAGCTGTCGGGCGCCTCCCCTAAAACTAGTATTACCGCTATTACTATATGTTTACGTGATTTGGAATGGATAGGACCACAGTTGACGCGAAGGTAATGTTTTGGAGTAGACCCTAATGTTTCCAAAATCCGAAATGGAATGAAAACGTCTTAACACAAAACGTCGATTTAGTTGCCCCGTGGAGTTAGTTTTAATTAAGTGAGAACTGCATGTTGTAAAAGCCTCCTGTTCCAGAGTACTCAAAGGGCACGTCATAAATGTTGCTAATTCTTAAATTTGATAAATATTTCTAATTTCCAAATTTGTAATTGTTATTATATTCGTCACAATTGAATTAGCAGGCATATGTTTCCTTTTGAAACGTTAGCAAACTGTTTTTTTTTTTAATCGCTCACCTATTTGTTGTGGCATATATATTTTCAGTGGGGTTTGAAAGCTACCACTGCCAGTGCAATACATGTGACAAGTAGTTGCGTTGTTTTCGACAATACGATAAAATACTCATGTCAGCTCCGCTCACCAAGTTGAATAGGTTCACGAACATGTTTTGACAGCTCAGTTCTCATTTGATCTCCTATAGGTGAACATTTAGAACCAATCTCACCACTATTTTAGAGACTCATGACCTCCACTCTTTTTTTTATTCCAAGAAAAGTTAACATTTTTCCATTTCTATCCTTTATACTCCACTCTTCCCACATAGGTATCAATTTTTAATTATTCAATTATCTACCCTTAAGCAGAAGAGACTTTTATTTCTTCATGCTCGGGCGTCAGGGAATCCATTAATATCTTGATGCTTCCATGATATCAGTCTTTTGTCCTTTTATTGTTTGACACTGTCATTCTCTTTATAATTATTATTAAAACTTACATGTGCAGATAGACAATGTCAGGTGGCACACAAGTTCCTAGTATTATTTTCAAACTTGCCTTGGAAAAAAATAACGTGACATGAATCAATATCACAAAAGATAATAAGTAAAATCAGTCAGTGAAAAACTTCAGTCATTTCTTATTTCTCAGGTTGTTTCCACTTTGTTTTAATCCTCTAACACATTTCTTCAAAAATCTCCTTGTCTACTTAGCTGTCATTTTTACAATAGTTATCATTAATGGTGGGTCGCAGTGGTCTAGTGGGTAGAGCGTTGGACTACTGACCGGAGGGTCCCGGGTTCGATTCCCGGGCGAGGCACTCTGGTCACCTGCAGCTCCACCCAAGCTAGTTGATTTTTCGGGGTACCAGATCTTCCTGGGAAACCATAACCGGCACAGGGAAAGGAATTGGCCCCCCTACGTGTGAATATTCACACGCCGTCGGGCTTGGTACATGGGTGACTCTACCATCACCTACTAAACCGACCTTTGGGTTGATTACTGTGTTTATGGTTTTTTTATCATTAATGGACCCTTCACGCGAATTGCTACGTATGAGAATTTCGTTTCAGTATACCTGAAAAACATTAGCTGAATGTAAGTAGTTACAGGAGTATGTTAAATCTGTTCGTACATACTGTTCAACGTTTTCTCTTCAGAGCAGAAGGAACTTTTATTTTAAAACGGTTTACCTTGATAATTATAGTTCGGGGGTGTGCCATCAGTGACCATTGCCTCTGTTATTACTTTATATCATACCTAGGCAATAGCGGTTCGTATTTATCGGCCGTTGCTTGTCATCGATCAGGGAAATGTTTGGCATTGATATAGGGTAATAAGCCTTTATCATTTTTCAAATGAAATATTGCCAAAAATGAGAATTGCATTCATGAATCGGTTCCAGCGAATAATATTTATAAAAATGTTGTTAGAAAGTTATGGGTCTGGTAATTATAATTCAAAAGTAACAATTATTTGTGTGCTATTCACTGATGTGTTATGATGGCATATGGTAAATAGCAGGTTCTTGCATCGCTAAAACTGCATATACCTAAGGAATAATTACCATTGAAGTATGCTTTGATTCACTTGGTCGCTTTCGGCATTTAAATTTACATAATCTCATTCTGCTATTAGTAAGATGTTATCATTTTTATGGTTTTAATGTTAAATGTTTGGCCAGATATGGAGTGTTATATTATATATTGCTGCTTTGTCAGAAACACCAGAAATTTCAGGGAAAATAAATGCTGCCAACGTAAGTTCAAGGAGAGTCGATTAACTACTATAAACATTTTGAAGATTTTAAGTAATCATCTGCAGAAATACATCTGAGATGTGTTATTAGGCTGTGTAATTTCATTATCTTTACCCGGTGTACAAGATATAATCTTGATCAGATATAATATATATATATCAATATATATAAGATCTTGTACATAGTTACTTGCAGCCTCTAAATATTATGCATCATGGCTTCATTTAAGCGATTCTAATACCAGTAATAGCTTTTCAGTGGGGGAAAAAAACCTTGGGACAGTTATATTGGCAGACAAGGGCTATATTTGAAGGCGATAAGCATGATTAAAGGGTAACTAATAAAATGAAGTATTTATCCAAGGTCTCCTCTTTTTTGTACAGATCTTGTATTAATTAAATATTAGGAGACATTCAGAAATATTTCGGCATCTTACAGGATGACAGTACATGTTAGGAGGGAGAGAATCCTTGAATCGGATCGTCGGCAGAGTAGCAGAAGATTAATGCCTCCTAATGTTTGATAATATGCATTCTAGGAATACTGTGATAACAGTACGAGAAAGTACCTTCAGTAGGGGGGAAATTCAGTCTTTTTTGGTTGAATTTTATGTGTCCAGATCCAACATGAATGTTTTTCTAAAAGCAGGTAATTCACCTTTTACAAATCATTCGTCTTGACCAGGATGATGATTTTTATGCTCAGTTTTTCCAGTACATTACGTTTGAACGTATGATAAGCAATAACTTTTTCGGGGTTCTAATCATGTTGTGTTATTTTGAAGATGTTTATAAGACTCATCCATATTCGAAGACCCCCTTGCTGATACATGAGGATTTATTGCTGCTATGCGTTAATGGTCCTAGGTTATTTGAAACCTGCAAGTTTTTTGTTACTGATTTTGTTTAGAAGTTTCATAATCCTTGTACTAAATACTTATGGTATTTTTTGAATATATGTTTTACGTAGTAACCTAATAGTTACCCCGCAGGATACCTGAAATCGAATCGAATTTGTTAGTTATAAGGTTTCCAACGCTCTCATTGAAGCAAAGTTTAGAAAGAATTTTGCGGTAAGAAATTGAGGAAACCGATACCTCTGTAGTGTTAGATTGAATTCATTAAAAAAGGAAAATATAAGCATGACAGTCAATGGAAAATATCTATTTTCCATGCACCGGTATGCTTTCAATCAACCAGATCCGCCAGCGCCGACACGGCCCACTTTATACCTCGGTAATCTAGAATCCAATAAGGCGTATCTTGCCTCTTGCATCGGCGGTCTGTTGTCGCCATTCGCCATCCATATGGCGCATTTAACCGGCGGACGATGGAGGTCGGACGGAGAGCCGAAATGTCCACCCGCCGTACCCGGTCGTCCCTTATCACTAGGTTGGGAGAGGAGAGGGAGGTGGAGATAAAAATATATGGGCTTCAACGAGATTTCTTAAATATCATTTCTGTGACGCAGGGTGAGGAAACCACTTTCCCAGAATTAATGAAGTGACTGGGTTATGGGTGTTGACCCAGGTTTTTTACCCTCTCATTCCGTTTCATTCCCAGGATCCTCCTTATGTACTCGATGGGGTACCTTGTGTACCTGATGGAATACTCAATATCTCCACATGCAATTGATTGCGTCGACCTTCCTCTCTCCTTTTCATGCAACCTTCGTTATTTCACAAGAGCTCAGACTTTATTTTGCGTATGCTTTTTCAGAATATATACATAATATATATACATGCATTGCGGGTCGCGGTGGTCTAGCGGGTAGAGCGTTGGACTGCTGACCAGAGGGTCCCGGGTTCGATTCCCGGGCAAGGCACTTTGGGCACCTGCAGCTCCACCCAAGCTAGTTGATTTTTCGGGTACCAGATCTTCCTGGGAAACCATAACCGGCACAGGGAAAGGAACTGGCCCCCCTACCCTGATGTGTGAATATTCACACGCCGTCGGGCTTGGTACATGGGTGAGCTCTACCATCACCTACTAAACCGACCTTCGGGTTGATTACTGTGTTTATGGTTTTATATACATGCATTATATATATATATATATATATATATATATATATATATATATATGCATGTATATATATACATACATATGCATGTATATATATACATACATGAATAAATATATATATATATATATATTATTAGGTAATCTACCGTTTAAGGTAGGTTTTTGGATGGACACAACTATCAAATAAACATTTTGTGACTCCCCACCTAGAAAAGTAATCTATAACAGGTCCCTCTTCATCTCCGTATACCTCCTTCCTCCCTTCATCCCGTCCAACATCCCTATCCTGTTCCTGCCCTTTCCTCGTTTGCCTAACATTCTCCCCTCTATTACCTTTTTTAACATTCCATTACCGCTCAATACTCCTTTCATCCATTTTTCCTGCCTCCATAGGATTTCTCTCATCAAACCCCTCTCCTCACCCACCATCTCCAGTACTTCCTCATTTGTTTTCCTTTCGGTCCATTTCACCTTCTCCATTCTTCTCCACAACCACATTTCAAAATCCTACAATCTGCGTCTATCCTCCTGCCTTCAGTGACCACGTTTCCGCGCCGTACATAGGAACGCTCCGTATCAAAGGTTTTACGAGTCTTTCAGTAGTTATGTACGGCGCGGAAACATGGTCACTGAAGCAGGATGATAGATGTAGATTGGAGGCTTTTTAAAGCTTTCTTTCTCGCGGGATATTCGTTTGTATTGTTTCTTACGAATCCGTTGTTCCTCAAGGAGTAGTCAGACCACATTTTTCGTTTTGCCTCAGAGTTGCTCTTCTGCTCTTCTATACACTTTCTCGTTCCTCACTTAGCCTGTCCATTTAATTGTCAATATTCTCTTCCTGCTTTCTACTTCAAAGAATTACATTCTACGCTGTTTCTCTTTTTCAATCCTCCATGTCTCTAATCCGTAACGTGCTCTGTAACGTGCGAATGTTTTGACGGACTACTTTCCTGTTTTCATCCTAGTTTTCTTTGAACCCTTCCTAAATGGTTGTTCTTTCTTCGTAACGAGCACTTTCTTAGTCGAAGTTATTCTACGCTTGGCGTCGGTCGAAATCCTTCATGCATGTTCACTTGTATACACGTATTTGTCACAGTCCTCAGCATTCCATCGCCAATCAAAATGCTCTGCATCTACATATTTGATTATGTTTGTTTATATTACGATGTGGCCGATACGAGAGAGCGGGATGGGAGGGATCGAGGGAGGGACGATGATATTCTCACCTCGGCTGACCCGTTCCACCCGCGCCTCCCTCCTTTCCGATACGCCTCCACGAATGGTCGAGGGTAGTAATTGGACGATCGAACTTGAGCTCTCGGGTCTTGATTAAATTGGATTTTGTGGAATTTCCGATGTGTCACTATCGCGACCTTAGTGGACGATACCTCCTTCCGCAGCCCCCGCCTTCGCATTTTCGTCGCCTTCGTAGTGGACATCACTTCACACTTTGAAAGCGCTATTGGTATCAAGATTGAGTTTACATATTGTTATTAAAATCGTCGCAATACTTGTGGAATCGCAGGCAATGCCTCATAGACGTCGCTAAGGAATTGCTGAGGAACGGAGAAGGTTAGTAGCCTTTTCAAGGTCTTCGACTTCGGTGAGGTACGAAACAATTGAAAAAACTACAAATATTTTTTATTCCGTAGAATTCATGTATCTCTTCTCCCATTCCACGCGCGTGTCGCAGGCGTTGAGGCTCTGAAATCATTCTACGATCATTTCTTCTCGAGATTTTTGCCGCGAACGCTCTGCGCAAATATCTCATTCGTTTGAGTAATCTTTACCTGTAAATGTAATCTTTACGTTTTTACACTCTAATTTCATGATATGATTGTTTTAGGGATTTTAAGAATCAAGTTCTGATGTACAGTGAAATATTAGAATATTATGACTTATGTGAATTTCAACTTATTTTCTTCAGGTAAATTATGCCGGATTAAAAAAAATATTGTTGACTCGATTTCTCATGTCTAGTCTAAAGCTATCATTATTTACTTCGAGTTTGTCTCCTCCTCCTTCTCACCTCCCCGCCTCTACCTGAATGTAGTATATATAGATGGATGTCTGTAGAGTTGTTACCGGAAGATGACGTTGGACGTCGAAACCCGGGTCGTATCGTAATGAATTTCTGTGAAATTACAAAGTTATCATCTTTTCATTTCCTGTTATAAGTTTTTTCGGCAAGGATTCGCCTGATTCCTTACGTTGTTCCCACAATTTTGCATATCTTTCCACACACTTTATACTCGCACATATTCATTGTAGATCGATTGTCATTATCAAGTTATTTTTTCTATTATTTAGCACTCAAATGTAATGATGTTTTCATTGAATGTATTTGACGATTGGTTAGATGGAATAAGGGATTGCCGCAGTCTCAATCTCCCCCGAATAAAGCCGAATTATTATCATTATAAGGCTATTGAAGTCATCGGGAATATACTGAGGGGTTTTATAATTTAGTATTTGATAGGTTAAGGACAGCACATGGAGTTCCCAGCGAGATTCCAGAAATAACCAATTTAGTTTTTTAAAATATTCTGTTATGTCATCTATAATTTTCAGATTGTTAAATGAAGGGCACACATGAGTTTAAATACTTTTTGGAACTTTACCGACAGCTATAGACTTCAATGGAACGCGTTATAGTCTAAAAATAATAATTTGGAGGAGTTTTGAAGTCATGGACTTATTACTGCCGTAACGTAGAGGTTGGATTTGAGGGAACTCACTTCGTTGACATCAAGGACCCTGTGACGTCAGTCTTTCTAAACGCAATTTACACTTGGCAGGCGATACATGCATCAACATAATATGTCTCTAGCCTCAAGTTGGAAGGGGGTGATAGGGAATTAAATATTCTCTCCTGTACACAAACACGCTCACACACGCACACATTCCTACGTACATCATACAATAATGCATTCATTTTAGTTAATCACCGAGTTTTTCCTTTAAAATGAAAATTATTCGGGCCCTTTGGTTTTGAGATTGTTATGATTTTGTATCGCACGAGGGACCAATGAGTTCTTGATCCCGTCCGTGATGGTGCCTACGTGAATCTCCCATATTTTATCTTAGTGGTCGAATCTACCTATGTAATTCGGGGCCATGAGAATTTCCACGGGGTTATAACCAAACTCAGGAGTCCTGTACCTTTCTAAAAGTTAAAATGTTTACCTGCTCCCTTCATGAATCAAGGGGCTTCCAATCTCCTTCCTCCAACAGACCCGGCGCCTTTACCCTCCTTACTTACCTTGCGTATTTTATGTGGCGTTGTCGTAGCCCAGAAATAAGTCCGTCTATAAGGTATTCGATTATCTAAAGGCGATATCTAGTCCTACTCTAAGTAAATATTTTATAGGAGTCAATGGTGGAGTTAAAAATTCCCTTTCACATGAATTCGGTAGATAGCCTACGAATGACACACACGCATTGCGTCACCGTTAACTTGGGAGGCTTGGTAGTTCAAGACGATGTAGTCCCACGTGGAATTTACGCCGTCTCAGATAATTCTCGTCGAGTGATATCACTATCGTCGGCATCGCGATTTGGAAATTCAAGGTAAATACCGGCTAAAAATAACATTTCACACAAGGCTATCTGTTGAAAATAATGAACTTGTCGTAGCAATCTCAGCAACTGCTTAGCAGTATTGAATTTACCAGCTGATGGGTGATTTAGCTAACGCATATTCTGTGCCGTTCATATACTCCGTGGAAAACTAATAAAAAATTCCAGCACGTTTCCTCTAAATAAGTTTATTAACGACGTGGGTTTGAACTCACAGAGTCTTTCCCACGTTCAACACCAAATCATGGATATAAATTTGAGTTTGGCACCTTAATATGACTCAAAACTAATTTAGCTAAAATTCTATTTTAACTATGAATTATTTCCACCATATCAAGCCGGCTACGATAAAGCTTATAGTAAAATACCAGGACCATTTCGTTTACATAGTGATGTTATTATTAGTCTTTAGGGGATAATATCTTGGAACTAAGTCATCAAATGTCCTCCACTTTCAGATTCAACATTCTCTTTCGTAGCGTGTTGAAGAAAAAGGGAAATATTTTAAATTTAAGTGATTCTATTCTATTGTTGTTTCCCGTGGTAACAGAAAAAACATGAATCTACAGACATCATGAATTGGAACAATAGGATGAGAGACTAATACCGTGTGTAGTTATTACCGGTATTATCAGAGAACTTGCGAGTTGCTATATTAAGTTTCGCATTGTTCAAGTTACCGTCAACCTATTTTATCGCCATTGGCTTTCAAACTTCGGCTGTTTGGGTTCAATCCTCGCCAACAGGCTTATAAGTTCAATTTTCATTTAGGAATGCTTACTTTTCTGCGGAAACGCAAAATTATTTGATTATTCTTTGTTCCTTAAAGTGGCATTCTACAAAATATCGGTCTCAACTATCTCTCAACGCTTATGCCTTTGAACGGGGGCGTGATACTCCAGCGGTCAGGGCTACTGAATGGAAGGTCCGGCTTCGATTCCGCGTGACGCCTTCATTTTCTTGGCTTTCTCTTACGCGCCAATTAGAATTTTGAACCGGAGAGGTTTTCATCTTGTTCAAAACACTTGCCACTGAGGGTCAAGAGGGCCATCAAAGCGGTGAATGTTTGCGTTACTAAGGGAAAGATTGCAACGATAATTTTCAGCTCAACAATATTTTGCTGGAATGAGCAGTTGTGAACAAAAACGTTTTCCAACAATACGAAAGCGGTTACAATAACAATTAAAGCCATGCAGTACTGTAAAACCATTTCTCGACACTTAAGGGCGCTAGAGTATATAAATGAAATTATTTTTGATTTATTCTGGAAATAATTGCATATAATAGCAAACATATTGGCATGAAATCAATAAAAAAATAAAAGTTCAAAATAATGTACTTAAAAAGTTAATGTTATCAATGTATCCCAATTTGGAACTGCCTGTAATGTGCCCCAAACTTTTGCAGCATATAGAAGTGAGAGAAGTGGGCCTGTAATTACTGGGGCCCTCCCTGTCATTACTTTTAAAAATAGGCGTCATTTGTGCGGTTTTCCAAATCTTAGGGACTTTGCACTCTGTGAGGGATTTGCTAAATATAACTTTGAGGTGTTAGGAGCTAAATGTTTTATCACCCTAGCTGGTATATTTTCGAGACCAGGGGATTTGTTGGGTTTAATTTCATTAAGTAATTTGACAATTCCTTGTTCGTCCGCTGTTATTTTTGCCATGGGTTCAGTATGTATTGTTTCTTGGAGATACGTGGTTGCAGCATCGTTCGTGAAAACACTGTGAAAGAATGTATTTAGAATGTTAGCTTTTCCCTCACTGTCAGTATGAATGATATGTATTATTACAATCCCTTAAGCAATCCACGGTTTGCTTACCCCTTTTTACTTCCCTAACATATGACAAGAAAGCTTTCTTTACCCTAGAGTGGAGCATTCTCTGTTTTCTAACGCCTTAATTGTACCACCAGGGGTCACGATTTGCTTTAACGTACTTTATGAAGATGAAATCTGTGATGCCTTTTTGCATAATATTGACAAATTGTGTGTCCAAGTTTCTTCCACGTTGGGATGACTAAAGCGCGTTTTGAACTCGGGTAGTGAAGAGTTTCATTGACTGGCAAAAGTTTTGAAGTCTGCCTTATGATAATTATGAATTTTTCTTTTTGGTTTAACAATCTTTTTTATGTATACGTCGAAGTTGGCATTAACGGATTTATGGTCGCTTAATCTCTCGTCATTTGTTACACTCATAATACGCTCTGGTGTGTTCGTGAGAAATATGTCCAATATGTTCTTTCCACGGGCGGGCACGCGTACTCCTTGATGGAGGGAGTTTCTTTGCACCAATTTTAATAAGGAATTACGATTATGTCGAGCCGTTCCCGATGCAAATACCCGATACAAGTAACCGATTACTAACCGGTTAACATTATTCATTCTCCCTCCTAACATTCTCTGTAGAACATCATCCTATTTGGCCAATTGGTTTATAACACTCTCCTGTCGCAGAACATTTATATTTTTTCTTGAAGAAGCTGAAACTGCGCTATATACTCAGAAATTGAATTTTTGACTTCCCTGCTGGATTCACTGTACAGTTTTCTGATGCTTTTCGGTTAACATTACAAACGGTCCAATACCCCTTAACTAATTTCCCACTAGTACTCTCCCATTACATTGCTAACATTTTATTACTTCATATTAGTTACCTGGGAGTGACAGTCGGAGGGGAGTTCGTAAAAACAGTTAGGTTTGCTGATGACCAGGCTTTGGTTTGTCAGTCGGCCAACGGGTTGCAAGCATTGCTGAGTAAATTGGAGGTTCAGTGCGATAGATATGAGATGAGAATCAATTTCAATAAAACAAAGGTTATGCGATTTTCTAGAAAGAGAAAGGCTAAGCTAAATATTAAAATAGGCGGGGAAAAAAAAGAGCAGGTAGAACAGTTTACATATCTCGGAAGTGTTTTGGACTAATACGGTCAAAGTAGTAGGGACGTAAGGAGAAGAATTGCGCTAGGCAAAGAGGCTTTCACAAGGAGGAGGGAGCTGATGCGGGGACGTTGTGTAGGGATGTTAAGAAGAGACTCGTAAAAACTCTGATATGGGGCGTAGCTATACTATGTACGGTGCGGAAACGTGGTCACTGAAGCAGGATGATAGACGTAGATTGGAGGTATTTGAAATGTGGGTGTGGAGAAGAATGGAGAAGGTGAAATGGACCGAAATGAAACAAATGAGGAACTACTAGGGATGGTGGGTGAGGAGAGGGGTTCGTTGGGAGAAATTTTAAGGAGGCTGGAAAAATGGATGAAAGGCGTATTGAGCGGCAGTGGGCTGTTGAAGACACTGATAGAGGGGAGAAAGTTGGGCAAACGAGGAGAGGGTAGGAATAGGTTAGAGATGTTGGACGGGATGAAGGGAGGAAGGAAGTACACAGAGATGAAGAGGAACATAATGGAGAGTAGGTTGCTCGATTGTGTTTCGTTAGGAGCCGCAAGTTAATTATGTTATAGTTGTGTCTATCGAAAAACGTACCTTCACCGGTAGATTACCTTATAATAGTTAGGTACCTGTTATGGCTCAAGCAGCTGACAAACCCTTGTGTGCGTTTATAGGGTAGTTATTTTTTCAACTGTTCAACTGTCTCTTTAGAGAAAATAAATATGGTCATGTCACTGTCCAAATAAGAGCTTAAGGTCCAAGATGGGGGAGAGGGATCAAGTTTTCTTAGACAGCAAAATAACCATTTTTCACCATTTTCTCTTCTTTTCAGTGCCATTTCCCGACACCTGTCGCGCGAGGCGGTGCGGACGACAGCTGGCTCCCATGGAATCGGATACGTGCCGGTTGCAGTCGGGAGGGGCGGTCCCCTCCGCAGAGTCAGAAAATATCGTCCGAGTTTCCACTCAGCCCGAATCTCGATCTGGATTCTTCATTTCGCTCCGAGATTCGATCTCAGGCCCATCGAACGGGTCACGTGCCATTGGATTAACCTCTCCAGGTCTTTGAACGCGCACGAAAAAGATTAAAAAGAAAAGGCTGACCTAATCAATCACGAAGAGGTGCAGTGCACCATACTATTACCGTTTATATCGGCGCGGCGCATCAGTGATAGTGCGCAGACGCTAGTGTGAAAGTGGCTAATTAGTCGGAACGTGGATTTGTGGACTGAAGTGGATTTTTGTGCCGTTAGGCTATGTGCATCGTACTGAAGATGATTTGTGAATGGAAAGTTTCCCCGAAGGAAAATCGTGAGTGATGAATAATATGCATTGTTGAAAATTTCGGTTTTAATAAGTTGTGAGAGTTCTTCGTGGATAATCGAAGACCCCTCGTCTTCCAGTGTAATCTGCCTGAATGTACTCTAATCCTCCCAGTGCATACTTTCCAGTCTCTCTAATGACGCATGCAAGTTAAATTCTGCCTTTAAATTAAATATAGCCTAATTTTAGTCCCGTCAGATTTCCCATCGTCACGCATATTAAGTTCTGGAGCTTAGAAAACCCCTCTGTGTAATTCCTCCTTCGATCTCTGTTATAGCTGAGATCTGCCTGAAACATTTAACTCTCGAAGAATCTTAAATACCATATTGTAATACTCTCTAGCCCTTCCATGCCCCATTCATAGTTTTCAAGACGTTCTTTGCGATGCCTACATTCCTGTGTTAACATAATTTAATCAATACAGTATTATTTCTTTTTTTTTTTAATTTTTCGTCCTGCAGTCGTACCCGTCTGCCATGATCATTCCCACCACTACTCATTAAAACTTTCTTCATCAATCTCTATTCATTTACACTCAGCTTTCCAGAAAATGGATCCTTTCATCAGCTGCTTAAACTAAAGAGATATTTGATCCATCTAACCATTCGTGTGTCGGTGTAATTTCTCCAGTAATTCCACCGGACGGAATGCTTTCACCCTTGCAGTCTATCGCCATGCTCATATCCCTCCTCCTCCCCACCCCGCTCACGCCCTCCATCCGCCACTTCTCCCCGACGTCGCCCCCGTACTACCTGCCAACCGCCGCCCACTTGTCGACCTCTTACACCGAGGACCGCGGCCAGACCACCACCGAGTACACGTCTGGGACCGCCGTCACGCATTCCCTCGGGGTCACCCGCGGTATCCTCCCGGACGAGGGTCCGACACTCCCCGACGGCAGCGGGGACGACCCGGGGGCGATCGGCGACGACCTCCACAGGATCCTTCAGATGCGCCCGGGGAGTCCCCGGCCGCCCCAAGGGGACGTGACTGGCAAGAATGTGGGGGCGAAGAGGGAGAGGGCGGGGGGAGGGTCGGAGTCCCCCTGCCACCCTCCAGAGGACGAGGACCCCACGTGGAGGCCTTGCGAAGAAGGGGACGAAGGCTCTCTGGGAGGAACGTCTCTGGGAGACGTAGGCCAGTGGTCCTCCGGGGAGACGGAGGTCGGGGGGTCGGTGGAGGACCAGGAGGCGGACGAACCTTGGATCCGGGCGACGGTCATATTGCCGGCAGATGATTATTATCTGCCGTCCCTGGGACATGTTGTGCCGGCCCTGAAGATGGCCATCTTGGAAGCCAGGAAACAACAAATCCTGCCTCCCGGGGATGGCATCGGAACTGGTGAGCATTAGAAGTGAAATGAGCGAACCATAAGTCAACATCATCATTGTCATCACGGGTCATTAATCTGAGGATCGGTTTGTGACAACTTTCATGTTCCCTTCCAATCTACATCTACATAATACCCCGCAATCCACCGTGCCGCAAGGGCGTATGGCGGGGGGTGTTAGGTCACTATCCGTAAAAGGGACAAAAACCGCATTCAAAACCAACAGATTCATGCAAGCCCATACCCACAATGGTGCATACATTCATGCAAAAATCCTATCATTTTACACACATGCAAATACATATCTACCTCATTTCATTCTACACACATGCAATTATATATGCTATCATCTAACATATAATAGCGCCTTTGAATGCAGTAAGAAACCCATCCAACATCGTGCAAGCTAGCTAGCATTTGGTAAGCAGCAAGGCGAAGTTCCATCACCACAAGAACATGCAACATAAAACGCTCAAATTCTCTCATAATTCCTTGAATCGACCTTGTCAAGCTAGTAAATACTTCTAATAGATAATTCTTAATTCCCCTCTGTAATCCGTCAACTCTATGTTTCCATCAATAATGGTCGTCAGTAGGCTGTCAAGAAACTCAAGACATGTTCAAATAGATTCCCACTTTTTCTTGTAATTGTCCTCCATGTGATACTCACTCCTGTCTTAACCCGCTTTTCGAAGTAAGTTCTTCATTTACTACTCTGCTATCCATTTATTCTTCATGATTTATCTGTAGTACGATGATTCCATTACTTCCTACCTTCTTTTCTCTGCTATCCCCATTTTGCACATTCATAGCATTATTAAATATGTAATTGTAGGCGTTTTAATTACATAGATTTGAAGTTCATTTCACAGATTTTCACTAATTGATGGATTATTTCGGATGCAACCACTGAAAAAATGATGTCACAGATGACGTGGTAACATTGAGTGGATTGTTCTCCTTTGGCCATAGGGTCTCTCTCGTGTTGAAATTTGGATGAAGATTCAGGAGCGTCAGGCTTTTTGAAAAAACCTCAAGGTTCTCAGAAAATTATTTCTTTAAAATCACTCCGAATGTGTGTGATTTAGTACGTCACTCCGTAGGCGTTAGCAACAGATGAATTTATTCCGCCCATGGAACAATCTTTCAATCGACACTTGAGGTAGTTTTAGGGGAACTCATTCTTTTTGTTTAGTCGTTGGGGGAATTTAAATTGAATACGGCGTACGTCGTAGGCAACGTTATCCTCAATAAAAGTCCTATCGTTGAGTCTTCTTTAATGACGTATTTCTCGCAGTTGACGTTACGCATGTTATGGTATGAACGGATCGTATATCTACCATTAGCCTCTCTGTTGAAAGTTTATGGCATAAAATGGTGAACAAATCTTTACAATGAACGCGGTAAATAGACAGTGCAAATACATTGTACGCAGCGAAGAAATAAAACTGAGCAAATAAAATATCTATGGGGCGTTTGTGCTTCATCACCATTTAAATATTGTCAAATCTTAGATTGAAAATTTGTTAAATCTACATAAATACCCTGCGAGCCACCAAAAAGGTGTGTGGCAGGGGATGTAGCACCATGAGGGAAGGATAAGGGATGAGGAGGTTGGGGTTATCAAGTAGGTGAGGAAAGGTGGGGGGAACCTGTAAGAAAAATATGTATAATATATATGTATTTCCACGCACAGTCCCTAACCTGTACCTTAATACTTATTGTGTCGAACTGACTCCTGGGGCATTTCGACTACAAGCATTCTGGTCTCTTATCGCTCTAGGAAAAAAATGACATTTTAAACCTGTCAGTCTTGCAGTCTACCTCTCTAACCTTATATTCGTGATCCCTCCGACCGTAATACGTTGGGGTTGGTATTATATTCTTGATGTCATCGGAAAATGGCCCATCTTTAAATATTTTTAGTAAGTTTAATCTATATTGTAAACGCCGCTGTCTAAGAGAATCCCAACCTAAATTGTCTAGCAAAGTGGATACGTTGCTGCGTTGGTCATAACAATGTTTGACAAATCTAGCCCCCTTCCGCTGAACTCGGTCTAATTCCGCGATCAAATTTATATTTTGAGGATCCCATATTTGCTTCTCATCCATAAGAAAAAGGTGTTACGAAATCGTTCCTTGAGATAGCATGGATTTAGTCTTCATATGAACCTACGAGTATCCATGTATCTTTCTTAATTTTCTGAATGATAATGTAAATATTTCAAATTTTCTTGGAAGGCTTTCAGGGCTCTGCTCGAATATGGCTACAAGAGAGTTGCTGAAACCCCTTTCAAGGAAAGATACGTCGACCTGGGAAAAGAAGTCGAGAATATCAGAGTGCATACGTTTCTCGCAGTTTATACTGCTCTAGCAGTTTATTTAAACACCAGGATGACCTATTTATGTGAGTGTGCGTTTCACACACTTCATAACGGATATGTCTGGAGTGTGTCTGGTGCTTAAAGGATGATGATATATAGGTGTACGTATATATTTTATCTGGAAAACCTTTTGATGCGGATGAACGTGGGCTTAGGCGTATCAAGAGCACATCCTGCGGTAACGTAACCGTTAGCACGTTCTGGGAAAAGACTGAATTTCCGCCCGAGTGTACTTCAGTAATGGATAGTAATTCTGCTGGAGCGTAACAATTAATCAATTCGCAATTTTTCGTGGTTAGATATCTTACTGTGCTTGAATTCCCAGGTTTTAAAATAAGTGTTTCGGCAAGGAAAATTAAAAATTAAATGTTACAATCGCTATTATTTCAGTGGGGAATATATTTAAATTGTGTATCTAAGCAAGTTAATTTAAATGCAACAATTTTTAGAGTGTAAAAATCATTAGCCTCGGTAGCTTAACTGGCTAAAGCTCTCGGCCGGGCTTAGATGGATCCGGGTTCGAATCCCGGTCAAAGTGAATGATTTTTACGCTCTAAAATTGTTGCATTGGAATGCATATTAGCGGATGACTCCGTTAAAAGTTACTGCTGCGGCATCTCCCGCAGTTTCTTGAAATTTAAATTAATTTAAAATCATGTCGATGCAATTGCACTTACTCTTGAAATTTGTTGTCTCTGGGGTACATTTATAGAATTTACATGATATATTTAAACGATAGAAGTGATGTTTTAATTCTACACGACCTTTATTAAAACATGACCTAGGTTTAGACGTTGGCCGTCATCATCAGGTGATGATCTGATGATGATATCCCAATGATGACGTCCAAAGTCGAAAACTAGATCGTGATTTAATAAAGTTTATATGAAATTAAAAAGTTACTTATTTCGTTTAAATATTTGTCAATGTAAAATATTCCAATGTCAAATGTAAAATATTCCAACTTAGAACTTCCCAAAAACACGCGAGATAATCTGAATTCAGTAGTCTCAGGCTCTGATTTGTAAAAAAAATTATGATCACTGGATAAGTAAACGTAATTATAATTTCACAGCAAATTTATCTCGGTACTACCAATTTCGATTAAAGTTCAGTACATATTCAGTGAGCGAGAATATCTCTCTCTGAGAAGGGCTCATATTTATTTAGGTGAACCGTCAAAATTTGAAATTCTATATGTTGTTTAATTGCCTACCCATTTATTTCTATAACAAAGTGGAAAAGCTGAAATATTTGCAAATTTAAAGTTAGCAATGTCCTTTTTTTTTACTTCGGGGATGAGTAGTAATAAAAATGGCAGAAAAAAGCTTAAAAAACGGTTTTTTTGCTTTGAAAATCTGGATATCATTGCCATTTAATTCTGTGCAACCTCACTGTATTATGCGGTGTTAAAAAAATCATAATTCTGCCGAAAAATGAGATAATTTTCACATTCATCCATCATTCGGATGACCGTTTATTTTTAGCCTCGGACGCTTCTTTTTTTAGGCCATTTAAGGGATTTGGGCGGAATGTGGGCTCACAATTCTTAGCATCCTCAAGACTTTGATGTTAAAATTGCGTGCCTTGGGTGCCCTTCAGTGCTTTATTACTAGTGTTCCCATATTCTGAGGGGTCAGTGATTAATGGTGTTCCAATATCCCTAGGTATTTAAGTGTCTTCAGTACCACCCCCCCACAAGGCATGTTGAATAATTATTATTAGGTAACCTACCGGTTAAGGTAGGTTTTTGGATGGAGACAACTATCAAATAAATATTTTGTAACTCCAAACAAAACCCAATCCAGCAGCCTTATCTACATCAGGTCCCTCTTCATCTCTGTGTACTTCTTTCCTCCCTTCATCCCGTCCATCATCCCTATCCTGTTCCTGTCCTTTTCTCGTTTGCCTTACATTCTTCCCTCTATTACCTTCTTCAACATTCCACTACCGCTCAATACGTTGTTCATCCATTTTGCCTGCTTCCATAGGATTTCTCTCAACGAACCCCATGTTGAATTTTTAATTAGGTTCTACCGTTTAAGGTAGGTTTTTTGGATGGACACAACTATCAAATAAAAATTTTGTGACTCCCCGCCTAGCAAATTAATCTATATCAGGTCCCTCTTCATCTCTGTGTACTTCTTTCCTCCCTTCATCCCGTCCAACATCCCTATCCTGTTCCTGCCCTTACCTCGCTTGCCCAACGTTCTCCCCTCTATTACCCTCTTCAACATTCCACTACCGCTCAATACGCCTTTCATCCATTTTTCCTGCTTCCATAGGATTTCTCTAAACAAACCCCTCTCCTCACCCACCATCTCTAGTACTTCCTCATTTGTTTTCCTTTCGGTCCATATCACCTTCTCCATTCTTCTCCATACCCACATTTCAAAAGCCTCCAATCTACGTCTATCCTCCTGCTTCAGTGACCACGTTTCCGCGCCGTACATAGCTACGCTCCATATCAGAGTTTTTACGAGTCTTGTCTTAACCTCCCTACTCAACGTCCCCGTCATCAACTCCCTCCTCCTTGAGAAAGCCTCCTTGCCTAGCGCAATCCTTCTCCTTACGTCCCTACCACTTTGACCGTATTGGTCCAAAACACTTCCGAGATATGTAAACTGCTCTACCTGCTCTATTTTTTCCCCGCCTATTTTAATATTTAGCGTAGCCTTTTTCTTTCTGGAAACCGCATAGCTAAATATTAAAATAGGCGGGGAAAAATAGTGCAGGTAGAGCAGTTTACATATCTCGGAAGTGTTTTGGAGCAATACGGTCAAAGTGGTAGGGACGTATGCTACTGGAATTTCGGGCATGGGTTTATGCTGTCTCTCATAACTCCGTCGTGTATGCAATTCGCTTGCATAATTTGAAGTTCGGATGTATGTGTAGGCTAGCCTATTATTTGGAAACAATGTTGAGGTCCGCCGTTTAGTAATGGAGTTCGACACTTGTCTCACATGCATACCTTCCTGGAGTGAGGAATGGAAAGTCGCCAGAAGAACGGAATTTGCATTTTTATGAAGACGATGATGGAAATCAAACTTTTTTATGGAGATGATTGAAGTAAGCGATGGAAATTTTCAATCGCGTCCATCAGCAAAACCTCATTTCACTTTTAAAGGAGAATTCCGTTTACATCCATCAAACTTGAGACAATTTTCACATGTCAGTTGACATGTGTAGATTGAACACGTGGCTAATGGATCGCGGAAGAGCGAAATGTATTCCTGGTATTCCGTAATCCAGTGTATTAGAGTGTATATAAAGCTAGATCGGAATTATTTAGAATAATACATTTTTGGAAATGATTGATGCACCAAAGGAGGTCTCATTAACACAATTCCGGGTGCACGATGGTTATATTAGCATGGCGAGTATGTAATTCTAAAGTATTCTCTCTCTTGGGGAGCCTAAATTTATTATTTATCACTTTTTACTCATCAGAAAAGGCGAGATAAATATGGTAAAACACCTCTTTAATTAATTTATTTTACCTCAAACGGGAAAAATGCACACACTCTACCTGCTGTAATGAGCATTGAAATGCATAATGAAAATAGGATCGAATCAAAACGAATCCATAAAAGACATTCGGGGTCGAGTACCTTTCTGGTTGTAGTATTTACATGCGTTGTACATTCACTCTCACATTTATCATAACTTTTTTCGAGTAGGATTACATCTACATAGCACCTCGCAAACTGCCGTAAGGGCGTGTGGCGGGAGGTGTTAGGTCACTACATGTTATTAAGAATAAAACCGCATGCAAAATCCACGATTTCAATCTACTTACTCACAAAATCGTATGTATTCATGCAAAAACGTTAACAACTCACACTCTTGCAGATGTACGTATATATTCTGTCTTGTATATATAATATTAACTAACACACGGGAACCTTTTGTTTACGCAACGTTTAATCTTGTCCTGAATTGTAAATTAAATGTGTTTAATATTTTTACAGTGACTGTGATTTCTTACTATTATGATTCCCTGATTGCCCAGGAAAAGTAGCCGCGTGTTTAGGGATACCTTGAATCGTTCTTAGGTTATTTCAGTATTTATTCCTTCAATTCCCTCATGTGTCAGGATGGCCGAGCGGTCTAAGGCGCCAGACTCAAGGTTCGACTTACTTGCCCAAGGCAAGTTCTTGTGATTTCTGGTCCTCGTAAGAGGGCGTGGGTTCGAATCCCACTTCTGACAAAATTTTTGAGTGGGCCTTGGCAGGGTGGATAACATCGGATTGATGACCTGAGATACAACGGTTTGTTCCCATAAAAAGTAAATTTTTTACCGGCCTCAGTGGCGGCGGGGGTAACGTCTTCGTCTACCAATCCAAGGCTGCCGCCTAGGGATTGGGTCTTTGTAATCGTCTGCATTGTTTTCATGGTTAAGAGTCCCATGCGGGAGTCACAGTGTGTTGTTTTCGGGCTAAGGCTAAATAAATAAATAAATTCCCCGTCAAATTTTCCATTCAGAATGAAGATAAAATAAAATTAAAATTCATACGTACTGTTCACGCCGTTCACATTCAGAATTCAGTGTGCGAAGTGAAAAAAAATCTCAATGTTATTTTAGGAATGTGACTCCCCTATTAATTATTCCATTCTACCTTCTCCCTACATAATTCTTTCACCTTATTCACATACGTACATTGTTTCGTCCTCTTGACGTCCCCCTCAAGGTGTTACCTTCCATTCCTTCCCCTTCTCTCTATACGTATAGGGGTTAGGGGGTGGAAGAGACCACCATAATCTTAACCTATCCCCAAAATAAAAAAGACAATCTGTCTATATATTCTTTTCTTGTATATCTGCTTGTTGAATCGACCACCAGCTACATTTTCATCGAAGTATACCTTTATACTGTATTTTACGAAATGCAGTGGTTCTTTCGACTTCTACCCTCCATCGCGATAAAATGTAAACTAAAAAAAAATTAAGTAACTGGCTGTAGATATCGTAGAAGATGTCTGTAAGCAATTGAGCAATGATACAAGAAAAGCAACTCATATATTTCAACAGAATATACTCGTACATTGCGCAGGTTGACAAATTTGATTCTCTCCTCGGATTTTTTAATCACCCAGAGTACCGCCACCGCTGGCTTTCTCTCAATCAAATATGGGACTGCTGGATTGGGCTATGGCAACTATTAGAGGGGTGAATTAATGAGGTACTTTTCCTGCATTATCTCGCCAAGTAAACAGACATTTCTCTAATCTATACTCGTATGAATAGTGAGATATTAAATGAAAAAATTCCCCATTCTTCTCCACACCCTCATTTCAAAAGCCTCCAACCTACGTTTATCTTCCTGCTTCAGTGACCACGTTTCCGCGCCGTACTAGCTACACTCCATATCAGAGTTTTTACGAGTCTTGTCTTAACATCCCTACTCAACGTCCCCGTCATCAACTCCCTCCTCCTTGAGAAAGCCTCCTTGCCTAGCGCAATTCTTCTCCTTACGTCGGTACTACTTTGACCGTGTTGGTCCAAAACACTTCCGAGATACATAAACTGTTCTACCTGCTCTTTTTTTTCCCTGCCTATTTTCATATTTAGCTTAGCCTTTTTATTTCTGGAAAATCGCATAACCTTTATTTTATTAATATTGATTCTCATCCCAAATCTATCGCACTGAACCTCCAATTCACTCAGCAATGCTTGCAACCCCTTGGCTGACTGAAAACCAAATCCTGGTCACCAGCAAACCTAACTGATTTTACGAACTCCCTCCCTCCGACACCCACTCCCACCTCCAGCCCTTCCCAAGCCTCCTTAATCATTTCCTTCACATAGTATGCATTGAACAGCACCGGTGATAATGGGCAACCCTGCCTTACACTTCTGTCTAACACTGCCTATCCGGATTCTCCGTTCCCCACTCGCACCTGAGCAGTTTGAGACATGCACAGGTTGCGGATTAGTCTCCTGTCCCTCCAGTCTATTCCCAACTTCAGCTATATACTCATTATTTTTTCCCAATTCACTCTATCAAACGCTTTTTCGAAATCTACGAAACAGGCAAAAACGTCCTGATTGTATTCTATATTCCTCTCGATTAGTGATCTCATTACTGCAATGGCATCACGCATACCTCTTCCTTTCCTAAACCCAGACTGATCATCCCCTAAGTAAGCATTTGCCTTACTCTCTATCCTTTTGTTGATGATCCCGAGAACAACTTTAGCTGGATGGGATAAATCCAATGGGACCCTCCAAACTATTCCTCTTTTCTGCAATATACGCATTAGTTTTTCCCAATTCTAATATGATATTTTTTTTTTAGGTAATCTACCGGTTAAGGTAGGTTTTTGGATGGACCCAACTATCAAATAAACATTTTGTGACTCCCCACCTAGCAAACTAATCTATATCAGGCCCCTCTTCATCTCGGTGTACTTCTTTCCTCCCTTCATCTCGTCCAACATCCTTATCCTGTTCCTACCCTTACCTCGCTTGCCCAACATTCTTCCCTCTATTACCCTCTTCAACATTCCACTACCGCTCAATACGCCCTTCATCCATTTTTCCTGCCTCCATAGGATTTCTCTCAACAAACCCCTCTCCTCCCCCACCATTTCTAGTACTTCCTCATTTGTTTTCCTTTCGGTCCATTTCACCTTTTCCATTCTTCTCCACACCCACATTTCAAAAGCCTCCAATCTACGTCTATCCTCCTGCTTCAGCGACCACGTTTCCGCGCCGTACATAGCTACGCTCCATATCAGAGTTTTTACGAGTCTTGTCTTAACATCCCTACTCAACGTCCCCGTCATCAACTCCCTCCTCCTTGAGAAAGCCTCCTTGCCTAGCGCAATTCTTCTCCTTACGTCCCTACCACTTTGACCGTGTTGGTCCAAAACACTTCCGAGATATGTAAACTGTTCTACCTGCTCTATTTTTTCCCCGCCTATTTTAATATTTAGCTTAGCCTTTTTGGTTCTGGAAAATCGCATAACCTTTGTTTTATTAATATTTATTCTCATCCCATATTTATCGCACTGAACCTCCAATTCATTCAACAATGCTTGCAACCCCTTGGCTGACTGAGCAACTAATGCTTGGTCATCAGCAAACCTAACCGATTTTACGAATTCCCCTCCGACTTTCATTCCTACCTCTAGTTCTTCCCATGCCTCTTTAATCATTTCCTCTACATATACGTTGAACAGTACCGGTGACAATGGGCAACCCTGCCTTACACCTCTTCCTAACACTGCCCATCCGGACTCTCCGTTCCCCACTCGCACCTGAGCAGTCTGAGACATGTACAGGTTGCGGATTAGTCTCCTGTCCCTCCAATCCATTCCTATTTTCTGCAATACACGCATTAATTTTTCACAATTCACTCTATCAAACGCTTTTTCGAAATCTACAAGACAGGCAAAAACGTCCTGATTGTATTCTATATTCCTCTCGACTAGTGATCTCATTACTGCAATGGCATCACGCGTACCTCTTCCTTTCCTGAACCCAAACTGATCATCCCCTAAGTAATCATTTGCCTTACTCTCTATCCTTTTGTTGATGATCCTGAGAATAACTTTAGCTGCGTGGGATATCAAACTTATTGTTCTGTAATCCTCACATGACGAAGCCTTTGCCTTTTTTGGAATAGGAACTAACACCGATCTCACAAAATCTTCCGGCCAGATTCCTTCCTCATAGATACTACGAATCAGTCCATATATGGCCTTCTTCCCACCTTTCCCTAACCATTTCAACATTTCTACAGGAATATTGTCCACCCCCACAGCCTTATTTGCTTTCATCTCCTTTAATGCCCTTTCTATTTCATCGTCGAGTATGCCTGGACCTAAGCTATCTTCTTCTACGTCATGTTCCTTTTCTATGTCTAACCTTGTCGGCCTAAGTTCTTTACCATACAGTGTTTCTATATATTCCTTCCATCTCTCTTGGATTTTTCCTGGTTCAACTATTATCTTACCCCATTTATCCTTAACTGTTAGCACACATCTTGCCTTCTTATTTCCCGATAATAACTTAACCTTGCTGTATAGAGCACCAATTTCACCCTTCTTCTGTAAACTTTCCATATCCTCGCATTGCGTTTTCCACCATTCTTCTTTTGCTTTATTTGTGGCCCTTCTCAATTTATTGATTAACTCTTTGTACTTCATTTTGCCTAACTCTGTGTTTACATTTTTCCATCTTCTTCTCTCATCCATCTTTGCAATCATCTCATCCGTTACCCATGGTTTCCTTATCCTTTTCCCGTTAACGGTTCCTATAGTGTCTTTAGCGGCTTCCAATATCCCTTTCTTGATACATTCCCATTTTTCTTTGATAGTACTCAGTTCTTTACCGTCATCCATCATTTTCTCTACAGCCTCCTGATACTCCTTCCTCGTTAATTCATTTATTGCTTCTAAATTCCATTTTTTAGCCCGCCGCCCTTGCCTTATCTTCTTGAAACGAACATTACATTTCATAACAACTAAATTGTGGTCAGAGTCCGCATCCGCTCCTGGGAAACTGTGCGAATTTATCACACTGTTCCTAAACCTGTGCCTAACCATAATATAATCTAACTGATACCTTTCTGAGTCACCTGGCATTTTCCATGTATACCTACGCCTTTTGTGGTGTCTAAACCATGTGTTAGTGATGACTAACCCCTGTCTCTTGCAGAATTCAATTGCTTTCTCCCCGCGTTCATTCCTCGTGCCTAACCCATAGTCCCCCACCTCACCACCATCTCTTCCTTCGCCTACCGTCGCATTCCAATCCCCCATCACTATCAAATGTTTCCCTGCAGGAACACTCGCGATGATATCCTCTAACTCATCATACATCCTATCGACTTCTTCCTCCTTGTGGTTGCTCGGTGGCATGTATACCTGAATAATGACCAAGTTCGTCGGCTCTGCTTTAATCTCTACGAGTAAAATTCCATCTGTCGCTTGCTCTATGTTGACTACGCTTCTTCCTACCCCTTTATTTAAAATTACGGCAACCCCTCGTTTGCTCTCGTCCCCGCCGCTGTATATTACTTTATAATTGTCACTCCAGTAATCCCCGCTATCCTTCCATCTCACCTCGCAGAGGCCTAAAACATCTATGTTACCTCTTTCCATCTCTCGCTTAATATTTTCTAATTTGCCTCTCCTCAACATTGTCCTGACGTTCCAGGTTCCTATTCTAACTACTTTCGTCTTCTTCTGCATCTTCTGTCCTGCTGCTGTTATTTCTCCCCCGCAAGGATTTCGTGGGATGACGACCGCGGAAGCCTTGCCTCTCCCGCTGCCGGGCACGACACACGGCCCCTTGGGCCGAGTCCCGCAGTTGCCAGGACTCAATTTCTGTTTTTCGTCCATCATATTTTCTTGGGAATGATAATTGAGGTGGTTTCCCGTTGCCTTCCTCAATAGTGTTTTTAACGTGACACCATCACTTAATGGCCGCCCCACTGGGATCAGAAGTCTTTGCAGCCGCCTCACTGAGGAACAGACGCTGCGTGGACTACCTTTCGTCTGGCTCCTAACCTTCGACCTATCTGGCATGGGTGACCCTTCCAGGAGTAATTATTATTACTCCCGCCAGCACAGCTCTGGGGGTCATCGGAACACACAAGCCCTTCCACCACGACAAGGTTGTAGTCCATGGGATAGGGCTAATATGATATATATAAATAGAATATTGTTTGTCCAAAATATGAGAAATTTCCTATAAAATAAGATTTTATTACCTAACGATAAAATTTTATCTGAAAACAGTTGAATTCGTTCGTAAGTATTTTTTTCTGTGTGCGTATTCGTCTTTTTATTCGACTTAAATTTGTGATTGAGTGATGGAATTGATACTTTTATTTTTTACATTAGTGTAATTACAAGTAGTTTTGAGAGGATATTTAACGTTTTATAAAACCTGAGATGGGTACTAAATAGCCAATTTTTTGTCATCTAAAACTGGTAGCACCTGAAAATCTGCGGTCGAGTGATGACTAATTCCTCTAAATCCTTTGGGAGCACCGTAAGGTAATTCTGACAGAAATGTAGAGAACGCAAATTAATGGCGTGTGCAAATTTCAACCCGATAGACCACTGAGGAGCTACCTACGGTAACTTTTGTTGACCGTAGATAATCGGTCATTTCCGGGCCTGCGAGCATTTATCGATTGCAGCGAACCTGTAACATTGTTTATTTAGCGAAGGTCGGTTCATTTGCCGACGTCGACTATTAAGTTGCAGCTGCAAGTCTTTAATACTGACGCCAGCAATGCACGAAAATTAGGCGGCCCCACTCAATTATTTTACTGGCCATTGAAGAGGTCCTTGATAATTATATTTTAACATATTTACATCGTGCTTGTGGTCTTTGCGTATCAGCCAATGTGATTGTACATTTGAGTTGCTATAGAACTTTGGTTTTAATTTAGATAATTAAAATGACTTTCGTCTCGCATTTAATTCGCCAAAGTTATGGAAACAGGGTACTCAGGAAACTTTGGGAGTCGATACGGAATTGTAAATTAAGATTGTAATTTCCCATTGCTCTACAAGCCATTGCCATACTCAAGCTATAAATTGTAATCATGAGTTAAACTACGAGTGTGCACATTCAGACACCCCATTGCCTTTTCTCTTTAAACTCCCCAGTATGATGCAATGAAAATTTAATTCACCCTCATTCAGGAGGAAATAAAATCGAGTTATAATCACGTTATATGCCTATTCCCTGAGCCGTTTTTGGTTCAATCAAATATGTTGTATAATTCCTTGCTCACCCTTCCACGTCTGCATTACGTCAGTTGACAAAAAAATTTAATATAAACAATGTAATTTTACAAATGTTAATTTGTTTATAATCAAATTGATTTTCTCATTGTTAAAAATTGCGCAGCTTATTCTATTTTTTCAAATGAATAACAAATGGCCTTGATGTACCGTCGCTTTATGATAATTTTCACAAATAAATCAGGATAATTCATTTTTGTCTTCTTTAGCGGATTCCTGTGCGTTTACAAGTAAAGATATTCAATGTTTCGATTACATATAGTTGTTGCCAATTATTTATTTACTTAATATAATGAAAGTTAATCGGAATACAAGTTTTCATCAAAAATCATCAATTCGTCATGCATGTAAATCATCTTTAACAATCGATCGGCTACCATCGCAAACAACTTTGATATGTCTGATTTATTTACTAGAAATGCTTACACTTGCAACATGATAAGGTGATCTTTCAGTTCTAATTATATCACATTAAATGAGGACATTTTGATCGTCAGAGTATTTATTATTTGTTTGGAAAAGTAGTGTTTAAGTAAACATTTCACTTCGGTCACATATACTCGTAGAGCAGTTCTTTGTTCAAGTCATAGAAACACGCCCTTGACATTCAATACACCTCTCTTTTATTTCAAAATTCAAATTGGTCAATGTTCTGAATCATAATGTACTGATTATTTCTTCGCATTAATCGGCAGTCTTCTGCTTTCCCAATAAAATTTTTATCTCAAAAATACTAATCCAACACGTAAGACCTGTTGATTCCGAATTATTTTCGATTAGTGCTGACCAAAATTTGTCATGCCCTAAATATTCGCCTCATTGTCTTCGTTGAAAGGGCCCTTTGATAAATGTACGTTTCGACGTAAATTATCGACGGAAATAAGCGAATTTGAATCCCTGATTCTCAACCTGTGGATCGTAAAATGAATACCGTGCGATGTCACGTTAGTAAATGTGTATCGATTGTTTGATAAATGGACCGAAGTGACTTATGGTCCACTGCGGACAATGCTAAAAAAAATGTCGAAGGGCGTCATTCTGTATTCATGACTATTGAGCCTTTTGCATCAGTTCAATTATTATCAAATGTTATCACGCCCCCGAAAAGTTGAAAAGACCGCGAGAGAGACCAAGCTCAAATTGAAAGCAAACAGAAATTTAGGATTGATCGAATGTTTAACGGATCATGCCAAATACCTCACGGAGCACGTCAAATCTTTCCGGAATAAGTTGATTACGGCTGGGTCGTTTTTAAATGTATTTTGCCATTTCCTGTTTTCGTATTTATTCATAAATTATCGTCATAATTTCCATATCATTGGCTCCGTTATTATACTACGATATAATGTTGATTTTCAACGGAAATATTAACATCGAATACGTTAATTTCTTTGGACTGCGAATGACAGAATTACGTGAAACGAAAGCGAGTGAAATCAAGGTAACAAATAGAAGCACTTCAAATGTCATTAAATTATAAATAAAAAAACAGTTTCTGGCGTAACTTGGTGGAAAATCTTCATACTGACTTTTAATAATCAAACCACTTTACTTTTCCACATAAACTTTTTAATTTTTACTATTATTAGACCTGATGATGTTATGTTATAACGAAACCTGGGTAGTAAAAATTAAAACGTTTATGTGGAAAAGTAAAGTGGTTTGATTATTAAAAGTCATTAAATTATAATATCAGTGAACATTGGTCAATAGATAGGGAAGTATTGAGCAATTGGTCAACAGAAATTGTCAGCACATCTTAGATATCCTGTAACCTGTACGAATGCCTTAAAATTGTCTAAAGATAAATGGAGGCCATCCATAACTTCTATATCATGCTTATTTTGTCAACCGCCTTAAATAATGAAATATCATTATCGATCCCGAAAAGTTTTGAATTGTTTGGAATATATCGATCATAAATGTAGACGAAAGCCAACCAACGACATATGTTTTAAAAAAGAGGATGATATATTTACGGAATTTTTAGGACAGATTTCTCTAACTTTTGTTAGGCACACGATCTCTTCAGTGATAATACGAACATAATCCCAGAAGTACCCGATCCAACAAAGAAAACACAAAAAGTTTGGAAAAAAATGTATTTATTTTTCAACATCTCCTTTCAGCTCTATGCGTACACTTTTCCCAGCGATGATCAATAAGTTCGATACCCTTTTGGTTATGAAACAGTGCAAAAATTCTGCCTTGTTGCTGTGAAACTTTGCTAAACACCCGATTGAAACAAACATATTCACGACACTGGTTTTGCTCGAGTGTGAGCAAACGTGGCACCCATCTTACACACAGCTTTCTCATGCCAAAATGTTCAGTTAATATGCGAAGCACCGTACTTTTTGAAATGCCTACCATGTTTGCTAGCTCGCGCACTTTCAGTCGACGATCATACAGTATCACTTTGTGGATTTCCTTCACCGTTTCTGTAGTCGTCACCTCATTTTGTCGACCAATGCGATGTTCATCTTGACAGCTCGTACGGGCTCGTTTAATCTCTGCTACCCAGAAAAAACGTAAAGTCCTAGTGTTTTTTCCCAACACTAGCGAAATTATTTTGCGTGGTTTTTTGTGGTGCTTCTTCATAGCTGTGGAATGTAGTAAGCAAGGATTTGAGTAATTAATTAATCAAATCGAGCAGTGTTCAATCATAATAGGCATGGAAATTCTCTAAATCTGTGTTAATTTGTTACGCACTGCTGGGTGGTGAAAAAAAAACACATTTCGTGGTTTTAATTCTTATCAGAAAAAAAGTGAACGAACAAAAATCATCGCGACGTTGTTTTGTTGGAGCTAATAATTTTGATTTGACAGTTAACTGCAAAAATACAACTTAAATGCTAAAGTTGCTGCAGTTCAACATGTCATAATTAAGATTGAGACCTATAGGAGTGATGCATATTGTACCGATTTTAAAATAAGCGGAAATAGTTTGCGCTGCTGTCAGGCTTCAGTCAGTCTAATACTCATAAAAATGTATTTATAAATTTTTAAACTGACGCTTTAACATCCCTGATTCATTGGCACACCATCTTTTCTTTAACTATTTTTTTCCACCCTAAGAAAATAAACAAAAGTCGCCAAAACCTTTTAATAAAGTGTTTTCGAATACAGGTACATTGACAGTGATCTGATGTCAGTAAGCGTAAAAAAAAGTTCAGCTTAATATGAAAAAAGCTACACTGGTCAACTTAATTTAAGCAGACAAAGAATATTGAAATTGGCCTCAAAAAATTTTTTAAAAATCAGGGAATTCGGACGGGGTTAGAAAACGCTGATTTGGAGTGTTTCTGCAATCGATCTCGAAGATATTTCGTGAGGTAAATACGAGAATTCATATATATTCGTTGGAGATCACTAGAAATTAAATAAAAATTAGTCTTCCCTTTCATAGAAGTGCCATAAATAGACATTGCTCGTTTATAAAATTGCGAATTCAACTTTTGCGCTCTGCTGAGTAGTCTCGAGAGTCAGGAGGGGCAACCTTACGTACCCATGAGCTCATGCACTTAAATTTTAGCCTAGCTGACGTCTTTTATCCCAAATGGTTTTTCTACTCTGTACGCTATAACATATATTCCGTTATTTTCATTTGAGTGTCATACTAATGTTGCAATAATACGTTGACGAGGTCAGAAGAAGAAAGAACAAGTGGACGAAGGAATTGTTTTGGGGCAGTGGGATTTTGAAGTCGTTATACCATCGGGGAAGGGAGAGAGAGGAAGAAGGGAATGGACCCTTTGAACTGCATGAATAGGAGTAGAAAGTGTAAAGAGCTGAAGAAGGAAATGTTGTAAGGAAAACAAGGTTTAGCTGTCCATTAAATAGTCCACGCGAAAGGCAAAACATGCATAATCGCTGTTGTGGACAGTACATAACCTTCCTTCAATAAGTGGATTACTGACGGTGATGATAAAGGAATACAGTTAATATGATATATCCAATCAGATACAAGTGACAAGCATAAATTATATACTCTCTGGGAAAGAGATGCATTTTAAGGATTATAATTTGTTGATTTTTCATAAATTCCTTGGAGGTTAAGGAGCAGTCATTTCTGCGCATGAGAGACTGCAGGGATGGATGCTAATGAAGAAGTATACTCTGTCGGTATATTTTAAAACAATCTTTCCGTTGATAAGCAATTAGCGGAAAAATACTTATATGTACATAGATACTCGCATATCGGTATATTTTAGTCATCTCTAAGAAAGGTAGGGAGGCCATGATACGCCCCTTATGGAACGTTATAGACTTAAATAAAATTCAAAATATATGTTATTTATGCTACTTAACTAATTTGGAATATCTAATCTAACTTTAGGGAATGTCACGGCCTCTAAATTAGTTTAATTAGATTAAAATTTAAGGAGCAGGATGTGTAAAAAAGTTTATGTTATTGTTTTTGCACATATTTGAAAATTGATTACCCTTTTCAAAAGTTTTCCAGATCCGCCCCTGTCCTTATGAGACATATTCCCATCTGCATTTAGGTGGCTGTGGTGTAATCGATGTACTATGTAGTATGTCTTGCCTTTTCCCAACCTTTGACTGTCTCTCTCTCTCTCTCTCTGGCATTCACAGGTAATGGAGTGCGTGGAAAGGAGTTCAAGTTGATCGAGAGGGACTCCAAGTGCAGCGTAACACAGGGCTGCGTGAGGGCCGTCGACGCGTACGCCAAGGACTGCGCGCACGTCATGTTCGGCCCCTCTTGCGAATTCGCAGTCGGTGAGTTGGTGCGGAGGACGGGAAAAACATTGACCCTCCAAGCGCACCTGTATTGTCTCAACGCGCGAACTACAACGACGCTCGAAATTTATTTTATCGAAATAAGTTTTTATTGCTCCCATCTCTGAATATCATCTCTTTTCCTTCTTCACCATCACGGTCAATCAACCGGAAAATGAGTATATTCGATGTTTTCAGGCTTAAATTTGTGAAAATTCATTATCACTGAAGTAAAAAAATATCAATGTATCTTTCCACTAAATTTTTTATTCGGTACAACTAGTTTCAATGCGTTGGCGTCAACTTCAGATACTACAAACAGGTGAGGTTATTTCGTACCTGAGGATGACGCCGATGCGTCGAAACTAGTTGTATCGTTTAAAAAAATTAGTGGCAAGATAAACTGGTATTTTTTACTTCAACAGAAATTTATTTTGTTCACGTAGCAGCTCTTCAAACGGTCCCGTCACCTGCAAAAATCTTCGTCCGTTCTTTGGAAACTACTTGCTCCCACATTGCCTGCATCTCGCAGTCCATTCTTGTCTTTCCTTTGTGATTCATTTTCTGTATATTTGCTTCAATTATGGTCCCCACCAATTTTCCTCCCCTTCAGTGACATTTCCCTTGGTCATTCAATAAAAATGAATAAAATGGTTTTATATTAATTGAGTCAAAATTATATTAAATATTTTGTATTGTGTGGATAATTTCTGGCGAACTGCGATACATAAAACAATGAACAGAAAACTTTGAATAGACAGAATATATACTGATTATTTAATGAGGTATACAGGGTTCGTCCGGAAAATAAGTGTACTGAGCTCAGGAAAAAAAAATTATTACACTTTTACATATCTTAAGCTAATATTCCTCAAAATAGGAGCCTTGTGAGTCGATACACTTGTTCCAGCGGTGTTCCCATTCCTGGAACGCTCCCGCGAGGGCATCATCGGAAACCTCTCGAAGACACGTCGTCACGGCCTCTTTGACGGCGTCCAAAGTCCCGTATCGCGTTCCTTTCAAACTCCTCTTTATCTTCGGGAACAGAAAGAAGTCCGGTGGTGCCAAGTCCAGGCTGTAGGGCGGGTGCGGCAGCGTTGCCACGCCGTGCTTGGCCAAGAAGTCCGACACGACAAGCGCGGTGTGAGACGGCGCATTGTCGTGACGCAGCCGCCAGATGTGTTTGATCGTTGGCCGGACGCGGGCGACTCGTTTTCGAAGCCTGTCGAGCACTTGGACGTAAAATGCAGCATTTACAGTTTGTCGTTCAGGTACAAATTCGTAGTGAACGATTCCCCTTTTGTCAAAAAAGACAATGAGCATCATAAACTTATTTTCCGGACGAACCCTGTATGCTATAAAAACGATTATTAATTCTGAATTCTACATGATAACCTGCAACCAACGGCTGAGGTTAGGATATACCCCTAATCAGGCATTAACTATCCACATTCGTCATCGTGAGTTTTCAATCCGCATATTGGTATGTAGGAATATCCAAACTGTCCTATATTTCCTGTTAATCATTTTAATCCATCAAAGAGGCAGTTGCTCGCCCTGCCGTCTTCCGTTACCTACTTCTCGTACTTCATTCATGGGCTCCCTATATGTACGTTATTATTTCTCTCTCCCGTTTTTTCAGTCAATTTATTCAGTAATTAATCGCGCCTTGTGTAAAATTAGTCTACCCCCTATTTGTTAATTCCCTTCCATCGACTTCATTTACACATTGAAGTAATTCTCTACTTATTAATCGTTCCTTTATGTTTTCTTTTTTGTTAATTTATCCCTTTATTCTTCATTTTTCGGTGGCACTGAATTTTCATCGCAGCTACTCGTATTGTCCGTGTCTCAAATTACTGTTAAAATATTCTATCAGTTTACTTTTTAACCACTGAAATGCCAGTGGTTACTATTTGCCCGTTTGAACTAAACCCGCGATAACCTTACTCACGTAATGCTTATCCAAATTATCGTACTTCACCTACCAATTATCAATATGCCCCGATGGTGTTCAATTAATTGAAATATCATGCTACACTTTCTATTTGCTCATTCGAAATTAAATTTTCTAACGCTAGATTAGTCAAACACGGGTTTTAATCATTTGGAAGCATAATTTAATTTTTTGCCACGAATTGCCATCAGTGTTCATGGAAAACACGGACCATTAATCTTAATATTTTCTCGATATATATCATTGGTCTTTAAAAAAAATGTGAAAGCATATTTTCAACCGGTGTGGTACTTTTGTAAATTTTTTGTTGAAAAGTTTTTGGTAATTGCAGTTATGTAAAGATTCTACTTCATCTAGTGGACAGTATTGGACAGTTTAGGAATAGAGAGCGATTCAATTTCTGCATAAATCTCAATCTTTTGCGCACTCCAAGACTTCGAAATTGCATTCGGTTTAGCATCAGACTAATAGAAGGGAGTTACGAAATATGTCTAATCACAAATGGAGCGTTAGGTTTCTTTATAAGGCTGTTTACTGGAACCTCCAGTTGTGAAAGTTCTCTGTGTGCCTAAATGATAATCGATGTGCCACTCCTGCCGACATTTCACCTCCAATTTAGACTCTCAATGCACAGACAATTTAAAAGTTCGTTAACTACCTTTTGCCATTTTCCTTCAGTGTTTTTCTGGAGGATTAATCAACTTTGCGCAAATAGCCACGAGGTTGAACGTTCTCAGGTGGGTTAATTGGATAATGTGTGGGAATCACGAAATGTAAAAGGGTGAAGTACGTTTGTTTTTTCTTTTCCCGATGACAGCCTGCGCTGGACGCATGGTGCAATTTTGGAACATCCCTCTTCTCACCGCCGGCGGCCTTACCTTTGATTTCACCAAACCAAAGACCAAGCCGGGCGATGAGTTCTACATGATGGTGAGGGTGGGACTAAGCTTCAGGGACATAACAGACACGATCGTGAAAACCTTGGCCAAGTGAGTAAGAAACGGCCTTTCATTCCATTGAAGATATTTTTCCCTCACTAGCGAGGAAAGCTGATTACGATGTTCACAGTTAAAGCTCACGTACTCAATTTCTATTTTGGATATTCGGAGCTGCATCTGTCGCAGCATTGTCTACTTAATTTTAATGCAATGTAACCTAAGCTGTTGAAGGTAATGATGCTGAAATCTTTTTCAAAGTATTCGATTGCAGTGTTTTTTTGTCATGTAATATGCGGAGTACTGAATGTTTATGACCTCTAACTCATTTATTTGAAACTATGTGTAAAGAGGTAAGGCTTTTAAAAATATGTTCCACGATTGGTTAAAGTAGTGATCATCAGTAGGTTTAAATTCCACTTCCTTTTACTATTTCTTGATTTTGAAAATAATTTGATTTCTACTGTAGTTTATTGGAAAGCTTAATTTAGTTTTCTTTGAAAAATATGTGTTATCCATATGCAATATTTCTCCCTTTCTAGTATTGTTTGTATTTCTCTAAGGGTTGAAATTCTTATGCCTTCTCTGTTCCAGTAAAGTTATCTTGTTTGTCAAAATCAGTCCTACATAATATATCGAATTGAAACGGAGACACAGCCTTACATGTATAATGCTTTATTTAATATTTGTCTCCTATAGAACGTAAAATATCCTGAAAATAAATTTACATTATTTTCTCTCATCTTTTGCTCAATGCAAACTAAGTGCACACTACAGTTAAGTAATTATTGTTAGGTAATCTACCGGTTAAGGTAGGTTTATGGATTATAGATATATGGTGTATGTGGAATATGGATGAAGTTAAGTAATGATATGTCGAATACCGGCCGTCTAGATTTGTAAAAAATATTTGGTAGCACTGAACTCACATTCGAGAAGATACAAATGGTTATGGTTTCCCAGGAAGACCTGGCACCCGAAAAATCACATAGCTTGGGTGGAGCTGCAGGGTGCAGGATCGAACCCGGGACCCCCCCGGTTAGTATTCCAACGCTCTACCCCCTAGACCACCGCGACCCACTGGCGATAATTGTAGGTCTATAAATATCCTTAGAGATAAGAAGTATACATGTTATACAGAAAGAAAATTCTAAAGGAAATAATTACGGGAAACTTTTGATAGTGATGGGGACCTGGAGGGAAACTTTTGTTAGTGATGGGGACCAGGAGGGAAACTTTTGTTAGTGATGGGGACCTGGAAGGAAACTTTTGATAGTGATGGGGACCTGGAGGGAAACTTTTGTTAGTGATGGGGACGTGGAAGGAAACTTTTGTTAGTGATGGGGACTTGCAACGCGACGGTAGGCGAAAGAAGAGATGGTTCTGAGGTGGAAGACAGGATCAAGAAATTACCGCAGGAAGAAATCATTAGAGTTCTGAAGGAGCTAGGGGTTTGTTAACATCAGCACTTGGCTCAGCAGTTACAAAATGCGTAGGTATATATAGAAAATGCCAGGGAATTCAGAAATATATCAGTTAAACATATATAAATTATGGTTAGACACAAATTTAGGAACAACATGATTACGTAGTTCGCGCAGTGTCCCGGCAGCGAGTACATATCCATATCATAGTTAAGTTTTAATGAAGCGTAATATCATATTCAAGAGGATAGAACATGAAAGACGGCTGAGGAAATGGAATTTGTAAGTAAGCCTTAATCGGGATGGGACGAGGGGAGTATTAGTAGGCTGTAGGAAAAATCATGAGTGAGAAAAGGATGCTGGGTACTATAGAGCGTATCAAAAAAGATATATCACAAACCGCGAACAGGAAGTAAGAAGGAAAAATCCGTGCGAATAATCTAAGGTAAGTTTGAAAAATTATTAAATGAACTATTAAATGGATTTTTGAGAGATGGAAGGAAAATGTACAGGGACTAAATGGTAAAGACACTTGGCCACCACCTAGCTTAGACATAGAGAAGTAGAAAGAGAAAATGACGTGGATGGGAATAGCTGAAGTTCACACATACTTGATGGAGAAATGTAAAGAAGGCAATGGATTATTTCGTAGCATTAATATATGGATTTATTCGTAGCATTTATGAAGTAGGAAGTTGGTCGGAAAACATCGTCTAATAATTTGTTCTTTTTTCAAAAAAAGGGAAATGCAGAGGACTATAGGAAAATCAGTATGATTTGGTCCGCTCACCTAAAGTGGTACTCAGGATCGTCTGTGTGGAGATGGCGCGGAGGGCGAATGATTAAGTAGAGGTAGATCAGTTTGGGTTCAGGAAAGGGAGAGTCACGCACTTGGCATGCCATAGGAGAAATGAGATCACTACGAGTGAAGGAGAGATAGAATACAATCGGGATGTATTTATTTGGTTAATTGATTTTGAGAAGGTCTTAGATAGAGTGCATTAGGCAAAAATAATGAATCTACGAGGTCTGTTCAAAATTTCCCGAACTCGTTTATTGCAAAAAAATACTTCATCAACAAACTATTGGTCAGGCTCCCCTTCAAAGTATTCTCCTCCCCAACGTATACACTTATCCTAACGGCTTTTCCACTTTTTGAAACAGTCCTGGAATGCTTCTTCCGGAATTCCCATGAGCTTCTCCGTCGAATTTTTCCCAATCTCTGGAATGGTGACAGATATTTTTCGTTTGAGCGGCATTTTTAGTTTGGGGAGCGAATTAGTCGGCGACTCGATGTATTCTCAGTTTTTCAGTCAGGATATCAAAGCACGAACCAAGCGAGATTCCATACTCTTCTGCAAGTTCTCTGACAGTCAAAGGTCAATTTGCGCTAACGAGATCGCTCACTTTTTCGATGTGGGAGTCATCAGTCGACACAGATTGTCCACCGGAACGCTCGTCGTCTTTCACTGATTGCCACCCCTTTTTGAACCGGGTACATTACACATAACACGCTGTACGTTTCATAGCATCCTCACCATAAATAAGCTTTTGTAATCAACTCATAATTTAACGTGAAGGAGTTGCTGAGAGATCACGCAAGAATTTCACAGAACAACGCTGCTCCTTCAAAGAGCTCATTTCCGCAGATTCGATTTTTCGCCGCATTCCACGAACACCCTTTCACATAAACGGCCGTAATAATCAACAAAACAAGAAATTAAAAATGTGGTTGAAGACCTTTATTTAGGAAGTTTCTGCGGCACCCAGGAGGATTAAAAAATGACCAACTGAAAGGTCGCTGTTCAAAAGTTTCGGAGCAGACCTCGTATGGCAGAAATTAGGGGATATATGTGGATATTTAATATGAAATGTGCTGTAGATTGGAGGCATACGAGACTTCTCTGCACCTGAGTGGTTCAAATTGATCTGGTGAGAGTGGCAGATGGAGAGTCGGGATGGGCAGCGTTAGGAAGAGGGGTGAGATTCGGGTGTTCATTATTACCCCCTGCTTTTGGACGTACATGAGGACAAAATGGTGAGAAAGGAAGTACTAGGAGAGTGGCAGATATGAATGAAATTCGGTGGAGAATTCATAAAATCAGTTACGTTTGCGGTTAGCCAAGATTTATATTGGAAATGAAAAAAATATGTAACTTTGTGATTCCACTGAAAATTTATGACGAGTCGACCCGGGTTTCGACGTTCAACGTCATCTTCAGGTAGACGTAGCCTGAAGATGACGTTGAACGTTGAAACCAGGATCGTCTCGTAATCAATTTTGAGTAGAATCACAGCGTTACAGTTTTTTCATTTCCAAAATGAATCGATTTTATAAAGTTACGCCGGAAATCATCAGTTAAGCCAAGATTTAGTTTGCCAATCAGCCAATGGGTTAATAGGAATTTTGAACGCCTTAGAATGTCAGATATGTGATGAGAATAATTAACAAAAATCATAGTTTGTGCTATTTTCGAGAAGAAGGAAGGGTAGGCTAATTATTTAAATAGCAGGGAAAAAATTAGAGCAGATGGAACATTGTACCTATATTAAAAGTGTTTTTCACCTAGATAATCAAAGCAGCTGGGGCATAAGAAAAATTGTGTTAGGCAGAGGAAACCTCCGATGGGTTATATCACTTTCCTCTCCTTGATTTTGCAGGTTTTCGTGGAGTAGATTATTTCTAATGTACAATGTGAACGGATATCAACAAGTAAGCGGGCCGCAGACGTGCAAGAACATGATGTCCTCCTTGGCAGAATATCTCAAGAGCAACAAACTACAATATGGTGTTTACGACATCGACAGTGACGCTGGGTCCGGTGGGACGATGGTGGACACGCTGCGCACCCGTGTTGGATTCACCTACGCTGGTAAGTGAAAAGACCGCACCCTATCACTTTGGCCGTACCTAAAATGCCAAGAAGTACCCGTTTTTTCAATCGACCTTATTCCCGCAGGTATCTTCCTTCCGTACTATTTGTTTGCTATCGTTCGTATTTCGTGAAGGGTACATTGCGATATGAACTCAATCACTAATCCTTCCACAACAACACGCATGCACTATTGATTTTCAATGATGCTTGGGAAGATGTTTTAGATGAAGTTTTAGATAACATTTAAGAGGTAATTTAAGAAGAAAAAATAAAAAATCTGTGCAAAAAGCCAAATAAGGGAGGCATGTAGACTGCCTTTCAAAGATGAATTGTCTCACAGAGACTTATTGGACTTTTGTATATAGCGCATATAGAGACTTATTTTACATTCGACCTGTATTGGGCTTTAATACATTTGTATTGGCTTCATTGGGCATCAATTTTCAGGACAAATGTACTCTCATTTGTATACCTTTGGCCTAGAATTGTAAAATGATTTCTTCGGTACGGAATCAATTGCTTAAATATGAGTTTAGGGAAAAGATAACTGAGCAGTTTTAATGCTGCTTGTAGAATTTTCCTTATTTTATTTACTTACTCTCACTGCCTTGCCGAGTGGAATATGAAAATTGTGGATTATTTTAAATATTTCTCTTCGATGGAATGCCGAAGATGAAAACGATTTCTACTAGGGGCAAATTAAAAAGTGTATCCTATAAGTTGCAGCAGTACATAATGTGTAGAAAATGGAAACATTATGATATGAAGACCATTGAAAGTAATTTAAGCTTTGTTTCGAGATGTGAGACCTGGCCTTTGCGACGGTGGAAGAGGGTATACTTGAGAATTTTGAGATGTGGTTACGGCGGCGGGAGAATGGAGAAAATTAATGGTTCAGGGAGAAAGACAAACACCGAGGTTTCAAATGGGGTGGATGAAGAGAGAAAGCGAAGGCGGGATATCCGAAAAAGGCAGAGAAAGTGGGTGGAGGAAATATTGAAAGGTAGTGGGAGATTGAGTGGGTGATAGAATGGGGAACTTTGGGTAAGTGTGAGTAGAGAAAAGAAGAGACTTGAGTTTTTCAGGTATGGTGAAGACATGCAGGAGTTGGGATGCAATGAAGAAAGAATGGGAAATTCCCCCTACATTCATTAAAACATTTATTAGGGACTACCCAAAACCTACCTTTTGAAATAGGTAAGATATATTAGTGATGATAATTAATTTGTAAAATGAAGTGTCGGACGTCGTAAGTTGATTCATTTGGGTGATACGAATGCGTTTGAACAAGCATGTAGTTTTCGTATAGACGATAAGAAGACTAAGATGTTCAGTTTAATAATTTATTATTTTATTTGGTGTTTTACGACGCTTACGTGTATTCAAACCGGTAGGAATGATAAAAGTTGAGAATGTCTCACTTTATTCACTAAGGCCCGCTTTCATAATGCCTAGTTGTGAATGGCATTAACTTTAAACTCTGGTAGAGACCAAAAATCAATTTTACAATCAATGGTGGAGTCCGAAATGTCCGTTGAAGCACTCGTAAACTTAAAGGTGGAAATGCTATGGTTAGCGAGTTTACGAGAGCATGAGTACAGAGCATATGCTATTGTCGTGTTAATGGTGAATCTTCTGCTCTAATTGGTTGCCAAGATACGTGGAGGATGTAAGAATAAAAAAAAACATCGATAAACAGCCATATCCACGTTTAAATAATTCGAATTCGGACGAAGGAGAATTTATCGGGAGGTTTGACTTGAAGGAAATTACCGGGAAGACATGGCTAGACGTAGTTATAAACGTATTATCAATTTCTAAACTCTAGAACTTTTAGATCGTTTGTAATTTTTTTCCACCATAGAAAATTGCTCATTACAGCTTAACCGAAATCCAATGAAACACTTTTTGTTTGTCTGTGCAAATCGTGTGCTAGATTGTCAATTCTGTGTGGATATGTTGTGAGTGTAGGCTTGCAGAAACATACTTTGCTTATTTTTATTTTTACGGTTTTAATCTCGATTATAATCATAAATTGTTAAGGGGATAACCAGTTTGATTTATTTTATGAAACTCGTCCGATCTCTAAACTCAATGCTAGGCCAACGTCTTCTTTAACTGAGGATTGAATTTAACGAGACATTACAAAAGTGAGCACAGGAGCGAATGAAGAAATATTTGATTACACAGGCCTACAAAAAAATTTTTTTTTTTGGTGCCGGGAATCTTTGTGATGATTTTAACTATATTTGTAGAGCTGAATCCAAATATGAAATCCGTTTTTATTTTACAGCTCTGCTTTTTTAGATATGGCACACCTTACGATTAGTTGTTTTAATATTTGATATATTCCGGAAAATAATTTTCAAAGTTAAATAAATCTATAAGTATACTAATTTATAACCACTCTGCGGTGTTCCTTTTATTTTCAATAAACTGTCAATAAGTTTTATGTATATTTCTATATTGTAGGCCAATGAGATAATTATTAATATAATATTCCCATATCATCATGTAGAAGATTTTTTTACGTAAGTAACAACATATCTATATCTTGAAAACTATAGCTGATAGGAAAAAAACTAGTGTCATAATTGGATTCAGCACCCCAATTGTTCTTTAAATCAACATTAAAAGCTCCGGCACCAAAAACACTGTTGGTCTGTGTTAGCCCTTCCCGGAATTATGTCAGTCATTGAACTTGGTGAAAGCAATATAGTGTTTATAAATATTGAAATTTTGGAGGTAGTGTTGCGCTAATGAAATAAAACATTCATGTATGGAACGGTAGGCTGTTTTCACCGCGTGGAAAATTACTCCGGGGAGGAAATCGCTGGGGACTGATCTCTTTCTCTATTTAATAAATGCCATAGTTGATCAGTTGATCCTTCCCCACGAGGCGAGGCGAAGGCGACATATAGGGTATAACGTCGAATTCCCAGCCGTCGGTGGAAAGGAATATTCGGACGCTAATCTCCCTTTTGCTGCAAATTCCGTCCGCCCCCTCTCTATCTTGTCATCATAGTTCCGACACGATGCGTCACACGCAGCCCCCACACCCCCGACAGCTCGTAGACGCGTCATTCGCATGGAATAAATGTGTGGAGGAGGTGGGACAGGAGCCGGAGCGTTGGGTCGGCCGTTGATGGGACTGACTGACTCCTCGGTTAGTCCGCTTCGACGCTCGCGCCCGGATTCTTTCCCCGCGGTATACCGAGTGTGCTGTTCCGAGCGTCGCCTATGTACCGGAGTGAAAACTACTGGGTGGAAGAAATCGATAACGTGGCGGGGAAATTCATATCGCGCCGCCGCTCGGAATTTAGCCTGTCACTTGTTTCCAGGGTGATTTGTCGCCCGGGGGTGCGGGGCGAGGCGAGGGGAATATCCCCGGCATTTGTTCTCGCATTGTCCCTGCCCCAGCTCGAGCAAACACCAAAACGAACATCCGATTCCCACCTCCGCACGTTCCGATTCAGACCCACACCCCACCCCCCTCTCCCCCTCTCTCTCTCCGGGTGATGAATAAGATTTTGACGCCTTTCGTCCTATCGGTGGGCGGCCAAAAAATTATGAGGGTATTCGAAGCGGGTGCATAATTTGAACTCCATTCGGAAGAATGACAAATCCGTACGTTCTGATGGGCCGTAATTGAGTGGGACGGGTGAAAATCTATGACTCTCACTGGTGGGAAAATGCGTATCCATCTGGGTACTCCCACGCAATGGGGTAATGTGAAGAGGCATTCTGACACTTCACTACCAGGTGAAATTCCCACATGCGAAATTTCATAAATTTCATGTGTTGGGATATTCAATAGTTCGTTTGATACGGATTAAATATGTTTTATGGAAGTACCCAAGAGAGCTCGCTCTGAGCACATCCGTTAAACTAAGAGATTACCATGGCTCTACCCGTATAAATATAAACAAATTGGTTACCGCATCCTTTCGCAAATAATGAAGAAACACTTCCATTAATAACTTCCACAGACGTTTAGCGTTTCCGAAGTAACGTGGTCCAAATATTTTTTTTACGGTACATCTGTATTCTTTCATCCACCGCACAAATAAAGCCTATTTTCTTTGCCTTGATTGACATCGTAAGAATGTATTCAGGCAGCCGTTAAATAGTTTATTTTTTTATGTCACCCTTAATTACTGTCGCAGTTTGTTTGCTTTCGACTTAAATGCCTTGAAATACCAATCAAGACGTAGAAATGAGATGTGCCCATGCTGGAGATAATTTTCGTGTTCGTACCTATTCACCGACGACACCCAAAGTTGTACTTCGTGCGTTTGACAAATACAGAGCTTTTATTGTTCTCGAACTTAGGAAATTGTGTCTTGGAAAATGTTCAACGGAATGCTACGTCGGAGGTCAAATATATATAATATTTTTTTCTTTCTTGTTCTAGATTCATTTTCCTCTGGTACACACGTGGAAGAGCTTACGATGAATTTTTCGCCCTCGAGTGCTTGATGACATTCTTGTAGTTCCCTTCGCAACTTCTAGACGTGACCCCATTCTCGCCAAATTCAAAATCCGTCTTTTTTTTCATCGAAGATCTATCTCCCTGGACCCGTACCTTGGTTATCGATGCACGTATAATTGGCCGGGAAGGAAGAATGAGCACGAGAAGTTCATAAAAAACTTGCTTTAGTGAGAATAAACATAACTTCTTCCTGTTTCATCAAAGCCCAAGGTTTTAGCCTAACTCCAATGATGCCCTACTGTTCTCTCAATCCCTGAAAAAACCAGGGTCTTTTTTTATATTATTCTTGTAAAACACACAGTTTTAGATTTAACTTCTACCATTTTTCTTATTTCAGAAAGTTTCCGGTATCTCTAGCAAATAATTAAAAGAAAGAATTAAACAAAATAGTCTTTCCATGAAAACTTCGAAAACAGCCCGAATTTTTATCTTTCTCGAGACTCTTGTAAATACAGACTTTTTTTTAGACGATAGGGATTAAACTGTAAATTTTTTTTGCAAGTTTTGTGTTTCAGTCGAATCAATTTAAGAAACCACTTTTGCCAGCGAAGATCGAATGTATTTGCGCGACCGGACCAAATTATGTTTTCGCAACCATTTTTGTGGTGGGAATAAATTGATTAAAACGGTTGATTGTCACCATTTTCATTTATTCCAACCAATGGAAAAGGGAAGAATTAATGAAAAAATATTAATAAACTCTTTGAAAAGGTAGTAAAACACTCCATCAGAAGTGTATCTTCTCGCATTCAGTAATGCACTTAGTCAATGATTGCAGCCTCTCTGTTCTGTTTTAATTTTTGTCAGCCCACCAATATTTGTCCCCTCGACTGTGATCTGCAAGACGCCCCTGCAATACAAACCACACGCGCAACAATCTCCTAAGAAGAAATCTTAGAATCAACTCTGTATCCACGAGCGAGGTGAACTCCTCATTGAAGTCCTTATTGTTTAATAATCTTGATTTTGTGTGCTGTCCACAATGCAGACGGAAAAAAAATTCCCAGCTTTCTAGTGGTTTAGCTCCGGTCAACCATTGGTTGTGCTTATTGCCAAGCCTTAAGCAAGATTACGTTTTAAGGTTAACTTTAAGAATGCCAAGCTAATGCTGTTAACGAGAAATAGGCAGGGTTAACACTTCTGTGCTGACTCACATATACGTAAGGTATTTGGAAAGAAATGGGCGTGGTAGTAAGGAAAATTTCGGTAAGAGCGGTATGGAGTTTTGTGGAACTAATACGGAGCTGAATGGATCCGAAACCTGACCTTTGAGGATTGAGATGTAGTCGAAAGACTTTTGAGATGTGGACATAGAGTAGAATGAAGAAATTAATTTAGATGGAGAGGAAAATTAACGATGAAGTTTTACATAGGGTGAAGGAAGAGAGAAAGCTTTCGAATAAGATTCGTAAAAGGTAAAAAAAGGTAGGCGAAAATGGTATTTAGAAATAGCGAAAAGTCGAAGGTCTTTTTTTTTGTCAGACAACTCTGATTAAGCGGGGAACGTGAAGGAGAAGAATGAGCGATTTGTCTGGTAAATAGTCTGGTGGGCATGAGTCTGGTTAAAATTACGAATAACCGAAGGCGTGAAAAGCTGCGAACATAAATTTAGGCTAGGAGGAAGTGATTACACATTCATGAATATGCGAAATCGTTTCCTTAGAACTTTAAATCACAACTTCCAATGGGTAAACTACCAATCAAGATGCATCTTGCTGTCGAATTTTCTATGTCATCTTTTATTGTGTATAGAGCTATTGGCAGTGATCTATCGGCTTAGTTGGTGTTTGATGGATCCCGGCATTACGCACCCACAAGGGTGATCTTAAAAGTTTCCGACCTAACAAAGATACAAGACATTTTTTCTGAAATTTTCTGAGTCGGAAACTGAGGGTGGTCCCAGAAGTACCCGACCCAACAAAGAAAACACAAATATTTTGAAAAATAAAATGTAATCATTTCTCAACATAATCTCCTTTCAGCTGTATACACTTTTTCCAGCGATGTTCAATAAGTTCGATATCCTTTTTATAATAAAAACTGTCTCGCTCCTCAAAATAGCCGTTAACTGCCGACATCACGTCTTAACGGTTAGAAAATCTTTGACCACAGAGCCAAGTTTTCAAGTTTGCGAAAAGAAAATACGAGGGGGTTAAATCTGTCGAAAAGGGTGCATGAGGTAGCAATTCAAACTTTAATTTTTGAATTTTAGCCTTTTCAATACGGGATTCGTGAGCTGGTGCATTGTCTTGATGAAACAACACTTTCTTCTTGTCCAAATTCGGCCGCCTTTGCTTGATTTCTTTGCTCTAAGGTAGCAGTAAGCTCGCATAATACTCGCCGTTGATAGTTTTTCCTTTTTGAAGATATTCAAGCAAAATTATCCCACGCGGATCTCAAAAAACGGACGCCATGACCTTGCCTGAGGATGAAACGGTCTTCGCCTTCTTTGGAGCCTGTTCTCCCTTTTGAATCCATTGTCTTGATTGCTCTTTTGTCTCGGATGTGAAGTAATGAACCCATGTTTCATCTATGGTTATGAGACGGCGCGAAAAACTCTGCTTTGTTGCTGTGAAACTTTGCTAAACACTCAATTGAGACGTCTTCACGACACTGGTTTTGCTCGAGTGTGAGCGAACGCGGCAACCATCTTGCACACAGCTTTATTGTACTTGTAAGCTCTAACTACCGAGACAATATATTCTTAGATCCCATACTCCATGTGAAAATAAATCACCCTTAGCTGTGCATACTTTATATATCCCTGAATTCCATCCAAAATGCCTATTATTTTCCCTATATTATTGCCTTCATACTTCTTTTTCTCATAATTTTCCGCTGGATATCCGACCTAGGCATTCCGTTGCTCACAGTCTATCCTCTATCCGCTTGCCGTCCCCTTTTTAGAATTTCTCCCAAACAGCCGTCTCCCTTCCACTACCATGCCTAAAACTTTCTCCTTGGTTTTCCTTCCAGTTCATTTTATTTATTTTTTCATTCTCTACACCGATATCTCTAAAGCATCTCGTCTACTCTTATCCTCTTTTCGCAAAGATCAAATTTCCTAGCCATATGAAACTTAAAGCCACATTACAGTTTTCCCAAATTTTTTCTCTATATCTTTATGAAAAATCAACTCCAGCTTCTTTTTGAACGGAATTCTTTTCAGTACCCCTAATACCCTATCCACCATCCTTCAAAATACTCCTTATAGAGCTCAACTCTTTTCCATTTTGCCCCCAAAACTTTTATCATCGTCTTAAACTTTGTATCACTTGTAAATCTCATTACCTTCGTTTTCTTGTAGCTAATTTTTATTCGATTCCTATCACACTGATTCGGTAACGCGCTAAATAATGCAACCATTTCAGAGAGTAAAAATCATTCGCCTTGACCGGGATTCGAACCCGGATCCCTCGATATCCAAAATTTCAGAGTGTAAGAGGACGTCTCGGTAGCTTAAGTGGTTAAAGCACTCGGCCGGATATCGAGGGATCCGGGTTCGAATCCCGGTCAAGGCGAATGATTTTTACTCTCTGAAATGGTTGCATTATAATGCACACATAGCGGGTGACTCCGTTAAAGTTACTATTACAGTTTCTTGAAATTTGCGCTAAATAATGGTAGTGGTACTTTGGCCGACTGTCAGTTAACGCTTGATCATCCGCTAATCTAACCCATTGGATGAATCCCACACCTACTTTTACTCAAGGCTGCAGCTTTTCCATGTCTTATTGCTATTTAAATTGCATTTATTGAAAATAACAGGTGATAATGGATATCCCTGTCTAAATTATACCTAAGGTGCATTTGTTCGTTGGTTGATAGTATTTGTATTTGCATACGTTTAAGTTGAAAGGGTTTTTGCATAAATGTTTACGCCACCGTTGGTGTGGGTTTGCAGGGATGTGTTAATTTTAAACGTGATAGTGCTAGTTTTACTAAGCTAAAACATGCTAGTTTTACTGTATGTTCCAGACCACTTGTACCCTTATCTATGCTACGGAATCATGCGTACCCATCGTAAGTATTTTCATACCCAAACCAATTATTTCGTTTTCTCAATTCTTTTGTTGCTGTTTTTGATGATGATGTTGATTTTGTTGACCCTAAGTAAGCGAGTAAGATCCTTTTCCATGTGTGATACCTAACTTTCATTCCTATGGTGTTCACTTCCTGTTGTTTTTTGTCTTGTTTTGCGTTTGGTATCAATGTAAATATAAAAACGTTTTCTGGTATACTTCTTCGCTTATAATTATTACCAAATAGCCCATAAAATTTTAGTTCCTGTTTTCCTAATTGTTTGAGTAGTTCTGCAAGGACATTAAGTAAAGTAGTCATGAATCTTTTGTTATTTATAGAGCCGTGTCGAGATTGTAGTTAAATTCACACACCAACGAGTTCATGACAAATATATATAAATAACTATATATATATATATATATATATATATATATATATATATATATATATATATATATGTATATATACGTACATACATACAAGGAGGCTTTCTCAAGGAGGAGGGAGTTGATGACGGGGACGTTGAGTAGAGATGTTAAGACAAGACTCGTAAAAACTCTGATATGGAGCGTAGCTATGTATGGTGCGGAAACGTGGTCACTGAAGCAGGAGGATAGACGTAGATTGGAGGCTTTTGAAATGTGGGTGTGGAGAAGAATGGAGAAGGTGAAATGGACCGAAAGGAAAACAAATGAGGAAGTACTGGAGATGGTGGGTGAGGAGAGGGGTTTGTTGAGAGAAATCCTATGGAGGCAGGAAAAATGGATGAAAGGCGTATTGAGCGGTAGTGGAATGTTGAAGAAGGTAATAGAGGGGAGAATGTTGGGCAAGCGAGGAAAGGGCATGAACAGGATAGGGATGTTGGATGGGATGAAGGGAGGAAAGAAGTATACAGAGATGAAGAGGGACCTGATATAGATTAGTTTGCTAGGTGGGGAGTCAGAAAATGTTTATTTGATAGTTGTGTCCATCCAAAAACCTACCTTAACCGGTAGATTACCTAATAATAATAATATATATATAAATAAAGTCCCATCATACGTAATGGTCTTAAAGTTGCCTAGAGATTTCATTTTATGGTGTTAAAAGGAGTTTATTACTTGAGCTTATGTTTTGGTACAATAAGCAAGTTTGCAGTCATTAATGTTATCTAGAAGTTTACTTCAGAGCAGTACTCGCGCTTTTGACGAAATGTACGAGCCACAGTTCGTTTTGATCTTTACAATTGGCATTGACCAGTGGAGTACCTGGAGTTTCTCCGCTTCTCTCAAATCCTCTGCCTCTCGGGTTGATCTTTGGGCTTAAAGGCACCCTTATATACGTCTCAAAGAACTGAGGCCCAACAGCCTCTCTGAAACTGAATAACAAAGACCGAATTTCCTTCACAGCGCTTATGAGCAGCGTTATCTTGATTATAATTTGAGTGGACCTCAAAACTTCTACGCCTATTAAGCGTATTAATCAAATTTTACTTTCAACATTTCCAGTTAACCAATGGTTGGTTACGAGATGAAGGAAGGTCGGAGACCCTCACCCCTAGTATTTAAGAACATAAAAATAATGATTTTTGAAATCTTGTTCCTTAAGCGGAGGATGTTGGGCCTATAGCAAATGGGCGTAATGATAAACATTAGTCATGTATTACAGTACCGCAAATGTGGGTTTGAAATTAAATTATCAAAATAACATAATGAGGGGTTAATATTGACTGGACCATAATGTCTCTTGTTTTGCCAGCATTGTACCATTCTGAATGTGCTTTCTATTTTTGTTTGAACCGGCCACGCGTGGTACTGAATTTGATTACGATTTAGTATCAATGCCAACATTCCTCGTGAATGAATGAGGTAAGTAAGTTTTGAATCTTCGTTTCCTTCATAAATTACTCCTCCACTTCCCTTATACGAAGCGTAGATTTATCCACTTATGATGTTGGATAATTTTAAAACAAAAAGTTTAAAAAAATATTAATATTTACCACGAGAAATATGCAGACCTTTTCCAATTTTGATATGGTTTTCACAACGGAACATTCTGGACAATAGGGAGCTGCTGGTCAGTTTTTGCTGGACAAACTTAGAGAAGGGTATAGAGAGGTAGTTTAATGTAGCACTTAGCCAACAATTACGTAAAAATAATTTAAAGTGAGACAGAATGTTGGTATAGAGTGATAAAATAACAGAGAAATGTGAAACGTGGAGGTAAATCGGGGCCTTGTTTCCTATTGTGGCTTGTGGCTATAATTATTTTGTTAATATCTCCGCCAATGATTCAAAACTCTAGCTTTTTAGCTTATGACAAATGAGAATTATGGGAAAATATGTAACCATTTTACTGAAGAAAAAAATCAAGTTGGATCTTTAACGAATTTGAGCAGTAGTTATTTGTGTTTCGACAACGACCTTAACTTTCATCAGTCGTACATAATTCAGCAATTTATCAATTTATATATGAACATGAATGTAATTTTATCCTCACCAAGCGAATTCTATTCTATTAGTCATAGAGACTCAGCATCAATCTGCTTATCTCATATAATTGTTAATAGTAGGATAAAAGTGAATTATAAATACATCTAAGGCACATAGTCTTCAATTGAGAGTCGGGTATAAGTGGGAATTAACGAGTGGCGACCAATGGCTGGGATAATTCATGAGTAGGTGGTCAGTTTGGTTTTGGTAGTGAGGACGGAGAGATTAGAAGAAGAGAGAGAAGCCTGGCGTCCCTAGAGGCGTGATCTCTACAAATAAGTCTTGGGGTGACATAGTTTTAACACTCCGTCCTACGGTTTGAATTCCGCACTTGAAGTGTTTTTCACAGGACATTTGAGCAGGTTACTAAGCGTGAAAACTGACTATTGCCTGCATTAAATTCCTAATAATTGGCCCTGGCAATTAAATTAAGTTTCCTAGCCATCTCACCCGCATGATCCCTTAGATATCACGAGATTTACTTTCAGCAATGCTTATGAGTGAATAGGTTAATATATTTTCTTGCTACCACCCTCTTCCTCTAGCCCATGTGTACTTTCCCGCTGTTGAAAATGGGCAGTCCTTGCCTCGTTTCTTTTTTGGACCGATAACCGCTCTATGCTCAGAGTGCACAGGTGGGCAGTTAGTGCTGTTACTGACATATATTTGTACTTGTTGTAAAAAGCCGTTCCCTGTCGGCTTTTTTTCTTGCTATATTAAGATTTCATAGTCTATTCCTAGTTTTAAGTTTCTTCTTGTCGCAAACCATAATTTCGCGTAAGCCGTGTTTCTTCTTCGATGTCGTGCGTTTCTTATGCACAATGACCGGTAAAGGTGAGACTTCACTCACCGGGACGGTTTATACGTTCGGACATTCAATGAACGTTTTGCGGGTTAATATATTTTATTAAATTAAAACGAATTGAAAGATCTATCATATTTATCATGTATTAGATTTTTCCAGCAATCTCAAATCATGCTTTTTATGCTGCTTCATGTAGCACTTTTGAGGATCGGTACGGAAAAATTTGCTTCGTAACACATAATTTGTAGTACCCTAAACACAAAGGGGCATTCATTCACTCCTATGAGTCTCATTTTGTAAATGAAATCAGTTCTTAAACAGATAAAAACATTTGTGATTACACTGCATACATAATTTCCGCCCTTTGGGCAATGATCCGTTAAGTTTTCGTAAGTGTTCACGGGAAACAAAATGAGTTGTTGCCAAGTTCTGGAATTGAAAAAGTTACGAGGTAAAAAACATCATGTTGACGTGTTACAACTTGCAAAATAATGCTTTTTAAATAAAAATTCCAAAATCTAGTCCATATCATGTATCTCTACCTTTTAAAATACTTGTGGCCATAATTGAACGGGGCAAGATTATACCGATGAAGTCTCTCGAAAATCATCGGGAGATACCAAACATTCTCGTGCGTCCACGCAATAAATTAAGGCAAAGACGTATTCGCTCCTTTAACTCTTACTTTTTTAGATCCTTCTATAGCAGTACTTCGTCTTTAAGTAGCTGCTGCACATCCCTAGTGGGAGTTTTTTTTACTATCCCTAAAGTTCTCGAGAAAAGGAGAGGGAGTTTTGGTCGGAAGGTGGCCGGGTAAAGACTTAAAGACATACCGGTGAGTTACGCGGGTAGAAAAAAACAGACAAAAAAATAGCCGAAAATCTTGCGTTCCCCACCTCAACATTCATTTGACGGGACGAAGTTGGAGAAATTTCCCTGGACTCTAGTATCGTTTCCTTTTCTTTTTTTAGGCGTGAGAGAGCAAGGTAGATGACCCCACCTTCCCGAGGGTAACTTATAAAAAAGAGAGAACATTTTGCTCTAGTGCTCACGGGAGATGACCGAGAAGCGTCGCTGCGAGTGAAAAAAAACATATCTGCCGTCGAAGGCCAAACTGGTTGTGGCGCCATCGGGGGAAATTTATCTCAGTCGATAAGCCCATCCCATTAGCATCGAACTTCAATCATCCCTACTCCTCAATCCCACTCGAGCCCTCTCCCTTCCGGAATATTGGGCGAGATAGCAGATTGACGAAGGTTCTGATACCCGGATAGTCTGGAAATTGAAGCCTGAAAAGGCCGAGCTACTTCGCCTGGGAATTGCAGGACAAGAAAAGTAGATGAATATTGACTTGTGTCAGGAGAAACCTCTGGGATTATAAATGCTTTTAGATATTTCCGAGGGAGCTCTGCGAATAATATTGGTGGTGGGTGGGTTATTCATTTTTTTAACTTTCCCTTTAGCCGGATATACTCCTGGATATCTAGGATATTTCGTGTGAGTCAATGCAGCCAACATATTTATTTCATGCACACAAAGAAATAATTTCAGTTAGTGTGAAAATCATTTAGCTTGACCTGGATTCGAACATGGATCCCTTGATATCCAAATGAATTCTTTAGCCATGTACAAGTCAGCTAGGTTTTTTTACATAAAAAGAGACGATTCAGGCGTGATATCGTGGAATATCATGGTTAATTAAAATTGGCAATTTTCCACAAAATAATTTGTTTTATTAATATGACCGGTTTCGATGTAACTACATCATTTTCTGGTAACAGTCATAACTCAGTGTCTAGTATACATGTTGAAAAGCAAGTAAGGGGAGGGTAGTGGAAAATGGAGGAAGAGAGAGGGGAGGTGGAAAGCCGCGTGGGTGACATATGAGTGGGGGGGAAGAAAAAGGTGGGGTGGGAGGAGAAAGGGGGTGGGGAAGACAAAACGGTCCAGAGAAAACTTCGTGGCTGGATGGAGGGAGGTGTGTCGTTGAGGGTGTATCCCTTGGTGTGGCCGTGCCGTGTCCTAGTGCCCTGGAGAAAGGGGAAGAGATCGGGGTTTATATGAGTTATGACTGTTACCAGAAGATGATGTAGTTACATCGAAACCGGTCGTATTAAAATTTTATTTTGTGGAAAATTGCCAATTTTAATTAAATAAGTTTAACATGTTTATTAACCAAAAGGCAGCGTAAATTAAACAGGCGATATTAATGTTACGCGTAGTGTGCACTTTATGTGTGTAATGCTTCACATGCCCATAAGTTGTTTTCTGTTTCCCAGGTACGGTACCGGGCACGGGAACATTGAATAACCTGAATAATTAGTGTCCTGGGTGTGTCTGGATTCGGATTCTACCTACATATATCTAAGATTAACAAAGGTTATGCGATTTTCCAGAAAGAGAAAGGATAAGCTAAACGTTAAAATAGGAGGAGAAAAAAATAGAGCAGGTAGAACAGTTTACATATTTCGGTAGTGTTTTGGACCAATACGGGTAAAGTAGTAGGGGCGTAAGGAGAAGAATTGCGCTAGGCAAGGAGGAGGGAGTTGATGACGGGGACGTTGAGTAGGGATGTTAAGACAAGACTCGTAAAAACTCTGATATGGAGCGTGGCTATGTACGGCGCGGAAACGTGGTCGCTGAAGCAGGAGGATAGACGTAGATTGGAGGCTTTTGAAATGTGGGTGTGGAGAAGAATGGAGAAGGTGAAATGGACCGAAAGGAAAACAAATGAGGAAGTACTAGAAATGGTGGGGGAGGAGAGGGGTTTGTTGAGAGAAATCCTATGGAGGCAGGAAAAATGGATGAAAGGCGTATTGATTGGCAGTGGGATGTTGAAGAGGGTAATAGAGGGGAGAATGTTGGGCAAGCGAGGTAAGGGCAGGAACAGGATAGGGATGTTGGACGGGATGAAGGGAGGATAGAAGTACACAAAGATGAAGAGGGACCTGATGTAGATTAGGTTGCTTGATTGGGTTTTGTTTGGGGTTACAAATTATTTATCTGATAGTTGTGTCCTTCTAAAAACCTACCTTAACCGGTAGATTACCTAATAATAATAATATATCTTAGATTGGCTACCTCACCATCGGCTTTGGCGTTTGTCCAAGACTCAATTAAGAAGATCATGAAATCATTTCGAAATGGATGAAATTTTTGGAATTTTTTGGGTAGGAGATTCTCATCCCATATATCCCACCCTCGGGAAATATATAGCACATCTTAAAAATGTTCGTTATCGTTTGCGAGAGATACTGACAGGTAATGTGATGCCGAAAGCGGTAATCGAGGGTAGAATGCTGGGAAGACGAAGTAAATGGCGGAGGAGAATTAGCATTTTGGATAGGATTTAGGGAGTCAGAAAGTATGAAGAGTTAAACAAATTAGTTTAAAAATTTGAATTTTTGGTTTTGAGGATATTTCGTACAATGTAAGGAATGAGGACTGAGGAGAACAATAGTGTGCAGTTTCAACAAAGTATATCTATGCGTATATCTACCGTAACTATTTTCATCTAATGAAGGGGTGTGCAAGGTCGTCGGTCGAAATACAAATGGGATCCCGAGCAGGAGGTGGGAAATTAAACCTGTACCCATTGACTACCGTGAAAATTCAGTTCGCTATCTCTTTTAAAGACCTTGCTCTTTACCTCCGGCCCCTATGTTTCTCTCACCTATTCTTCTAGTGTACACATACCTGTATATAAGGTCTAGGTCGCGACACTTATCATTTGAGACCAAGAGACGAGCCATCTACTGCGTGTTTTGAATTAGTTACGGTAGTCTTAAGGTGTTTTGAGACCTTATGCCATACATTCCTTAATAAATCCTTCCTCCACACCACCCCGCACCCTCAACCATTTAAAAGCATATTTTGGCTAAAATTGCATTGACTTTGATGGTTCTACCCACTCTGGTGGTCTAAAATATATTTTGCGCCAGAAATTAAAAAAAAAAAGAAAAATTCCTTCCACAATTGAGTGTTAATAATTTGATTTAAAATGGCCGTATACCCGTTGGTCAAGTTGCGTGTGCATTATACGAAACCTGTGGTAAGTTAATAATGTTTACCGAATCAGTCCTAGTAGTCTACGGGGTCGTTGGCATTCGTAAGCCGACTCGTTCACCATTTGATTTCTCTTAGTACCATAACCCCATTCTTTTCCATTGATAGGGCAAGGTCCTTTTCCCATCAGACATTTTTTTCACGAATATTTCGGCACCAGTGAGCGGGTAACTCGGATACCCTTTTTAAGATCAAATCGTGCGATTTCTTTTAGTTGAAAAAAAGTTGCTTCCGGTGCGATTTTGAAAACTTTGCAAAAGCTTTGGAACCTTCCAGGCTTCGTGATGACTATTGTGAATCCAACCGCTTACGCTGTGCATGTATAGTCGGTGCTGACACACCCCATATATAAAAAAGAGCAAAGTGAAAGGCATATACTATAGATTTATATATAGAGTTATAACTCAGTAATCGTTCTAAATCGCAGAGAGCTGTTATATGGCATAAAATAGCACATTTTACGGATGTAAACATTCATATTTTAATCCTGGAAATTGAATGCCAGTGGTGGGCATAAACATGGAACTAATTAAACATATTTTATTCTATGAAATCCATACTCCAAAAGAAATACGTTAAATGGCTAAGTTTTCAATTATTCATAAATTCTAAGGGTTGATAATTTTTCTCTGTATAAATTTCATCAAGTATAAAATTTCTTTATAAGCACACAATAGTATCCGCTTTCCAGGATTCGCATGGAAACCTGGTTCTTGGGTATATAATTTTATTTGTGGGAAACTAAATACATTTATTGTTTTTAGTAATTTTGTATCTTAATCTTCCTTGCCAGGCATTTCCGTAACTTTCCCTTCCTTCACGTCCTTAAAATAAACCCATTTATATAATGGAAAACTATCCTTAGCCAAATTAATGGTAACGAATTAAATACGTACCCTTAGATTGAAGACCGTAAAAAAATTACCGTAGAGTGAAAAGGCGACCATGTACAGTCATGAGGCACGTTGTTTAAATAGCAACAGAGTACGTAGAGGAGACCAGAGACGAAGCAACAGATCGTGTTCGTGTTTAGATCATTTTTGAATACGAGTGTTTTCATCATGCCTTAATATTATATAAATAACATTTAAAGTTGATTTTCGGAATTCCAATAGAGGGTGGCCTTGTCGACCAAAGTACTGGTACAGGAGTATTTCATTTGTTATTATTGCATTCATTTAGGAAACATTTCTAGCGACTCAGCAAATAGGTCAAATCTTCAATTTCCCCTTGATTTAAGACTTGGAAAATCCAAATTGTTCATTTATGCAATGCATATACCTCTAATTGCATTTTCCTCTATTACTTGCCTGAATAATTTCAAGTTTATTACTTTTTTTCGTCATAAAACCTTTGCACAGAAGTAGTCATATATCATGAATAATAATCAAGCCTTCGCGCTATGAAGGTTTCTGATTGGTAAGTTGTAAGCCATTTGCAGGGAATGGAAATCTGCTCTAAGATATTCCTCCCATGTCTTTTCATTCCGTTCTGATACACGATAGGATCCATGGAAGTCCACGCGCGAGTTTTTCTTAAATATGGGTCATACGGGAAACTTAGCCAATATCACTCAGCCACAAGGTAGATTCAAAAATGTATCACTATTTTTTTGGCCGTTTGACCAAAGCGGTCAAACGATAATTGATAACCTACGATCGGAGAGTATTTTGATTGGGTCTTATAGTCCCTCTTTTAAATTGTGCAGATCTGCGTCTAGAGTAAAAACTCTCCTGTCGGGGTGTTGTCCGAATTCCAGTGAGTTCTAAATCGTTATTTCGAAGTGTAAGCATCGTATATTCCAACAGGTTTAGTATTTGGTTCTGGACGAGTATTTAACCCTAAGATGAATCATTCTAGTTTATTCAAGCGGAACATGGTCGCGGTCACAACAGGAGCTTAATTAAATTTTTCTGGAATGATTTTTGAAGAAAAATTTGGCAAAATGTAGAATGTGCTTTAATAGATATTTTTCGAAACTTCGGAGCGGTGAAAAATAAGTTTCAGTACCATAAAATGATATTCGAGGATGTGCAAAATATTTGTATTAGTTATCGCTGACGTTATTATTATTCGTTCTCTTTTAAAATGGAAAAGCGTCTGACCTAAGGCTAGAGGGTTTTTAATTAATATTTTTTTCACCCCAGCCGCCTTTTAGCAAACATTTATGTTCAGAATTTTTAGTGAAAGATTTTTTAGCTAAAATTTCGCATCTAAACGTTGAAGTTATTATGTTCTACGTCAGCGGTCCCATTTCTGTGAGGGGACTCGCAGCGCAAAGCTAGTTTGGAGGGAATTACCATGTGCCGAAGAGAGGCTAAACCTCTTGGGCCCCACTCGAGTCGCATTTAGAATTAAAATTTCAGCGCGCGCACTCGTAAGGAGCAGTGCTCCCTGTGATATTTCTGAAATTCCATGAATTCCTTTGATGTAATCTTGCGGAATTCCAATTCACGTACTCTACTCGTCCAGACATACATATACTACGCGTCCCACCTTCCCTGAACTAATTTGTCTCCGTGTTGTGCGGTGTTTGGAATTTACGCAAGAATTATTGCCGTAAATGTTTGGTTTCGGGAATTAACAACAGTGATTTATCGAGAAATGAGCACCCAAAAGGGGTAAGTAATATAATACAGGATATCCTTACAAACAATTCAGAAGACTGGAGGTATTAGAATGTTTTTTTATGAAAATATTTTCATGCGTAAATATCATAGAGGAATGTTCACTGTAGGGTGACTGTCGAAAAAAGGCGTGTAAGTTTGATGGAGATTCAATAAAAATTTGCACGATTAGTTAAAAGCATCCAAAATAGTCGAGATTAATTACAAAATAGTTCTAAAAACACAGGTGAATACAAGAGTTTATGCTGGATTGAAAGTTTTGATGGATACAAGACAGACGATGAAAGAAAACACTTTTCTGAAATTTTTTTATTATGATCTACGAGTAGGTGTCGTTACAGCGTAACACCTTCAGGTTTTAAGTTGACGTGACGTGACAACCTGGAGATGTTATGCTCTAATGTAACCTTGGTCGTAATAAAAATAATTCTATGACGAAAAGTAAAGCGTCTTCTTTCATCATGAAGGATTTTCACTGTGTTACGCTGGAAACTATGTCGATCCAAAACAGGATTGATAACTCCCGATGTCCACTCTTGGAAACCCTAATTTCATTCTTAGAAACCTGCGTTTTTTTCCGCCCAAACCACGGATTAACCTGATACCGGAAATAGTATATTTATGGAGTAAATTGGAACTTACTATAGTAGACAACAAACTTTTTATTTTACCTATTCATAGTTTAACTGATGATGTCGCTTTCAAGGTAATGCCAAAGCCTCATTCTCAAGTTTAACGCTCAATGACTTGATAAGTTGAACACTGATTTGAAAAATGAACATATTGTGGAACTCTGCTAAGTTTCCCTTTTCTATCCTAATCCAATCTCTTTTGAATCTGTTTTCCTTGATGCTTGCACCCTACTCACACTTTCGAGCTCGCAGGAAAAACTTACGCACCCCCGTAGATTTCTAAAGAATTCGGTGGTAATTCTTGGGAAGTGATCAGTTCTCGTTTGAAGACATACGTACTTCTTGGTTCCCTTGGTTGAATTTGCATTCATGGCGACTTATTTACAGTTTTCTCATCTTTATTCCACCTAAGAAAATTCTTCCCCCCTCGTTTTCGTCTCTGAGATGACTTAATTAAAACAGCGGAAGAGGTTGCTAACACTCCAAATTACTCTATTGTCGGGACGGCTCGGAAGTAATTACTGCGAGTGTGAGTGGGAGACGAGTGCTGAGATCACTTACTCACCCTTTGGAGTAGTGGAGGTAATTTGGGAAAGGCAAGAAATGAGGGAACCAGGAAAAATGGTTGAAAGGTATGAGGAGATGGAATTAGTCGTCCTTCGAGAAAGCGCCAGTAGGGCCTCACAGCTGAATGCCTCACTCAGCTGAATGTCTCACTCACTGTAATGGGCTCAAGAAAGTATCCTCAAAATCTGTATTCAACGTTATCGGTATGACTCATAGAATTTGAAATTGTCATGGTGTGCCAAGAGGTTATCATAGTCAGGTCGAAGAAGTCAGGAAACAAAGAGCACATAGATTTTGCACGTATTTTAAATTTGTATAGAGAATTCGCAGTGTCTTGTATTGTTCAAACTCAACTTTTTACGATCTATTCAGAACTTTATAGTTTTTTTTAAATACTGAAATGATGAGAAATAAAGCCAAATGTTAATAATTTTTAGCTTGAACTAAAAAGTTGAAAACTCTATACGAAAACGAACATGAATTTAAATCAAAGGAAATTGTTACAAATTGGGAGTTTGGCAGGTAGTAGCGTACATTAAATGTACTTTTATACCGAATTCCTTGCAATTATGTCGTCACCTTTAAAAGTATTCCATTCTTAGGCTTCTTCTATCATTTTGGCCTGTATCCCATAGGTCCTCGATTAATTGAATTTACGGTGACTGTATAATGTTCAACAGATTCAGGCTTGAGGTCGTGGAAGTTCATCATAATGAAATAAGGACAATTTGCACTTTTCCACAGTTTATTTGACGTACGACGCGTTTCAACTCACAGAGTCATCATCAGGTACAAGACAAAATAAATAGTAAGGAGACCTTATTTATATGTACAGAAGATGTGGTTGGGGAGGGAGAGTCGTGTAGGGGAGAGGAGGAGGGGGGGGAGGAGAGGCGGAGAGGTTATAAAGAGCGAAAAATGCGGGGTTAATGACAGGAAAAACCGCAAGGTGAGGGACAAGGGGCTGGAGTATCGGGAGCGGGTATTGTATAGCAGGGGGTTAAAGGCTTAAGGACATAGGGAAGGAATTATCAGTAGGAGATAGTGGAGGGGGGGAAGATGGGTTAAACAGGTAACTTTCTGGGAAGCAGAGCCCACTGCTGGTTTTAGTGGAAGGGATGAGCCACGTGCTGCGAGGGGGGAAGGGGGGGGAGTGCACTAGTTAATTCTTGGAAAATATGATGACCGGTGGTAGTGGGCAGTGAGAGACCCTGACAGGGGGGGGGAGGAGAAGGTAGGAGGGTGAAGTCATGAAAGAGGAGGGGTAGTAGGATTTTGATTCTTGAGTTTATTAATCGTGAAAGGGATCTTGAGGAGGGGTGAATAGTTCACAAAAATTTGTTCATTTAGGAGAACATTGTGGTCCTCCTGCAGTATTTCCAATTGTTCCAATGTGTCCAGTTTCATCCCCTTATTCTCTAGGTATTCTCTATCCCCTTATACTCTAATAAACTCAAGAATCAAAATCCTACTACCCCTCCTCTTTCATGACTTCACCCTCCTACCTTCTCCTCCCCCCCCATGTCAGGGTCTCTCACTGCCCACTACCACCGGTCATCATATTTTCCAAGAATTAACTAGTGCACTCCCCCCCCTTCCCCCCTCGCAGCACGTGGCTCATCCCTTCCACTAAAACCAATATTTAATATTTTTTTATTAGAATCCAAGGACCGTGACTAATTTTTTTGAGGAATTATTTGTTATGAATTGTTGTTGCCTTTTAAATTGAATAGGAAGAAAAGGATATCATTTTTATTCTAAGGGGAACAGAAGTGCCAGATTCATTCTGCAAATAAGTATCGTAAAAATCTTCAGCTCTTTATTTTCACCGTACTGTGTCTAGATCTAAGAAGAATCGCTTGAAAGGTATAATTGTACTTCTCCTCCTATTGCCGTGTTGTAAAAGGTCCACGAAGGGATTTATTGCCCTTACGGAAGTCTCAAAGTGAGTTGTGAGTTTTCTTCCCTGAGAATCTTCTGGTAATTTCTGGATATTTATCGACGCGCCATTGGTTGGTTAATGAAATTTCCTTTGAATAGGTGAAGATTTGATGTTAACAAGGAGACGAAGTTATGTCATGACGACATTCGACCTTTAACAGAAGGGTCTAAGGTTCAAACTCATTTGGTGTGCTTGGTCTGACCCTGTTAAGCCCAGTTTTTGATATTCTTGAAACAGCAGATGGCTTAAATGAGCAGAGATCTCACCCACCACGTATGAGTCATTTTCATGTTCCATACAAGTCAAACCGAGGTGAACACCAGCGTCACCATCCAGCGAGGTGACAGTGGTTGGTATTTTTTTTGCATACGCTGTATCTGTACGCTATGGAATATCCTAAAAATTAGCGTTCATTAATAAGAGTCAGGGGCTAGCAAACAAGGAAACGGTGTAATAAATATTGTTATTTTTTGAGTGTATATGCGTTGACTTCTTTTCTGGGTTGAAAGTTACTTCGGTAATGTGGTAAACTTATTCAGGACAAAAATTCGGAGCTGAATCTTGGTACATTGATAGATGACATCTGACTTCATATTATCATAACTCCTTGCATTAGTATCGTCTCTTACCTTTTAATGCATTCCATTATTGAGCTTCTTCTATCATTTTTTGTTTCCTTTAGCTTAGCTTCTTTTGTTTACTTTCCGTTAATTAAATTTACTTTGGCTGTAAAATGTTGATCCTATTACAGAGGAGAATTTTCCAGAAAAATTATGACGATAGACTAACGCTTTTTACGGCTTGCACTTCACCGTGAGCCAGGCGTACGTAATTTTTACACTCTGGAGCGGATAAAATGTTATGTGTGATGAATTATTATTTTTTTTAAATTTATCCTGCGAGGAGTCCTTTTATAGGTTGAAAGTTACTTTGGAAATCTGGCAAACTTCTTCAGGACAAAAACTTGGAACTGAAGGTTGGTGAATTGGAAGATGACGATCAAAGTTCGCCTGTGAAACTGTCGTTTCAGAAAAGAAGTAGTTACTTTGCCAACCCGGAAGAGGTAAAGAAAATGGTCTATTGAGGCCGCGGAAACCGACAAGCTGACTGCGTTCTTTATCATCGGCTTGGGTTGTCGGTGTCTTGTACTTTCGCGAGGGTCCTTTGGAAATCCCACGCCCGAGCAGGCAACGGAATAACATGAAAAGATTGTTTTTTTTTGTCAGATCCGAGAACCGAGTCCGGGTATTCCACTCGTAGACCCGCAGTGGATTCGAAAAGAACCCAACCAACTGTAATCGATGACTTTGGTGGGTGCCATCGCGTCCTAACGTCGTGATGAGAAGTGCGGTGATTAGATACACTTAACGTGGGGGATATATGTAATGGAGATATATATGGCTACCTGAAGCTAGAGGTGAGAGCACAAATTTCAGCGTCGAACACGAGAGTGCTTTATTCTTTTTTCTACGTTTTTCCCCCGTCTTCATTCTCTCTCTCGTGGTGGTCAGCCGCGGGTAACATGCTGCGTCCCATTCCGTTCCGCGAGGAGAAATAAAAACAGAAGCCTGCGTATTCACCTACGCACCTAGGCGCGCGCATAACATAACACGCGCGCGGTCTTAAAAAAAAAGCCTTCCCACGCTAGGACGCTTACTCAACTCGGAGCCATGGCAACATCACCGAACTCATAACGAGGGGCATCATCCCCCACGCACTAAAAAAATCCACCTCCGTAGCTCCCCCCCCCACCCTGCGTTGATTTTCCCTTATTTTCCTTCCTCCCACACACACAGCACTGAGGGCGAAAAAGTAGTTCCATTTCCCTTACTCCACTTTTCATCCCCTTTCGGCGTTAGGGCGGGAGTCATCGTGGACTTTTTTTTCACTTCCCTTCCACTCTCTTTCATCCGTCATCCTGTTTGTATGTTGTCCCGTGTCGGTGTCGCGTTCTCCCCTCACGAGGAGGGAATTTGCTTCCAGTTTTCCTTCCCCTCTGCGTCCATCTCTTCTCTTCTGCCACCATTTATATTTTGTATTTCCATATCGTTATAAAATTCTTTACTTTTGCCTCACGTGTCGTAGAAGATGATAAACTTATTTTTTTTTAAATTCACCTTCACGCGTGGAAATTTCGTTCACCTACCCCTCTAAGCGTCCACGCCAGAAGAAAAGGTGATCTCTTTACTCTAAAAATCACAATAATCATTTCTGAGGTTAATTTGACAGGCGAATATAGAGCTTACCTAATACTACGACGTATACGGCAAGGTATTTCACACATCAGGGCTGAGAGGGCAATTCCTTCCCCTCTGCCGGCTGTGATTACCCAGGAAGATCTGATGCCTGAAATATTACACATCGTGGGTAAAGCTGATAGTGCCCAAAGACGTCCTCTGGAATCGGACTAGGTACTTCCGATCAGTGGCCTAGTGCTCTACTTACTGGGGTATCTCGCCCTATTTGATCTATTCAAAAGAAGAGTTGTATGAAAGAAATAAATGAATTCATTACAATAAATTCAATAATACTTGGTATTCTACCGGCTTACGTATGTTTTGGACAAATACATCATAAACAAATGTGCATAAGTATATTAAATTTATTTACGTTCCTCTTCTAAGATACACAGCCATAGTTCAGCACTAATGCAAGCTTTGTCCCGCTTATATTCCGAGCTTACTTACTCCCTCCCTTCCTTCCGGCCAATATGGCTATCCTATTTCGACACCTCCCTCGCCTGCCTTACGTTATCACAGCAATCACAGCAACCACAGTCTTCAACAATCCATTGCCAATCAAAACGCTGTACATCCATCTTTAATTTAAATATTATTTTGTCATTTTTCTTCAGTCGATTAACTAAATGCTTTATGGCGTAGGTTTACATGGTTGCATGGCTATAGGTAGGTATACATGGAAAATACCAGGTGACTCAGAAAGGTATCATATGGATTACGAGTATATATAATCGTATATACTGGTTAGGCACAGGTTTAGGAACGGTGCGATAAATTCGCAAAGCTTCCCGGGAGCGGATACGGACTCTGACCACAATTTAGTTGCTATGAAATGTAGCGTCAGTTTCAAAAAGATTAGAGGCAGGGGCGGCGGATTAGGAAATGGAATATAGAAGCATTAAATGGATTAACATAGAAGGAGTATCAGCAGGCTGTAGAGAAAATCATGGCTGATGGTAACGAGCTAAGTGCCATTGAAAAAATTGTAATGTATCAAGGAAAGGGATACCTTAAGAGGCAAAATAAAATATAGCTACCGTTAATGGGAAAAGGACAAGGAAACCATGAATCACGGATGAAATGATTAAAAAGTTGAATGAGAAAAGATAATGAAGGAATGAAAGCACAATTAGGCAAAATTGAGACAAAAGTTAAATAATAAATTGAGACGGGCAACAAAAAAGCAAAAGAAGCATGGTGGAAGATGCAGTGCGAAGATATGGACATTTTGCAGAGGAAGGGTGAAATTGGTGCGCTCAACAGCAAGGTTAAATCACTATCGGGAAGTGAGAAGGAAAGATCTGTGCTAACAGTTCCGCCTTCCCCACCTCTTCTGTGTTCACCCTTTGTATGTGTTCCTATCATTTTTCCTTATATTTAATTCCATGTGAATGAATATTTGTTCGCCATGTGGTGGGATTTCGTGTTTGAATATAAATAAATAAATAAATAAATAAATATAAATATATATATATACCAGACGTTTTTCGCCACGGAGTTTTGAAGCACAGTTAGGCAATAGCCGAGTTTGCACGTTTGTTAGTGTGCGTGTGTGTATAGCAGAAAATCGCTGGTAAGAGGGGGGTTCTTTCGGGTGCGGATGCCTCGTGTCAAATTATTTTAAAGGGAATTTTTTCCCTTGAACTAAAAATTCACCCTCGCCGTACGCGTTCCATGGTCTCTCTAAATTCCGTCGTCGCTGATTTTCGTCGTGATGGCGGCATTACCCAAACCCCTTAAGGGCATCGAATTACTTCTCGAAAGTTTCCGTCAACGTGCTTCGCCTTAATGCCTACGAGTTTCACGAAGCTAAATGTCGCATAATTGCATCGGCATCCTTGCTGTCGGTGCTGGGGCTAATTTTTTATCATGGAGGGTGGATAAAATCTCATTCATCAGTGTCCAACGACGAAAATACGGTCACTAAACTTGTTGAACGTTTTCTTTCCGAGCGTCGCAAAACAGATAACGAGAAATCTGCGCTTAACATGGCTTTTTCATAATAAGGATTGGTAAATTCATACATAAATAAAAAATAAAAAATAAATAAATATATGTATATATATGTGTGTGTGTGTATGTATATATATATTATTTATTATTAGGTAATCTACCGGTCAAGGTAGGTTTTTGGATGGACACAACTATCAAATAATCATTTTGTGACTCTAACTAACTGTGACTAACCGGCACAGGGAAAGGAACTGCCCCCCTACCCTGATGTGTGAATATTCACACGCCGTCGGGCTTGGTACACGGGTGAGCTCTACCATCGCCTACTAAACCGACATTCAGGTTGATTACTGTGTTTATGGTTTATATATATATATATATATATATATATATATTATTATTAGGTAATCTACCGGTTAAGGTAGGTTTTGGATGGACACAACTATTAAATAAACATTTTGTGACTCCCCACCTTGCAAACTAATCTATATCAGGTCCCTCTTCATCTCGGTGTACTTCTTTCCTCCCTTCATCCCGTCCAACATCCCTATCCTGTTCCCACCCTTACCTCGCTTGCCCAACATTCTCCCCTCCATTACCCTCTTCAACATTCCACTACCGCTCAATACGCCTTTCATCAATTTTTCCTGCCTCCATAGGATTTCTCTCAACAAACCCCTCTCCTTCCCCACCATTTCTAGTACTTCCTCATTTGTTTTCCTTTCGGTCCATTTCACCTTTTCCATTCTTCTCCACACCCACATTTCAAAAGCCTCCAATCTACGTCTATCCTCCTGCTTCAGCGACCACGTTTCCGCGCCGTACATAGCTACGCTCCATATCAGAGTTTTTACGAGTCTTGTTTTAACATCCCTACTCAACGTCCCCGTCATTAACTCCCTCCTCCTTGAGAAAGCCTCCTTGCCTAGGGCAATTCTTCTCCTTACGTCCCTACCACTTTGACCGTGTTGGTCCAAAACACTTCCGAGATATGTAAACTGTTCTACCTGCTCTATTTTTTCCCCGCCTATTTTAATATTTAGCTTAGCCTTTTTCTTTCTGGAAAATCGCATAACCTTTGTTTTATGAATATTTATTCTCATCCCATATTTATCGCACTGAACCTCCAATTCACTCAACAATGCTTGCAACCCCTTGGCTGACTGAGCAACTAATGCTTGGTCATCAGCAAACCTAACCGATTTTACGAATTCCCCTCCGACTTTCATTCCTACCTCCAGTTCCTCCCATGCCTCTTTAATCATTTCCTCTACATATACGTTGAACAGTACCGGTGACAATGGGCAACCCTGCCTTACACCTCTTCCTAACACTGCCCATCCGGACTCTCCGTTCCCCACTCGCACCTGAGCAGTCTGAGACATGTACAGGTTGCGGATCAGTCTCCTGTCCCTCCAATCCATTCCTATTTTCTGCAATACACGCATTAATTTTTCCCAATTCACTCTATCAAACGCTTTTTCGAAATCTACAAAACAGGTAAAAACGTCCTGATTGTATTCTATATTCCTCTCGACTAGTGATCTCATTACTGCAATGGCATCACGCGTACCTCTTCCTTTCCTGAACTCAAACTGATCATCCCCTAAGTAATCATTTGCCTTACTCTCTATCCTTTTGTTGATGATCCTGAGAATAACTTTAGCTGCGTGGGATATCAAACTTATTGTTCTGTAATCCTCACATGACGAAGCCTTTGCCTTTTTTGGAATAGGAACTAACACCGATCTCACAAAATCTTCCGGCCAGATTCCTTCCTCATAGATACTACGAATCAGTCCATATATGGCCTTCTTCCCACCTTTCCCTGACCATTTCAACATTTCTACAGGAATATTGTCCACCCCCACTGCTTTATTTGCTTTCATCTCCTTTAGTGCCCTTTCTATTTCATCGTCGAGTATGCCTGGACCTAAGCTATCTTCTTCTACGTCTTGTCCCTTTTCTATGTCTAACCTTGTCGGCCTAAGTTCTTTACCATACAGTGTTTCTATATATTCCTTCCATCTCTCTTGGATTTTTCCTGGTTCAACTATTATCTTACCCCATTTATCTTTAACTGTTAGCACAGATCTTGCCTTCTTACTTCCCGATAATATCTCAACCTTGCTGTATAGAGCACCAATTTCACCCTTCTTCTGTAAACTTTCCATATCCTCGCATTGCGTTTTCCACCATTTTTCTTTTGCTTTATTTGTGGCCCTTCTCAATTTATTGTTTAACTCTTTGTACTTCATTTTGCCTAACTCTGTGTTTACATTTTTCCATCTTCTTCTCTCATCCATCCATTGCAATCATCTCATCCGTTACCCATGGTTTCCTTATCCTTTTCCCGTTAACGGTTCCTATAGTGTCTTTAGCGGCTTCCAGTATCCCTTCCTTGATACATTCCCATTTTTCTTCGATAGTACTCAGTTCTTTACCGTCATCCATCATTTTCTCTACAGCCTCCTGATACTCCTTCCTCGTTAATTCATTTACTGCTTCTAAATTCCATTTTTTAACCCGCCGCCCTTGCCTTATCTTCTTGAAACGAACATTATATTTCATAACAACTATATTGTGGTCAGAGTCCGCATCCGCTCCTGGGAAACTGTGCGAATTTATCACACTGTTCCTAAACCTGTGCCTAACCATAATATAATCTAACTGATACCTTTCTGAGTCACCTGGCATTTTCCATGTATACCTACGCCTTTTGTGGTGTCTAAACCATGTGTTGGTGATGACTAACCCCTGTCTCCTGGAGAATTCAATTCTTTCTCCCCGCGTTTATTCCTCGTGCCTAACCCATAGCCCCCCACCTCTCCACGATCTCTTCCTTCGCCTACCGTCGCATTCCAATCCCCCATCACTATCAAATGTTTCCCTGCAGGAACACTCGCGATGATATCCTCTAACTCATCGTACATCCTATCGACTTCTTCCTCCTTGTGATTGCTCGGTGGCATGTATACCTGAACAATGACCAAGTTCGTCGGCTCTGCTTTAATCTCTACGAGTAAAATTCTATCTGTCGCTTGCTCTATGTTGACTACGCTTCTTCCTACCCCTTTATTTAAAATTACGGCAACCCCTCGTTGGCTCTCGTCCCCGCCGCTGTATATTACTCTATAATTGTCACTCCAGTAATCCCCGCTATCCTTCCATCTCACCTCGCAGAGGCCTAAAACATCTATGTTACCTCTTTCCATCTCTCGCTTAATATTTTCTAATTTGCCTCTCCTCAACATTGTCCTGACGTTCCAGGTTCATATTCTAACTACTTTCGCTTTCTTCTGAGTCTTCTGTCCTGCTGAAGTTATTTCTTCCCTGCTAGGGTTTCGTGGGATGACGACCGCGGAAGCCTTGCCTCTCCCGCTGCCGGGCACGACACACGGCCTCTTGGGCCGAGTCCCGTAGTTGCCAGGACTCATATTATCTATAGTGCCCATCATTATATTCTTGGGAATCATATTTGAGATGGTTTCCCGTTGCCTTCCTCAATAGTGTTTTTAACGTGACACCATCACTTAATGGCCGCCCCACTGGGGTCAGACGCCATTGCAGCCGCCTCACTGAGGAACAGACGCTGCGTGGACTACCTTTCGTCTGGCTCCTAACCTTCGACCTATCTGGCATGGGTGACCCTTCCAGGAGTAATTATTATTACTTCCGCCAGCACAGCTCTAGGGGTCATCGGAACACACAAGCCCTTCCACCACGACAAGGTTGTAGTCCATGGGATGGATATATATATATATATATATATATATATATATATATATATATATATATATATATATATATATATACACTTTTTTGGAAAACCCACAAACGTGTAATGTAAATTCACTGATAGTCATAACAAACACAGAAACCAAAACACAAAAGAGGAAAAACTCACTGGTTCTCGAATTTTCGGTGGTCCAACCACCTTTCTCAAGAGGAATTAGGAACAGAACTGAGGCAGAGGAGGGCCCGAAAGCAGTGATAGGAAGGAGAAGGGGAAATGGGGGAAAAGAGGGGAAAAGAAAGGAAAAGGGGGGAAGGCATTCGAGGTGAGGAGTTTGGAGGGGTAGTGTATGGCGCGGGAATTTTAAAAAAGGTGGGGATGATATGGAAGTTGTTGGGGGCGGAGGGGGATGAAATAATATGCATAAAGGGGGCAATTAATGTCTAATATTAATACCTGGGCGATTCCAGGAATCCAAGAGCCAGATGAAAGCTAGCTCTAATGTTTTGAGTTTCAATGGAGGGTCTGAGTGTGGGAGGGATGCTAAGACGGATACTTTAAAACATTGGTCAAAGGCAGCGTTGTGTTCGGAGGCATGTTTGGGGATTGGGAGCATACCAATAAGGGAGGAATTGTTGCATGAGGCTCTATGATTATTGATTCTAATATTGAGGGGTGTGGTACACTGTCCAATGTAAAAGGCAGGGCAAAGTTGGCACTTGAGTAGGTAGACAACATTGCTGGAGGTACACGATGAGTAGGGAATTGGTGGGAGAGAGTTAAAGAGCGGGTGGGAGAGGGATGGGATTCTGGTTAGGAAAATAGGACATGTTTTGCATCTAGGTTTATTGCAGGGTCTGGGAGTAATTTTGGAACGGGGCGAGGATTTAAGAAGTGGATTGGTAGATTTTAGAAGATCTGATAGATTGGCGGGGCGTTTGAAAGTGACAGAGGGACATTTGGGGAAAAGGTTGGTGGTGGAATTGTGGTTTTTGAGGATAGGATAGAGGTCCTTTAGGATAGAACGCAGAGATTCTAGGCCAGGGAGAAACGTGGTACAAATTGAAAGAGGGTGGTTTTTCGCGGTGGTGGAAGGTCTGGGAGTGTAAGTATGCCTACGGATCCTCTTATTCAGGAGGGATTCAGGATAACCCCGTTTGAGGTGGGAATGGTGTAAATTTATGAGGAAATTGTCTAGGGAGTCAGGGTCATTGCAAATTCTGTGACCCCTTATGGAAAGGGAATAAGGAATGGAACGTTTGGTGTGGTATGGGTGACAGCTGCTAAAATGTAAGTACTGTTGTTTATTTGTGGGTTTTATATGTACGGATGTGTGAAATTTATGGTCTATAAATGATATGTTTACATCTAGGAAGGTGATTTGGGAGGAGGAAACTGTAGACGTGAAGGAGATAGAGGACGAAGCATTAAGGTTGGAAATGAAAGTTTTCAGGGAATCAGGACCATGTGGCCAGAGAAGGAAAATATCGTCAATATATCTGAGCCACAATAGCGGTTTCAGGGGTTGTTGTGACAGGAATTTATTCTCCACGAGACCAAGAAAGAGGTTTGCATAGGACGGGCTGAACCTGCTACCCATGGCACAACCCTTGATTTGTAGGTAGAAATTATCATTAAAGGAGAAGGAATTGCGGGTAAGAATGAACTCGGAAAGGCTGAGGAGAAAATCTGTGCTGGGGATGTGTGGCTCAGGGCGTTGGGAGAGGTAGTGTTGGAGGGCGGAGAGACCTTCTGAGTGGGGAATGGATGTGTACAGGGACGTGGCATCTATAGTGGCCATAATGATCTCGGCATCTGGAGGGAGGGAGATAGAATTTAATCTATCCAGGAAATGGTAGGAATCTTTAGTGAATGATGGTAGGGCCTGGACAATCGGCTGGAGATAGTGGTCTACAAATGCCGAGATTCTTTCTGTTGGGGAGTGACGGGAGGATAAAATCGGTCGACCAGGATTACCCGGCTTGTGAATCTTCGGAAGGATATAGAAATGAGGAGTGCGTGGGTGGGGAGGGGAGAGGAGGGCTAAGTCTGAAGGAGATAGACCCTCATTCGGCCCATTGGCCCATTCCATATATATATATATATGATGCGGAAGCACTCACGAGAGCAATATAACTTTTGGATGGCACAATAGGACACAGAACAAAACAGATAACACGCAAAAGAACACTCACTCTGTAGATTATTTAAGCTTTCGGCCTACTCCGAGGCCTTCTTCAGGTCAGACTGGCCTGAAGAAGGCCTCGGAGTATGCCGAAAGCTTAAATAATCTACAGTGTTAGTGTTCTTGAAATTATAATTGCTTCTGTAGATAAAATCTATATTAAATTCATAACGTGATGAAATGTACAATCTAGATACCAATCTGAGTATTGGGAATGTATGTCAGGTTGGCCGAGTGGTCTAAGGCGCCAGACTTAAGTTCTGGTTCTCGTATGAGAGCGTGGGTTCGAACCCCACACCTGACAAGAATTTTTTGATCGGGTAAGGTAATCACTGCAAGTCTAGAGATCGCGGGTTCACTCCTGGATGGGTTTTTCTCCACGTAGGGGATCTACATCTACAAAACACCCCGCAAGCCGCCGCCAGGGCGTGTGGCGGAGGGTGTTAGGGCACCACCCGTAAAAAGAACGCAGCCATATGCAGAACAAATAAAATCATTCCAATTCACCCACACAGTCTTGAGTATTCATGCAAATTCCATTTTTAGACACGTCAATAGATATGCCAGCAACTGAAATACACATGCGCCTACGTATGTACCAGATTCCTATGCAGCGATAATCTTGTCCTCGCTTGCAATTCGAATGTCTTTGTCAATACTTTGAGTTTGATTTCTTACGGGCATTATGATTCCTGATTGTCCAAGGAAAGAACGAATATCTGTAGCTCTCTGTACTGCAGTGAATCTCTCTTATCCTATCTTTGTGGTTTAACTTACTCAACTATTGGATATGTTAACGGGAAGCGATTTTGAACGGTACATGAAATTGAAGAGTACTTGATTATGGACGTATTGTGGCGATGGACGGTGCGTAGTATTTTCTCGAATGGTGTAAATCTACTGTACATGTACTAAATCTAGTGTAGGCCACGGGTGATAGTAAATGTAAAAATGTAGTTGGTAATCCTGTGTCATTGTATGTAAGAGCTTTGTCTATTTGTTCTTCTTGTGATGCATGCATGTCCATGTGATGAGTGATAGCTGACCAGACTTGACCGTTGCCACCAGGACTATTGCCTAATTGTAACGATAAATTCTTAAATAAATAAATAAATAATAATTCCCTTTTTGTCATATTTAAACTATTTTGTTTTGAACCTTGCTAAAAGTCTCTCTTGTTCTCTTCGGATCTCAATTGGCTTCCGATCCTAACCTATTTCCGCTAAAATGCCTGTCACACTCGTCTTCTTATCGTAGCAATATTTGACGAATCTGGTGGATTTCCTCTGGACTTCATCTAATTCTTTTAGCTGCATTTAGGGCTTGGGAGTTAATAATTGTCTTCAATATTCTCTTTAGGGATTAGGTGGTAGAAGGGACTTGATGACCTCAATCTCGACCAAAAACTAGGCTAAATAGAATGAAAATTATATTGCGCAATAGACATCAACAGTTAAGGCCGCGAGATGCTGATGTTACTTCGAGCTTGTTGAGTTAGTAGTCGACATTAGAAGCAGAGAATTGAGAGACCAGAGACTATTAATCCTTAATCGCTATTTTTAGTGGTATATGGGGCTTCAGTCCTTGCAAAAGTCCTTGCCCCTTGGGGGCCAGTCCTGACTGCAATATATCTTCATAATTTTTAATTTAATTGCGTCTCGTAATTTGTCTTGCCTTCCCTCCCTCCGAGTGAACACGATTTCGAACCGCATTACACAATATCGGATGGGGGGAGACATAATTTCTTTCTTTCCGGTGCTCGCTCCAATTGTAATCTTTTATTTTAATCCTGTCCCGCAACTCTAAGGATTGGGATGCGGGGGTCCATTCCCGGAGGGTGTCCAGATCTCGCCTCCTCCTTACCTTCTCCCTTAACCTCCTTAACCTCTCGAGAGAATCCTCATCCCTTTTTGCCCTCCACCTCCATAAATTGCTCTCATGCCGGACTTCTTTCTCTCCGGAGCGGCCCCCCCCCCCTCTCTTCCCAAGCTCCCTCTCGCCATCGAACTCTGCACGGGATTTTTCGCTAGGGGCGTCGGGTGGGTAAGTGAGGGTGGATCGGTGGGGAAATTTTGACCTCTTTCCTGTGAGAGTGCTCCGATACCCAGGATCCCTCTTTCCGATTCGCAAGGCACGGCAACTCCTAAGGGGGCGGCATGTGTCTCCCTCACCGAATCCCTCTCTCTCTCTCTCTCTCTTATCTCGCCATCCCATAGATAAAAATCTCCCAGTTAGGCGGAAAAAAGACTGGCACGCAATCGCCATATATTACAGAATGCAAGACAAGACCTATCTTTCCCTTTTTTTATTGTCTCATCCCGCTCTCCCCTTTTCAATTCCGATCGAATTTTTTTTGTGTGAATGGGGGTTCAATCGTCTTCGGAAACGATTAATCGCGACCCCATGTCTTGAAGGAGCTCCATTTTCATTTGTCGGTGCTTTCTCCGAGGGCTGAGGAATAGGAATAGGTTTTTTTTTCAATTTTCGAAATGGTTTCAATGCGCGACCAATGCTGCCGATGTTGTCTTTTCCTTCTAATTGCGTTAAAGCACACCATTCTTTTTTTTGGATATTAAAGAATTGTGGTCAGAGACCATCTCCACTGTTCGACTGCATCTACCAGTGGAGCTCATCTCTACTGGTTTAATTGGCATCGCCTTGTATTTTTTTCTTTATAACCATCTCAACTTGCGTTATCACATTCCATCATGAGGGAATGGATTTATGTCACAAAGTGTGCGCCATTGGTCCCGTCGCCGTTAATAATTGTGCAAGAAATTCTTCCCTTAAATGCTATCATTTCAGAGTGTAAAAATCATTCGCCTTGACCGGGAATCTCGTGGACTGTGGCGCGTCGCGCACGATTACGAATTCCTGTGACATTGTGTGTACGGTATTTCGCCACAGCATCTTGTTCCTTTAAAAGCCCAAAAATTGCAGAATTTAATAGGACGTGATAGCTTAACTGGCTAAAGCCCTCGGTCGGATATGGAGGGATCCGGGTTCGGATCCCGGTCAAAGCGAATGATTTTTATACTCTGAAATTATTGCATTTGAAATGAATGTCAGCGGATGACTCCGTTAAAAGTTACTGTTGCGGTATCTCCCCAAATTTCTTGAAATCTTCACTTAAACGTTTTGGAAAGTAACTTAATTCTCTTTGTGGACTTTGCGGTGTTCAGAGGACACCTGCGTGTTTTTCAATAGCGGAAGACAAATGAAACAGGCGCAAATATTCACAAAGAGCAACATTTTTAGAATAGTATGAAATCATCATGACTCCTCGTACTGTCTCTTGCGAAGTAAAATTTAAAATTCCGGATTTACGAGCCTCGTAACTAATGTCACGAGGGAATGTTGGAGATTTTTAATAGTGTGTAGAATCTACGGGATCAAGGTTAAGTCAAATAAACCCCTGTCTCCCTCGTTAAGGTAAGCAAAATATTATTCACTCTAAAGCTCGAGACGTCATTTATAGACAGAATGTATATCTAGTGTGTGAAGTACACAGAAACGTCTATTTCCTTTTTATCCCCCGCAATTGCTTCAATTTCTCGGTGACCGAACTGGTTTTTTCATCGATAGTAATTTAATGCATGTCTATGCACTATTTTTTAATTACAGTGGAAATGTTTACTTTCGAAACAAGTAGTGATTTTATAGCGTGCATCTTTAATGTACGATTTAGTTTTTTATTTAAAAAACGTTAGGGTTTGATTGTCTTCACTTTCGCCACTTCCTTCCTTGACTTGATTTTTCAAAAGTTTATGGCTGTGTGATATGCGCTTTACGTGTTTCTCGGGAAAAGTGACTAGGCAACAGACTGGGTTAAATAAGTGGGGGATGGAGGGGAGAATGAATCGACGTGAAACGTATATTTTTAAGTATGTTCACGAATTAAATGTATACTAATATACGCGCCTTATCATTTTATATATTTAATTTAAATGGTCTCGAATCCTTTGTAAAATGATCTGGGTGACTTTCAAAGAATAAAACTATGATTTATTTAAAGCTTTTAAAATTTTAAAATTTATTTATAACTTATTTATATATAAATTTATATTTATATATAAATCTTTCAAGCTATTGTTGTTTTCCACATCCTTCCCGCAGTCCAAATTTTATGAATGTCGTTCTCTTATTGTATAAAGGGCGTGATTTCCGTCACTCCTTGCCAACACGTCCTTCTCGATTGTCCTCTTTTGCCCAATGGCGAGTTCTAATTCCATATTTTTCAGGGGGCACCTTTCCTCACTAATCCTTTGCAGATTTCCGTACCAAGACAATAATTTTCCTTCTATGCTATATGCATATTATTGTATATACACTCCTTGTATAATTATTTCATTTAAAGAGTGCTGTAATCTTGAAACTCTCTGCAACTTTTTCCCATTGCATCCGTCTGTAGGCTTCGCAATTATCTTTTCAGTCTTAACGTGTCACCAATGCCTCCAAGTTGTTGAAAACTATTCCCTCTGTGATGGAGGTGGTTGTTTGGCTTGTAGAACTTACAAAGTATATGTTTTTCACAATTAATTTCGCATCCAATTAAAAAAGAATTAATGCGTACGCTCGAAAACATAATTTCATTGATCTGTCCTGAAACGGTAATTTAGAAATTAATGGTTCATGTCATACCACAGGAGCAAATGAAGGTGTAACTGTCATCTAAATCATGTGCCAGCATTATTCCAGTTCTAAAAACCAAGTGGGTCGACATCAATGAAAAATCAAGTCGTCAACATATAAAATGACTAATTTAGACGTACGCTATTCGCTCTTTAATTGGATAATTGCTTCAAATAATTGACGTTTCATAGGTTTGGAATCACGTACTTAAAATATATTTATAAAAATATAGTTCAGGATAAATTAATAAAAAAATTGTGTTTAAAACAAAAAAATATTGCTAGATATATTTAATGACTATCATATGCTCGAATCTCCCTACATTTTCTCAATGGAAAAACTAGGAGGGCTTTAATGTATTCCTTGGGATATATTTTACACACATAGAACAAAATTAACTTTTTACTTCGCGCCACGTAATAGAGTCATCTTACCACGGATTGCTACCTTAATAAGAATGATTAATTTGTCCTCAAGTAGCCAATGGTCTCAGTGCTGGCAGCAATTGATACCTTGGTATCAATTGCTAAATGTTGACTCAGAAGGAAATTAACTTAAATATTTAGACGGAAGAGGTGAATACCCAGAATACAAATTTTAACCAAACCCTCAGAAACTACTGTATATCTTGAACGAATGGGAATAGGTGGTGGGGAAGTGTATGGATTACATTATACTCTTGTCTTTTGTAAAGTATTTTGAAATGCTTGGAGTATCTCATACTTGGTTCGCTCTCTGTGATGTAAATATAACAGTAGTTTACAGCAATGTTATACTTGTATAATTGGAAACGTCCACATAAAACAATAATTCTTTAACATGTTTAGTGAATGAGTTCATGAGATGAGCAATGATATTTTTGGGAGAATGACTTTCCTTAATCGGTAATAATAAACTACGTTCTGTATGAGTAAAAGAAAATGCAGGAAACAAGAACCGTTCCCCATTGTAACCCTGGTATCTCTGTTTACGACCCTGATTTTTTTTAAATGCAACTGTTTTGTCCTTGTTTGCACGAGATATATAATGTATTTTAGCCTTCAAATAAATGTTATATTTTTCATCGTAGTAATTTGACGATAAAAATTTGACGACACACCGAGATGAAGAGGGACCTGATGTAGATTAGTTGCTAGGTGGGGAGTCACAAAATGTTTATTTGATAGTTGTGTCCATCCAAAAACCTACCTTAACCGGTAGGTTACCTAATAATAATTTGACGATGTTAAGTCTTAACTCACAAACTCTTTCCAATCTGACCGTTTACTTAGCACTACGGCCGTGCAATTTCCTATCACTGTCAAGTACCTGTTTTTTTTCTAGGAAAGTTCATAATTGTTTCTCTTAGGTTATGAGATGTAATACTTATAGTAGTTTAATCACTGTCAAGGTCATGGTGACCCCATGCGTTGTTCCACTCTTTTCGATTCGTGATTTCGATTGCGCTGTGATTTTGTGTGGTGACCACCAAATACGTTTCGCTTGCTTGAAGTAAGCTCAGGTTGGACTAATAATTGGAATTAACGCAGAAAATGAGCTGATTTAGTCAGATTTGCGGGTTATTAAACTCGAGTCCCTCTTTCGAGGAACTGTGCCGACTTTCGGAGTCAATACGACGTCTTCCTACGACATGTGGATACATACAAAGAAAAAGAATGTAGTGACACCAAGAATGGCAATGGCCATGCTAAAGATTGAAACGAGAGTAACTTTTCCCTTCCATCCCTTGTCCCTCTCCGCGGGGGAGCCTTCCTCCTACCTGCAGCGTTGGGCCGAATTCCTCACCTTGGGTGGGAGGGTGTTTTGTTTTGCACGTTCTTGTGGTGGTGGTAGTTCGCCTTGCTACTTACTTGAACCTGCCTTGCACGTTCTTGGATAGATTTCTTGCTGCGTCCTAAGATACAATTGTTTGTTGTAATTAAGCTTGTGTACTTGCATGCTTGTGGAGTGAGGGGAGGTGGATGTGTGTTTGCATGCGTGTAAAATGATAGGATGTTTCTATGAATGTATGCACTACTGTGGATTTGGGCTTGCATATGTGTTTTAGTTTTGAATGCGGTTTTTATTTTTTCCTTTTTTTTTGGGTGGTGACCTAACACCCCCCGCCACACGCCCTGGCGGCGGCTTGCGGGGTATTATGTAGATGTGGATGAGAGCGCATAAAATGGAATAGATCGGACGATGAAAGAGTTTTGGAAGTCTTGATCGTAGGTTGTATATGAGAATTGACAGAATAATTGCGTCTGCGAAATCTCATTCCTAAAAGGTTTGAAATGACGAATAGCAATATCACCCTGATAGATGCGGAATGTGATATTTTGCGTATGTGATAGGTTACAGTTTCAACGGGAGATATGGCATGCATTAGTGCGTGAAATTGGATTTTAAAATACGAAGGGGAGGTGCATTGATTGGAGAATTTTGTTATCAGTCGAATATGGTCTAGAAAAAGGAAGTCGTAACGGGAGTAAGAGAAGCGAGTCATGTTCATATTGAGCTTCTTAAAAGACAAAAAAGTTCGGGGAGATTCAAAGACTACTGGAAATGTAAAGGGAGACTTATGTTGTAGTCCTTGAATGATGAAATTGAAGGGGAAATGTTTGACGCCGTAAGGAAAAGGAAATCAAAAGTAGCTATTTAGTGCAGAACTAAAAGGTAGATGTTACGAGGTACTTTAAGAAAGCAAGCGTGCAAAGCAAACGTTTCTCTATTAAATTTCAAGAGGGTTGATAAAGACGTATTTATGCTCATTATTTTTCAGGGTCTGTAAAAAACCTACCTGTACACGGCAGACGACGACTTAAAACAAAATTGATGATTTCGGCGAGCAAAGCGAGGAGTTTCTGGTAGGGATCAAATGTATCGAAGAGAGACCCAATTTGTTACGGATGGGAAAAAGTATAATAAAAAAACAAAGGTGTTCGCTCCTATAGAGACAACTCCGCATGATGAATGTAAAAGAAAAGTAATCTATCGATTTTTTTAGTGGAGCTAAGAAAGAGGTTCGGGAACTGTAGACATTAAGGAGGAACGAAAGCAGTTGGTGTAGATTGGAAGACTCAAATTTCTGCATAGGAACAGCAGACGAGAGCGGGCATAACAAGAGACCTTTCATTTTTTCTGTTTTCCCCCGGAAATTCCACCACAGACGGGTCCCTGGGTCCTCCTCATTGGGAAAACGTCTTTGAAAGCTTCAGCGAAACCTGTCCCAACTTACATTTTCCCTCATTCGGAACGCACAAACGTCTTTCTGTTTCACTCCCGCTAATGACGCGATTTATTTTAATCCCACGCCTCGGAGGAGTAGGAGTAGGGATTCTGAGTGGCGGGAGGGAGGGAGAAATTGGATGGGAGGGTGGAATTCTATTTTCTAAAAAGTCAGTCTACAGCGGCGTTTAATTTACTCCTCCGAACAGAGACAACGATCTGTTTTTAAAGTGTTGTCGTTCCACACAATCTTTCACCGCTCCACCTCATTCATTCTTTCTGACAAATTTCCCGTCTTTTTCTCCCCTCTTCACTCTTTCCAACCATCCTTTCAGTCTGCTCGTTCTTTTCATTAAGTCGTTCAAAGTCTCTTTTCACTCTTTCCCGCCCATTCCCGCCACAGCGTGCCTTCTTTCCGTTATTAAAACCTCTTCTTCCACCAGTCCTTATTCCAGTTATCCTCCTCCCATCCCTTCTCCTTCTTGAACCAACCCACCTCTCCCAAGATGCACCTTTCCCTTTTTCGTATTACGTTTTACACGAAAAGACTTGCGGGTGAAGATTTTTGACTGGACGGAAGCGATATGAAATGAGTTAATCGAATTGCTACGTAGTATGCATGGTATCATTCAGTATGAAATTACGAAGTCTTGCATTGGCACGAGTTTGGATTTCTTAATGTTTTCCACTGGTATAATAGTTTCACCTCAACATTATGCAGGCGTAAGGATAACATTTACAACCAACAAAGTAGGAGTCGAAGTAATCGAATTAAAACGGGTATTTTAGTATCATCGGTAATAAACAAAGTTTTTGGCTTAGGTTTGATATCTCTCAGCAGAAATCACGGCATCTTCAGATCCGAAAGGAGGGTACGTTTGCTATCTAATGTTTTAAGCTCAACTTTGTGGAAGTTCATGTTGAGTATTTATTTTATTAAGAACACAATGTATAAATCCACTGTTATTTATTATCGTACAAATAGTTTCAACGCTTAGGTAACGCTTCATCAATATGTAATAGTCTACGGAAATGGAGAAAATTATATCTCCGTATTGATGGGTCATCAGCTAGGTCGTCCATTTTCGAAAATTATAAGCCGCAGTATTGTACAAAGTAAATCGTTGATATCGCTATTTGTAAATGAGTCACCATGTCATTCGTTGTAACCGGAGCTGGCATAGTTTTTAATGTGTATTTTGTAGCTATTTTTTTGTAAATAAATCGAAAATTTTCTTGGTAGAAAGTCGTATGAAAAAAAATAAATGCATAATAAATATGTCTCGTATAATACTGTATGTACTTCACATGCACACACCCAAAATAATAATGAAATGTATCTTAGATCTCACCTAGATCAACTTCTTTCCTATATTGTTTACTTCTGGCTGCATTTCGGATCTAGGTTAAATAAAATTCCATCCTTTCACGCATTAAGCAATTGACGCCCTGAAATAGAATTGAATTTATTATTTTAATTAGTGAAATTTTAAGCAGAAAATGTCAGCATCTCCATAACAGCTCAAAATTTTCCATAATGTATTAGCTTTGAATAAGTCATGCACCGACAAACTAGTTCTCATGCCTTGCAAAATAGTTTTCATGAGACCACTTTATTATTGCATGGACTACCTTAGGCGGAGAGAGTATCAATCAATATTTTAATGAGCCTTCTCCCCTCTAGGTAAACAAGACAGATATTCAATATTGATTAAATCTCTTATCTGCCGATTACGCAGGTCCATTCTCAATGCGTTTTGCATGTATGGTTGTGTATTCGAGAACATAACCCAATAAATGATGACCTTGGACCCTTGAATTTCGTATTGTCTCCAACGTGTAATATTCCAGTCTCTTTTAAATATAAGCTCCATTGAATGGCAGATTTTGTTTTAAATATTTGATTTTTTTGATGAAATTTATTACGTAAAAGCCCCTGGCACAGAGTATAAGACATTAGAGTAAGGATCTTTGCAGAGGACGGTAACTTTTTTCCCCGGGTTGCCCTTCAAAACATTTAATTTTTGGATTCAGGGTTTTTGCGTTCCTCTTTAGTAATAACAGTGCATCAAATTTGAGTAAGTTAATCAGGGAACGATGGAAACCCCTCGGGCCGGGAGAGTTTCGTATCCCCTGAGGCGGTTGCACGTCTCGTCAATGCCGTTATTTAAGTTAGCCTTTTAGCATTTTCTAAAAAAGGCGCAATTTATTTGCCCGTCAAGTAAAAAACGGAAACTGCATCAAGATAAAAAGATGTTGACGGAAAACTATAGGGGAGAGATACTGGAGTTCTATTTTCTATTGGAAACACAACAAAAATAATCGGTTTACTCGGAAGGTAAGAGGGGTATGGTGTTCTCTTAGAGCTAAATGTAACTGACGGTGCGGTACATGCTTAGTTGTTAGGGCATTTGGCTACTGATAGGATGATTGCTGGTTTAAAATCCCGTATATCCAGGTTCGCACGGCCCTGGAATCCTTAAGGGAAACCTCTCCCCTTTAAAATCCACATTTTCTATTTCCCTGGTTACGAGAATTACCCTTAAATCCGAGTGGTGGCACTGGGAAAGCAACTCATTACTTTGCAATGTGAATTGCTCACGTCTTATGGTTTGATTCGGGGTAAGCTCTATTCTCACTTATTACAAATCCAAAGATTCAGTAACTTATTGGTATTGGAAATTGAGATTCGGAATATGCTAATAACCCTGCGAGGTTTGCGAAATCAACGAAAATCGGTTGAGGTTGATTTTTTCTTCTTTCCGCAACCGAAGAGGTACATCCATTATACCGACAGCCCTGGGAAAAGAAATTGAGTCGCTGAGGAAAACTGTAAAACAAGCCTCTAATGGTATATTGATCGATTCTCCATGACGTACTCAAACATCCATCACTCCTACCCTATATCTTAGTACAAAGTTCAGTACCGTGTCTATGGGTACCGGGTGCCCATACAAGGGAACTGCAGTTAATACTTATGTAACGTGCTATTTCTGCCGTAACGAGAAATTGCGAAGGCAGAAGCGGGTCACTTATTTTCCTTGTGAGAAAATTGGCCACGAGAGAATTGGAAACGACTAGGCCAAAAGTGGGGAATTCTTATTAACGCGAGTCCAAATACTCTTGGTAGGCTTGAAAATACCCTCATAATTCACGTGACGTTGAATTCATCAGAGTGGAAATGATATGGATCGCAAACTGATATTGCTTTATTTATTTATTGAAACATAACGTTGATTTCATTTATTAAAACAAATAAAAATTGGAAGTTTCAAAACCAAATAAGTGCATGGTGCGTTCTTCAAGTGATGCAATTATTTTTAAAAAAGTAATTTATTGAACAGATTTGCACAAACACTTAAAATTCGTCAAAGTACTGTCCTTGGGCCTCTACACATTTTTCCCAGCGACTCTGCCATGCACACGCCCTGGAAGGCGTCTTCGGGGACCTCTCGCAAGGTCTTTGTCACGGCTAATTGGATCTCTTCTATGGATGAAAAACAGGTTCCTTTAGTGGCTGCCTTAATCCAAGGTAACAAAAACATGCCTACTGGGGGGACGTTAGGACTATGGATTGGGGCAGCGTTGGCACCTGATGTTTGGCCAGGAACTCGCGGACTCGTAGCGCGTTGTGGCAAGGCCCGTTGTCGTGATGGAGTTGCCAGGTAGCGGAGATGTCTTTTCTCGCCCTGATGACCCTATTTCAAAGTCTTTCCAGCACATCCGCGTTATAGGCAGCGTTAACTGTCTGTCCTTGAGGATAGTCCTCATGGAAACAATCGTCATTATCGAAAAAGGCAATAAGCATTTTTTCCATTTTTGCTTAGCTCATTCTTGGGTTTGTGGGAGTTAGTTTCTGGGTCTTATTCATAAACCTAGTTTTCATCACCGGTGGCCATAAAATCAGGTTCTTTTTCAATGCGTTGGAAAAGTTCACTTGATATTTCCGCTCGGTTGGTCTTTCGTGACACGGCCGGCGCTCAGAGGTTTACAATAACTGACGTCCTGCCGCTTTCACAACTTGGAGAGGACTCAGACTTGTGTGCACGGCAAAGCTTAGCTTGTCATCCACCTACTCCAAGTGGTTACATGCCTCTCAAACTAATGGGATCGGCGCGAGAAATTCAATTGCATTTCTTTTGAAAGGCACCCTGTATGAATACAATTAAAAAAACATACATTTGAATAGGACAGAGCCGAAATAACTACCCAGCAATGAAGCAGTATTGAAGCAATTATTATGGGACGTTTTCGGAACTAACTTAAAATGATACTATTTTACTTTGCCTACCCCAAAAGGGAAATGCTTTAAATGTATGTAACATGTATTAAAATATAGTTTGCACTAATTTGTCGCAAGACTCTTTAAAATTCTTTAATTCAAGTAAATATAGTTTTTTGAAAACTTTGGAAAAACATTTTTAGTCATAAGAGATTCTCTTTAACTCTCGAGTTAGACAAGTTGAACTCAAATACTACAGGTACTGTTGTATCTGCGTTGACTCTAAACTGCGTTCCTTTGGTGTTGACAATTACCTATCATTTGAAATCCTCATATAAGTTGAAATACCGGAATACCTATAATTATTTTAATTCTTATTTATTTCATTGAAGCAATATCTTTAACATCCGCTTAATTTTAAATCCAAGCGCTTGAATCCTACGGACGGTGTTTAGAGAGTAATATTTTGTGTCCTCATAAATTCTGATTGATATAGGTTGGGGATGATCACACCCCAATCTCGTAATTTACCCATGCATTAAGGATATATTAAATTCCTCCAATTCTTGCTGGAAAAAAAAATAGTGTTCATTGGCCATTGCTACGTGTAGTTTCATTTTCATTTATTGCAGCTATGATCATATGTGTCTTCAGGGATTTATGAGTGCTAAATATGTTATAACATGTTCATTTTATGGAAGTAAATGAAGTAAAAATACCGTCGTATAGAAATCACCTTAATCTAAAAAAGGTTTATATATATTTCCCTGCGCATTTAATTTAAATTATCGTCTTTTATGCGAAATAAAAGGTTTGATTTTGCTCAGCTAATCGCTCAATTGATTTTTGATATCTCCTATAACCACTAAAAATAAAAAAAGAGACGTGTCAGTCGTGATATGGCGGAATATCATGATTAATTAAAAATAGCAATTTTCCACAAAATAAAATTTAATGCGACCGGTGTCAATGTTATTACATCATCATCATATACCTGATGTTGATGTAGTAACATTGAAACCGGTCGCTTAAAATTTTATTTTGTGGAAAATTGCAATTTTTAATTAATCCTATAACCACGCAGCGGAAAAACTGTTTGCTAAAATATTCACTGCAAATAGTCTAAGGTTCAGTTGGTGGTGATTCAGATTAATACCAATTTATGTAGAAAGAAAGTACCGTAAACAGCTTTGCGCGAGGAGGCAATTCGACCTAAATACAGTACGCTTCCTCTACCTTATTCATCACAAATACCTTCCTTTTGCTAGAGTGATAGAACTCTCGTGTTTTACTAGGCAAAGGATTGCCACTGTTTCCGATTCCGTTTCACCTCTATTGATCTATCGACGAAGGCACTCCTTTCAAGTCTCACTCTTCTTTGGTCCATTTCAAAATAGACATCCCTCCGTGTTCTTTGCTTCAGGAAGAAATAGCTCTCTCAAGCATTCCTCTGAAATACGCCTTGAATTTTGAGACCTGCGTCAATTTTGAAACTGCTTCTTTGATAAATCTACCCTACGAAGTAGGCCTAAGGGACCCTGTGTCACCTTTATATAAAACACGCAATACAGGTGGGACGACATTCGAACTATGAAAAGGGATTACAGTTTAACTAATATTGGAAATTAATTGGACATCAGTATAATGTTGAGGCAAATTTTATGAATTTCAAAATATTGCTGGCTCATTATCACTATAGAGATTGAAATGTGTGCTAAAAACTTCAAAAATGATACTTTCAAAACACTATGTGCCTGTTTTTCTGTCCCGACGTTGTTTAACTTAAACATTACGAGGGACAGCCTAACTTCAAAATGAATACATTTTGTACAAATTTCAGCGTAAAACTGTTTCGAATTGTTGTTCAAGAATATTTTTCAAATTGAAAAAAAAAACTAATTATCATTAAAGTTGGAATTGGTAATTTATGTAAAATGAACGCCTTTAATATACACATTTTCATGCTTTCCGTGCATGAGCAATTAAGGAATTTTTTACTATAATTTTAATTAATTAACATGTTATTGAAGGTTGTACAAAATAAAACAATTTTTTATCTCACTAAAAAAATTTATTATTTCTTGAAAAAGTCAAATTCATCCATTTAAATTCACTTAAAACGCTACAGATAAGGATCGAAGGACTAAAATGTGTTTTACACGCCTTTCCTTGTCTTCTACCTACTTGATTTTTCGACTTGGGAGATGCTGTAGACATATAACTGCGTTAAAAAATTTCATCAGTGGGTAAGACCTATAACGCATATTGAAATAATTTATTTTTTTATTAACGCATGTTTTGCACGTCCTCGCACACGGTTAATTTATCAATTTCGAGCCTAGTGGTAAATTAATCTTGAAATCTAAAATTCCGACTGCATGGGATTCCCTCTATTTCTCATTCAAATTATCTTATTTGGACTGAGAATGCGTGTATCCGCCTTTTGGAGTAAAATGTCATCATCAGGACCAGTAGTTCTCTTCCACGACTGCCACGGCTGGCATTCAGATTTGAAGTTGCAAATATTTCGCAGACCAAACCGTTTAAACAGATTACCTTTTCCGTTCTTCAAGGCGTGAAACTTGTCGGAAGAAAGCTCGTAACGGGATAAATCGCCAGGCCAAAGTTTATTGTAAAATTAAACTCGCATTTCCACCCTTTTGCAAATATCCGCAAAAAGAGCTTTTCGGTTCGTGCCGACGTCGATTCATCCCGATTCTAAGTGTCGGTGTTGAATTCTCGGGACGAGACGCGGATACGATCGAAGAGGGTTAGAGAGTGAGTAGTCTCAATATCCTCCAATATAAAAAGCATTACCCTTCCATCAGTCTCGAAACTTTAACCCACTTCTACTCACCCTTTTCCTCTCACGTTTTTCCTTCCACCCACCCTCGTCCTCCCTCCCATTCATCCCTCCCTCCATCCCTCCTCCTCAAGCACCGCCCCATATCCTTTTGCGTTACGTTTTTTCCACTCCATTTTCCTCAGTTCTCCGGCCTTTATCCGTTCAGTTCTCTCACTTTACTCTATTTTATCCCCATACATTGCTTTGAATAATATCTTAGACGGCCTTTATAGGGCCTCTCTGACTGAAATCTCTCCCCAACTCGCCCGCCCACCCCACTGTTTCTCCACCCGCCTTAGCCAGACCCGCACTCCCCACACTCCCTCTCACTCTCCCGACGCCCTCCGGTCCGGAAGCTTCGGCCCATGCTAGAAGAGAAAAGGCGGCGAATCATTTTCAGGCTTCCGCTCCGAAGGGATTTTCGGCTCGAAGAAAGGGAGTGTGCAGCCTTTCCCGTGTAATATTTATTGATGCAGAATCTCGCTCCTCGTTTCACCGTGAAAATGTACTACTTAGAAAATATCATCGCACAATGATCCGTTGAATTTTGAGGAAATTGAATTACTCTGGAATTCATGAGTTATCTCGCGTATTTGCGTGTTTCACTTTCGAGATTTTACATATTAAACAAAAGTTGTCCCGACGGGATTTATGGAACCATTAATAAATGAATCCCAACGGAGCGAACGATAATTAACATTCATGGCATCATTATAACACGAACACATTTAATTGGAATTTGCAATCGTTGGGATTGGGTTCCTCATCGTTATTTTATACTTTTTACAATAAATCCAAAGCTTTAAACAGAATGTTGCCGTATATTAGTTCATAATTCACCGGAATTAAGATAAAATACCGAGAATTTGCTGTAAATTACTGGTTAAGAAAATTTCTAAAAAATAATCTAATTGTCTGACCTCATGACATTATTCCAATGCAACAATTTCAGGGAGTAAAAATCATTCGTCTTGACCGGGATTCGAACCCGGATCCCTCGGTATCCGTCCGGACGTCTACCGAGACGTCCTATTAAACTTTGAAATTTTGGGGGCTTTAAAAGAACAAGATGTTGTGACGAAATACCGTACATACAATGTCACAGGCATTCGTAGTCGTGCGCGAGGCGCCACAGTCCACGAGGTTAAAGCCAATTTCAAACACTTGGCTGTTCATACTTAGACAATTGTAATGCACACGTAGCGAATGACTCCGTTAAAGTTACTTTTGCGGCATCTCCCGCAGTTTCTCGAAATTTGACACTATTCCAGCTTAGATATGCTATTATTTTTAACTATGACCGTTTGACATTTCATTAAAGGTAGGTTTTGACTGGCCATGGACTGTATCCTACATTTAATAGCCTTGCGGAACAAGAAAATAACTGATGTTCCACTTTAATTTATACTGTTCTTCATCATTGCAATTTATTTTATCTTCTTTCATTCCGTCCAACAGCCCTGTCTTTTTCCTACCTCTACTTCACTTGCTTAACGTCCACCCTCCTATCAGAGTGCATATCATTCCGTCGGCAATTAAAATCCTCTGCATCCATCTCTTCTTTCTATATATTTCTCCCAATAATCCCCTCTCCTTCCCCGCCGTGCAGAGTAGGACTTCCTCCTTCGTTTTCATTTTCGTCCATTTCACCTTTTCCAACCTTTTCCGCATCCGTATTTCAAAAGCCTCAAATCCACGCGTGTTATCTTCGGTGACCAATGTTTCCGCGCCGTACAAAATTCGCTCCACGCTAAAGTTTTGGCGAGCCTTTTCATAGCACCCTTACTAAACGTCCCTATCATCAACTCCCTCCTTATGGAAGCTTCTTTGCCTAATACAGTTTTTCTTCTTATGTACCTAATTATTTGATCATTTTGGTGCAAGACATTTCCGAGATAGGTAAACTGTTTCACCTGCTCTGTCCGCCTATTTAAATGTTTAACTTACCATGCATTCTTCTCGAAAACCTCAATCTTTGTTTTGCTTGCATTGATTTGCATCCCAAACCTAGCACATTGATGGTCTAATGCGCACAGCAGTGAACTGTAATATCTTTAGCTGACTGGCTAACTAAGATTGATAATGCGCAAACATAACTGATGTCACAGAATTTCATTCACGTTTTCAGTCCATCCAGGGCCTATGTTTCCATTTCCTCACGAGGTGGAAAGCGTTTCTATAATAACCTTGCTAAAAGACTCGCTGAATAAACAGTTATATTTGAGTACGATGACTATGTTTTTCGCAAGACAGTGTTTGTTAATATTTTTATACACATCTGATTTTCCTTGGATTTATATTTCTTATAAAATTTTGATTTATTTAATATTCTGTGAAAGTGACTTATTTCATTTGACCTTGGTGGTCTTTGAGTGAAAACTGGAATGTCTTACTGTCCTAAGAATTTAGAAAATAAAGTGCAAAATGTGCACTAAAAAGATCACAATGCACAATAATTAATCTTGATGGCAGGTTTAGGTTGGTACAGATATTGATAACCTGAAACTAAGCCATTCGGCGTGTGGAATTGACATTTTCGAGAAATATAAGATAGTTACTTTCATAGTTCTTCTTGGGTGGCTTTTCATAATTGTCTGGTAACGAGAAAATCTCAAAATTGAGTTTATTTGAAGTGCCAAAAGTTTATTATGAGCATTTTTTTAACCAATGTGTTATACATGAATTTCTCCGTCAAAATTTACCTTTAATAAATATATTCCTAATGATGATGTTTCTCTTCTCAGGTAAGTAGCCGATATGTACTACATTAAGAGGGCCCTGGCTGATTGCGGTTTCGGTGCACGGTAAGCCCGACTATATGAGTATTTTAAGATTTTGTTGGTCTTCAAAGGTATTCAGACAACGCCTTTTTAATTTTAGTTGGCTTGCGCTATAAAACCCTCTGGGTCAAACAGTCCAGTAGGATGTGGTCAATGCCTTTGATAAAAATGAAGTAATGCGAATGGAATAACAGAGTTGATTTCGAATTTTTCCATTGAAATCTGGAATAAAAGCAGTACAAGCAGAACTAATATACTCAAACCAACAATTGTGTATTGGATTTGTATGTCATCAGAGAACCTGTTGAAAACTAAACTACAAGCTTCAAACCACAGGGCCGTTTCCTATGGTCAGCATTTAGGTCATTGATCCTTAAACCCATGTCCGGTGACAAAGGCCTTTTACTAGAAATTAGCTTCCTCCGCCAAGATAATTGGTTTTTGACTTCGACCAGGATTGCCATGGACTCTCGAAATCGGTGATCGAGTGCGCAACTCCGGATGTGGGATCTGCCAAACGTGCTAACCGTGGAGCGAACTCTTGTGTTGAACGTATTGAGCGAACTCTGTTTTTGTTTACGTATTTTTTTAACCTACATTCATTTTTTTGTTTCGTCGTTGTTTCTCCATAAAGATGATCAGGAGCGCTGTCACGGGTCGTGATTTGGGTCAATAAAACTAATTTCTGGTACACCTTTGGGTGTTCATTGGTGATGAATCAAGAATCGCGCCTGATGATTGTAGCACGTGAATCCGAACATATTTATTTTAATCCGAGATTTTTAAAACTTTTCTTTGCAGTAAACATTTATTCTATCACTGATGCGTCTTACGATTTTGTTTGCGGTTATATAAGTAATTCATTACGCACCGATCACATTCATTCCTTCAGTGAACGATGGTTGCTGATGAAGACTTAATGTGCAATTCATATTTTTACTCCGTTTCTTAATAAAACTTGAAATTATTGTATGCTGAACTAAGACGATTAACTCATGATTGTGGCTGACCATGCATGTATATTCATGTATAAGTGTATACATGTGCATGTATACAAACACACGTGTAAAATAGGAAAAGGGATAGGAACACATAAAAGCTGAATACAAGAGAGGTGGGGAAGTTGAGCAGATCACAAGTGCAAAAATATTTCCTTGATCGGGACTTGAACCGACTTATTCTGACTTGCCGGACGGATGCTCTATTCCTACACTTGTGTTTTGCTCAATTCCGCCTTCCCACCTCTCTTGTATTTGTCTTACATGTGTGTTTCTATCCTTTTCTTTAAGTCTATTTCCAAGTGAATGAGTATATGTTCGCCATATGGTGGGTTTTTGTGTTTGAATATAAATAAATATATATGTATATAGATATATATATAGAAATCTATATATATATATATATATATATAAATATATAAACACACACACACATATGTGTGTGATGTGTCTGGGTCGATGGGAGTGTGCGTGCGTGCATGGACATGTCGTCGAGCATATTATACACACTTAAATTAGAAATTATTACCTTGACCAGTGTTATTCGTTGAAAATTTGAATTGTATGCATTCCGCAAAAAATAATTTTGAGCATCCAGTATGGTCCTAGATCTGTGAAATGTTTTCAACAATAGATCAAACGCTTTCTCACTCCTCACTGCGCGAACGAACTTTTGAACGAAGCTCTGATCCAGCTATTTTTTTTGTCAACTAAGACGGTGTTATATGCTTACCATTACAGTCAGTCGGGCAGAATCGTATGACTGGATTATTTTTTTCCGCTGGGAACACTGCCATGATAAAGCCCTTGTGCACCTCTTCAGTGGTGATAAATGCATCAGATAACACGAATTGATATACGACGAAAAAAAGTGTAGGTCTCCAGTGTACTTTCATATTGTGTATTCGAATAAATTCAGATTTATGAAGCATGTTGGCACCGTTTTTTGTTTTACTGAATGACTTTTGGGCATTTTGTTGAGTAATCTTCTTCTTGCTATGCTTGGCTTAACACGTAATGTCATTTTCTTTACTGTTTTTTAGTCTACTCATCGTGCATAGATCCATAGACGCTCCACATAAAAGTTTTTACGGATCTTTTCTGAAACTTCGGTACTCAACGTTCCTGTTGTTGTTGCTCCTCTTTGTGAAAGGCTCTTTGCCTAGCGCAATTCTTCTCCTTACGACCCTGCTACTTTGACCGTGTTGGTCTAAAACACTTCCGATATACGTAAACTGTTCTACCTGCTCTATTTTTCCCCTCCTATGTTAATGTTTATCTCAGCCCTTTTCTTTCTGGAAAATAGCATAACCTTTGTTTTATTAATGTTGATTCTCATCCCAAATCTATTACACTGAACCTCCAATTCACTCAGCAATGCTTGCAGACTGAGCATCTAAAGCTTGGTCATCAGCAAACCTAACCGATTTTACGAATTCCCCTCCGACTTTCATTCCTATCTCCAGTACTCCCCATGCCTCTTTAATCATTTCCTCCACATATAGTATACGTTGAACAGCACCGGTGACAATGGGCAACCCTGCCTTACCCCTCTTCCTAACACTGCCCATCCGGACTCTCCGTTCCCCACTCGCACCTGAGCAGTCTGAGACATGTACAGGTTGCGGATCAGTCTCCTGTCCCTCCAATCCATTCCTATTTTCTGCAATACACGCATTAATTTTTCCCAATTCACTCTATCAAACTCTTTTTCGAAATCTACAAAACAGGCAAAAACGTCCTGGTTGTATTCTATATTCCTCTCAATTGGTGATCTCATTACTGCAATGGCTTCACGCGTACCTCTTCCTTTCCTAAACCCAAACTGATCATCCCCTAAGCAATCATTTGCCTTACTCTCTATCCTTCTGTTGATGATTTTAGCTGCATGGGACATCACACTTATTGTTCTATAGTCCTCACAAGTACATCTGCATATAACCCCGCAAGCCGTCGCAAGGGTGTATGGTGGGGGTTGCTAGATCACCACCCAAAAAACATGATGTAGTCTTTACTTTTTTCGGAATAGGAACTAACACTGAGCTCACAGTCTTCCGGCCAAATTCCTTCCTCATAGATACTACGAATCAGTCCATATATGCTTTTCCTCCCACAATTTCCTAAACCTTTTAGTAAATCCACGGGTATGTTGTCTACCCACTGCCTTATTTAATTTCGTCTCCCTGAAAACCCTTTCTATCTCATCGACGAGTATGTCTGTACCGCTGATATATGGGCTCCTCACGAAGTTGGATTAATTGCCGAATTGGATCGCATGCATTGTAGAGGAGCTAGATTTGCATAATTTTGTTCATAAACTTAGTAACGTATCCAAAATATTAGAGCAGCTAGGCTGGGAAACACTCAGCTATCTTCCTCTACGTGATGTTCCTTTTCTATGTCTAACCTTGTTGGCCTAAGTTCTTTGTCATACAGTTCTTTTATATATTCCTTCCACCTTTCCTGGATCTTCTCAGTGTCAACTGTTATCTTACTAGACTTATTTCTAACTCTTAGCAAAGGTCGCCCCTCCTTACTTCACGATAGTGATTTAAACTTGTGTATATAAATATGGTTGTTTATTTATTTCGGATCCAAAAGCTTTCATGCTATGCTCAAAGTAATTTTCTTAGTCTCTCAGCGGTGCTGATTTCAGTGGAATGACTGAGGTGACAAAATGAACTCTGGTGGAGAACGGTTTTCACGCTTGTCCTTGGAATAATGGAACGCGTCGCGTCTGTTCATTTATCTCCAATGTCGGTCTCACTGTCCCAAATCTGCGGCGTTCCCTCCACGACTGCTAATCCCCGGCCTTTGTCATTGTCCTGAAATTCTTGAACTGTCACCATCTTACTGCCTGCTCTCATTTCATGATATGTCTTCATATGCACGAGACAATGCCTCCGTTTCTACACATCGCCTCATAATCTCTCATACTCCTTCATTTAATCCGGAGATACTTGCTCCCTTCTATTTTCATTTGGCCACATGCGTGCCCTCCCTCTCTAGGTTCTTTTTCGTCGCGAACTCACTTTTCCCCTTTTGCTCTCTCAGTCCTATGACTGATTGCTATCATTATCCATTATCTGATATGTCTTTAATTAAAATATCAGGTCTTATTTTTACATAAATATTAACTTCATATTTTTAGGCATGAATTTATTAGTTATTATCTTCCTTGCGCCTTGCACTCTCTGGTCTAGTGATAAAGAATATCGCTTTCAGTTATACCGACGCTTTATGTGAGCTTGTGGAATGTATTTGTTTGAAAATCGTTGAACGATATTACGAGTGATAGTTATTTATTGTGTGTGAAAAAAATTAACATAATATCATCTCCGATCAATTATCGCTGCGGCCAAAAGAAATTAGGAAATATATTTTTGTTAGAACGAGTATAATCCATACTAACTCGAATTTATCCATTATTTTTACTCATCTGTTTAAAATCGGCTGGCATAAATTTCAAAATTTTAAATACAATTCAAAGTTCAAACGGCAATCGAATTTATCATATCGAAATAACCGGAGGCTCCGCAGTCCACTTTATTGAATCTCAGTTTTCATAACTTTAAAGGCACTTACCCATTCACAAAATTTAGCTCAACTGGTCAAATCTCCAATACAAAATGTATCATCGTAATTTTACGAGAATTTCATAAAATCGCGATAATTGTATTCTTTATACTATCTTAATTTATGGTTTAGTTTTAAATCTTCGTAGCAACTCAAAATGTGACTATAAATTCTTTTTATAAAGTTAAATGAATCCCTGTCTTTCCTGCATGCGTTTCTTTAGGATTTTGGTACATTTTTCCGTGCCCTCTTATCAATCAAGAGATTATACATATTTTTTTATTGTTTACAGAAGGGATCGTAAAAGTTTACCTGTCAACAGCGTATTCAAAATCTAAAAATAGAGATTTCGTTTGTTTTTCGCGCATCCCTAATCTCGACGAAGTTACAAGGCACGGATTTTACTTGCGATACATTGTCCTCCCCAGCTTAGGGTTTCCAAGGAGCTTTATAGTATTTTTTTGGCCGGTAATTGTTATTTTTCCGTCTCACTTTACCGTTGTTCTCAATGATCTGCAATAGATTTTCCTGAAAATCAGGTTGGCATAATTTATGTAACATAGCGGAATTTTTGCGGAACAAATCGGCGAATTGTTTCGTCCCAGATTTATTTTCTGGACAAATTCAATGCCGCGATGTTAAAGCATATGTCCCGATTGAGGGTGGAAAAAATATTGATTAATATGTACATTCCTAGGTAGGTACAATTCTGCGACATCTGGACCTTCACTGACTGTGTACTTTCCTCCCATGGAAACTCGGTTAAGGCAAATATTTCCAAGTGGCATAAAAATTAAAACACCATCATATTACGAAATACAAGTACTGAATCACTGTTGTTCATGACATCCACTCCTTGAACAAATAGAACAGCTTTGATTATATTAAAAATTCATTCTTCCATGTGAAATGTCACAGTTTTACCTGCAAAATCCAAGTTGCTGGTATAGCTTTGGTGGATGTGCCTCGTCTTCACGATGGGAAATGGGGATGGGTATGGACTTAGTATGCTGAACACGCTCACCTATCGCTTTCATGAAATGTCCAGGGACACTCATATACCACCAATTTGTAAATGGTTCTGTAGCTATGGCCAACTTTCAATCAAGACAACTGTGACATACCTAGGCGTGTGGGTAGCCTATCAGCATTTGACCTCCCCGTGTAACGCTAAGTATTTCCTTCAAATCCGGCCATTAGTAGTTATTCAATTTTCTTACATAATAGCTCTTTGTTGAAATCCATCATGAGTGGAGGATCACGTAGCATAAGACTTATTTATACTTAAATTTTATTGGTAAATGTTCAAATTTGTTATGTAGAATTATTACATTTGTATGTAGGCACTTTTTTGTGGTTGTTACATAATTACCGTCTACAAAACAAACATTGTATATGTTAGAAATGTATTTAAGCCATTTAGACAGCCTCAATGATTTTTCACCGCTGGCAGTTCAAGGAAACATTAATACCTCGAAAAAATATCGCTCTCAGGGGTGGTTCAGAACTCGTATCCTCCGGATTTACGATCGAGCACGCTTCGACCGACGTTCTTGGGCCTTCACGTGACATAAGAACACAGAAGTTTTTATATCTACTCTAATCTGGCTGAAATAAGAATTGTAAGCACTCTTATTGCCCTTTCCTCAACAATGTTGAATTTATCAAAAATTCTCATCAAATCAACAAAATAATTTTCAAATTCTGCTACGTGTAATTCAGGCTTTGCTTCGTGCATGTTTTCAATTACGTATTTTGAGAACGAATGATCGTGAGGTTGAATTTTCTGAGGAATTGTAGGATTTTCATTTTCAATTACATTAAATATTCACTCTTTATGCAATTGAAATCTTCACATTTGGCGTCAATATTCTTTAGAAAGAGAGGGTTATATTTTTTGTTTCCTATTACTGTTAGTTAAGGAGTGGGACAAATTATTCCCTTTCCGTATTTTCGGAAACATTTTTTTTCAGATTGGAACTCGTTCAATGGGGGGAACGTTTTGTTTCGCGCAGTGGCTATCTGAACTCCATTAAAACTCCTTTAAGGATTTCCTATCGCTTTATATTTAGGTTTTATATTTAATGGCATGCTTAACTTCATGACAAAACCTGTCTAAGCTGGATTCGAAACGGTAACTCTTTAGAACGTCAAGTGATGACAGTTGAAATCATGCCATCGAACTCAGTGACTCTGAGTCGTTGTCCTGAAGTGGAAACGGGTAGGTGTCGTCACACAACGAATCACACCGAACCCAAACTACGCCCGACAAAACCCTTTACCCCATTGGTAGGAGGAAACAATTTTTTGTTTTGACACTCACCCACGGAAGCCGCTTTTGGCCCCGCGACCTTACTCGCGCATACCCCTCCCTTCCCTGAAAACCCACCCTTAATACCCACATGCCAATACGTCCCTCACCCCTCTCAATCCAGGTCGTACCCCCAGCGCCCTTCGCCTTCTCTCATATCCGACCCCGACTGTTCAATCCTTCCTGCATCCCACCCCTCCCCGTCCGCCTTTCGGTAATAACGCTCCAGCATGGGCCTCTGTCGCCGCTCCGCGGATTACATTCTCCACACACAGACGCGCGCTCCCAAAGCGCGATTGCCGGGCAATGCGTCTCACTTCCTTCCATCCTTCATCCCCGCTTCTCCCGTCCTCTCCGCCCTATCCCTCTTCTTCCATCTCCCTTTATGTTCTCCCCGCAATCACGATCTCTCTCTCTCTCTATCCCGAGCCCACATCTCCTTCCTTCCCCTATGCCGTCTCGCTTTCATTCCGTCTTTCGTTTCCTGTCCTTTGTTCGCCCTGTGAATGCATTCGCACTCAGCGCTGCCCGGCAATACCTGACTTTTCGAAAAGCGAGGACGGAAATACATTGAAACGGACGGAAAAAAAACCTCTGAGAATTGGTGATTTGGCGCTGGTTGAAATTGATGCTGCGGAAGTGAAAAATGATTTAAGCAGCTGACCTTTTTTACCTTACATATCCAAATGCGTCTCACTTAACTAATTCTGTTTTCGACGGGCAGCCTTTATCAATATTCCGATGAAGGTTGGGTTTGGATGTTTCCAAGCAAGTATTGCGAACAATATAGAATACGATCCAGAAACAAAATGCCAAAGCTCTGAGTGTCGCTCAAAGACCAGTTCCCCAAGCACAAAAAGGCAAGAATGAGCAAATGAAAAGTGAAAACAATGCTCATTGTCTTTTTCGACAGTAAAGAAGTGGTCCATAAGGAGTTTGCTCGTTAAAAACAGACGGTTAACGCTGCCTACTACGTGGATGTGCTGAAAAGACTCCGAAACAGGGTCATCAGGACGAGAAAAGTCATTCTGCTACCTGGCGAATCCATCACGAGAACCCGCTACGAGTCCGCGTGTTCCTGGCCAAACACCAGGTGCCATATCCCCCAATCAGCCGTGACGAAAACTTTGCGAGAGGTCCCACAAAACGCCGTCCAGGGCGCGTGCCGGTCACGGCAGAGTCGTTGGGAAAAATGTGTAGATGCCAAAGGATAGTACTTTGAAGAATTTTAAGTGTTTGTGCAAATCTGTTCAATAAATTACTTTAAAAATATAATTGCATTAGTTTTGGAACGCTCCCTGTTTTTCGTCTGGGCTGGTCCTCCGTTGTTTTTTATTCTATTTCTTCATACTTTCAATCAGGTTGATTTGATCCCACTTTCTTCACATTCTTCTTTTTGCTTTATGGAGGCTTTGACTATCTCTCAGTATTTCTTTTACCCACTAATCTCAGAATGGCTTGCTCTACTTTGTTTTTAAGTTTCCCCTTCCATCCCTCGTCTCTCTCTCTGTGGGGAAATGCTCCCGATGTCAGCAGCGTCCTCTCACATTACCTACCCTTGGCGGCAGAGGCCATTGTACGAGACCATTGCTCGTATGTTTCATGTCCATGTCGTGGTGGAATTTCGCCTTCTTACTTTTCAAAATCTAGCTTACACGTTATTGGATAACGTTTTACTACATGCTAAGGTGCATATGTCTGTTAGTTGACAGTATACATGTATGCATACACGTATGTATATGTATGCATGTATTTTGAATCGATTTTTGCATGAATGTATACGCCACTGTGGGTTGCATGGATCTGTAGATTTTGCATGTGGTTTTGTTCTTTTTTACGGGTGGTGACCTACCAACACCCACCACATACCCTTGCGACGGCTTGCGGGTTACTCTGTAGATGTAGATCTCACCGAAAACCCTCCATGGACTAAAATATGACGTGAATAAAGTAATCTATGGGTACCTTGAGCTGTAACATTGGAATAATGGTAATCGGTCCTAGTAGCTTCACTCATGACTGATAGCTTTAAGGTTGGAAACCAGACGAAAAAGATGGACAAAGAAGTTTTGGCACGAATAATTAAGTATCGATTTGACTGCAAAGGCGCAATTTAAGTCTAGTATTGCCCATATTCAAAGTGGTTTGACATTAATATCACTCTCGAGGAAGAATCGCCTCAAATAATTTTTGCACGATAGTAAAATGTCATCATCATCAGTAGTTTCAATCCTAGGATTGGTTTATTGCAGCCCTCAATTCGCCTCTATTTAATGTCAATTCCCTCAATCCTTGATACCTTTTCTGTTTTACGTCTTTCTTAATTTGTCCTATGTACATGTCTCTTGGTCTTCCTCGTGTGATCTTTCCTTCTATTATATTGCTTATCAATCCATTGTGCCTCAATGTGTGTCCAATCCATCTATTTCTTCTTAGCCGTAGAGTTCTCCATGTGGTTCTATCCTCTTCTGCTCTTCTATATACTTCCTCGTTCCTCACTTTGTCTGTCCATTTAATCTTCAGCATTCTCCTCCAGCACCATATTTTAAAGGCTTCTATTCTTCGCCGGTCCACTTTTCCAATGTTCCAAGTCTCGGAACCATAGAGTGCCATGCTCCACAGAAAGTCTTGACGAATTGCTTCCTTGTTTCCAGCCTTAGGTTCTTTGAACATATTAATTGCCTCTTCTTCATGAATGCGTTCTTAGCTTGGGATATTCTTCGCTTGATGTCGGTCGAACTTCTTCCATCCCATGTTATGCTGCTGCCCAGGTAGATGAAGGATTCCACTTGTTCTAGTTTCACCCCTCGAATTATGATATCTGCATTCATCTTCTCTCTTCCGCACACAAGGATTTTAGTTTTCTTCTTGTTGATGTTCATATTATATTCCCCCAGCACTTGATCCATAGCACTTAGTTTTGCTTGCAGGTCCTCTCGCGTTTCCGCCACTACTGCAATGTCATCTGCAAACCGGAGCATGTTGATTTCTTCTCCATTTACCTTGACTCCTTTGATACCCAATTCTTTCGTTCCTTTTATTGCATAAAATGTATGAGTAAGAAAATAGTAAGTTACAACGCTTGTACTTCCAACCAAGGCTGTGTCACATAATTTTGCGTTGGAGATGAGCGTAAAGGGAAGACTCCAGTTTTCTTTTAGAAAAATTAAGAGAGAAGTTTTGTTCTTGCGAGGATGAAAATAAAGGGAAACAGAAAAGAAGATGAACTCTTATTTATCCTTTAGGAACTCTCTTTATCCCTTCCCCGTATCCCATTCGCTCTGCTGAGGAAGAAACAGCCTCATTCCTAGATGGCTTCCCCTCAAGTTGTTCCGCCGGCCGAATCGCCCGCTTCGATCCAGCTTCTCAATCTTTCTCTTTTTCCACCAAAACCGGCCTCTCACCGTCGAACACCTCCCCCGCGGAACTCTTTCCTCGTGCGCAGTTTTCCTTTCCCTCGCCAATCCGAAATAAGGAGAGGTTTCTGTTTTACGGAAAGTCGCTTCGGGAGCCTACGGACTGCTCACTTAGTCTCGACCGCCAGGGTCGGCTGAGCATGGGTTGATGTTATAAGCCTTACGTGCAGAAAGAAGGCGATCGAAATCTTATCCTCTACGGCGATATGTCGCGCCTAGGATAAATTGAACTCGTACGGGAAGTAGGAGCAGGTAGCTTTATGGAATGTATGCCACTGTCGCGACGAAAAACAAAAGCGTACCCACGCCTATCTTTAAAACGAAATTAGCGATGAAAAACCGCTACTGTTTTCTTGGTTAAAAATTAAATATTTCAAGATTGGCCCGTGGAAAATGTTTGATATTTAAAGTAGAAAATTATAATCTTTATAGGAGGCACTGCTAAATCCAAGGCATCTACCTGCGAGGAAATTGTTTCTCTAAACGTCTTAAAACTTATATCTATCATTTAACTTTTGATGGATTTGCCGTTTAAATGGAAATCGTAGTATTTTTTAACATCCGAACTGTATTCAGTAAGGGAGGAGAGGGTGAAAAAAGTAGAACTAGTTTCGTTTTCCCTTTCTACGAGTTCTAATGTAGTCTACCTCAGACTCACATCATGACATCACGGGAAAGTGTCATTTCGACCCTACGTCCAGCGTCTGCCAATCAAAACCTATTAGGAAACTCAGCACTCTTGAAAACCTTTTACCTTTATTAAGGCTGACTAGTGGGAAGGTTGATTGAAGGGGATCCGTCGAGCATTGTCGCACGATAACCAAAGCGTACTATTGCGAAAACAATTCAAGAACTCTTAAGGCATCTCTTTTGATCATGTCATGTAATAAACGGAATGCTTTAAGAGTGCAAAAACTTATTTTTTTCTGAAAAGTGTGGTCAGAAATGTTTCTTTCCTTTACATAAGATGAAACTCCTTTCAAGCAGGCGAATAAATTACACGTTAAGAATTCTACTCAGCTCATTTTTTCGTATTCAGTGTTTATTATGCCAAACGAAATATATCTGTTACCCACAAGCCACCGCTTGGGGGAGTGGCCGGAGATGATTCATTCAACATCAAAAAAAATTTTTTTTAACCATATGTTACAATATAGTTTCGTAAAATAATTCAAATAATTGTGGCAAGGACAAGTCCATTCACTATGACATCTGTGTTAGTTCTGAGAGCTCCAGGCTTCATGAGATCATGCAAGCATTTACACAATGTCAAGGCGGCTATAAGTACATTCCAATTGGTATGTCATTTAACTTCATTTCGTTCAACATGCCTATGCTTTTCCTCCCTCCTCCCTTGACTAATGTTCACCCCTCTAATACAGTCTTCGATAGTCCATCGCCAATCAAAATTCTCTCCTTTCACCTTTCCTGCCTCCTTCGTATTTCTCGGAACATTCATATCTTCTTTTCCAGCAGGAATGGGGCTTATTCCTTTGATTTCTTTTCCGCTCATTTTACCTTCTCCATCCATCTCCTGACCCACATATCAAAAGTCTCGAATCTAAGTATATCATCGTCGTTGAACTACCATGCTTCTGCGTCGTAAAATAACCACGCCCCATATCAAAGTTTGGACGAACCGCTTCTTAACCTCCTTACTTGACGTTCCTGTAATAAATTCTCTCCTCCTTGAGAGAATTCTTTTCCTAACGCATTCTTCTTCCCACGTCCTTTTTAATTAAACCATTTTGGTTCAATATGTTTCCAAGATGGGTAAACTGTTTCATCAGCTCCATCATTTCCTCCACCTATATGATGTTAAGCATGGGTGATCATGGAAGCAATTGTCTCATTAGGTATTACAGAGAGTCGCCTGCTCGTCCAACATACTTTTATCATCAGTATTATATTTGTTAATTCTAACCAAATTAACTTCTCAAATGCCTTTTCGAAATAGTCAATAGTAAATATTGTGATATATTTCATATAGTTAACAGGAAAATGTTTGTCAAAATATTACAATACATTGTTATATATTATGTCTTTGAACAGATTACAAATTTAAGATATCATCGTTTCAAGAGAAAGTCGAATCTTCTTAATTTACTATTAAAATATTCTGATCTGATAACAATAGAATATCTAATTGTCGCACGTGTTCTATGTTTCGATGTGAACCAGTTTACGAAAAATTGATTCATGATCCATTGGCATATCACCACCAGATTTAGGAAAAATATTATCCTGAAATATTATCTTGAGGAACTGAATGCTGATTGTAAAACTTGTCCTATTTTCACCACTCCACCCCTCTCCATCCCACCTTTTAACTCTCTTCCGCCCTTCCCCCACTCCTCATACACATCTCAGAATATAATCCTCTGACATGCAAACTCTGCCCGTCATTTTACATAGGCCAGCGCTCCACACCCCTGAACCTCAGGATAAACATTCATCGCGCCTCATGTAATCCCTCTTCCCCGTCCGCGGGTCTTCCCATCCCAAAGCATGTCTCCCACCACAACACCCCCTTCAACCAATGTTACGGTGTTTTTGTTCTAGCATCCCTTCCCCCGTCCGATAACCCTATAAAATTAAAATAGATGGAAATGGAATTTATATGGCTGTGCAGAACCTATAAACATCCGGGTCTCAATGTCGTTCACTAATTATAGAGGTTTGAAGTGGACAGGTGTGGATTTGTTTCATGCGGGATAGTAAGATATTTTGTTTGTCCGCATACATTGTGTTATTTTTGACTTGGGTTTTGACTTGTTGAGTCCTGATGATGACTTTGTAAGTTGACACCTGGGTCGTAGATGTTGTAATGTCTGCGGATTGACTTTGTTTTCTGTGCCGCTTGGGATTATTTCCACATCCTCCCTCTCATTCCTATCCCATCTCCGTTCCCCTCTGGCCTCCCTTCTCCCTTCCACCCCTCCCCCACCATCCGTTCTCCCATTCCCCGTCCCCTTCTCTCTCTCTTCCACATACCTTCCACCAGTCAGTCCTAACTAATCTTCCGAGGAAGACGGAGCAGAATTCCGTCGAAATCATCAAGAAATAATGTGTGAGTGTTCCTTTTATGTGTTCTCATATTATGTGTTGCTATCTTCGTTTTATATATATATATATAACGCGGGTCGCGGTGGTCTAGCGGGTAGAGCGTTGGACTACTGACCGGAGGGTCCCGGGTTCGATTTGAATGATCTTGGAAATATTCTTTTGTTCCATCCTTTTCGCCCGGAAAGTGGAAGGTCCGTGATTCAAATCCCGGATAAGGAAATATTTTTACCTTCGTGATCGGCTCAAAAACCGCCTTCCCCACATGTCCTGTGTTCGCCTTTTATGTGTTTTCCTATCCCCTTTCCTTATACCTATTTCTATGTTTGAATGAATATTTGTGCGCCGTATGGCGGGATTTTCAAGTTTGAATATGTGTTTGGCCAATGTGGCTCGTCTCTTCTTCTAGCTATGCGTGCCATGAATCGCACCGTTCCTATCCTTTATAAGATCGTATGAATGTTTTTCTACTATCCTTTCCCCTGGTGTCCCGTCTAGTTCTCCTTTGGTGGGTGAAACAGCTCCATAACGCCATCTCTTGGACAATATCTATCGGAGCACTTTGGCGCCTTATAAGATCGCAGATCTCAATGTAAATCAGGTTTCCTTATTAGCTCAACTGGTAGAGCATCGGCCCGGAAAGTGGAAGGTCCGTGGTTCAAATCCCGGATAAGGAAATATTTTGACTTTCGTGATCTGCTCAAAAACCGCCTTCCCCACATGTCCTGTGTTCGCCTTTTATGTGTTTTCCTATCCCCTTTCCTTATACCTATATATATATATATATATATATATATATATATATATATATATATATATATATATATATATATATAGATGATGCGGAAGTACTCACGAGAGCAATATAACTTTTGGACGGCACAATAGAACACAGAATAAAACAGATAACACGTAAAAGGACACTCACGCTGTAGATCAACCCGAATCAACCCGAAGGTCGGTTTAGTAGGTGATGGTAGAGCTCACCCATGTACCAAGCCCGACGGCGTGTGAATATTCACACATCAGGGCAGGGGGGCCAGTTTCTTTCCCTGTGCCGGTTATGGCTTCCCAGGAAGATCTGGTACCCGAAAAATCAACAAGCTTGGGTGGAGCTGCAGGTGCCCAGAGTGACTTTCCCGGGAATCGAACCCGGGTCCTTCGGTCAGTAGTCCAACGCTCTTCCTCCTGGACTACCGCGACCCACACACACACACACATATAATTGCATTTTATCTGTGACTTGAAAATCTAATGCTTGCTCCAAATAACTTTTGATATATATATATATATATATATATATATATATATATATATATATATATATATATATATAAAGAAACATTTATATATTATACTAAAATCAAATCGAATCGTAAGTGAAGAAATCATTTATATTTTCCTTATATCTATTTCTATGTGTGAAGTAATATTTATATATATTTATACATATAATCGAAGAAATCATCTTATATATATGAATTCCTCTTGAGAAAGGTGGTTGGACCACCGAAAATTCGAGAACCAGTGAGTCCCTCTTTTGTGTGTTTTGGTTTCTGTGTTTGCTATGACTATTAGTGAATTTAAATTATATATATATATGTATATGTATATATATATATGTATATATATATATATATATATATATATATATTTAGATGTTTTCTTCGAAGAAACACGGAAGTGTTAAATACAAATTTTTGACAGCAACACACAATATGAGAACATATAAAAGGAATACTCACGTTATTTCTTGATAATTTCGACGGAATTGAGCTCCGTCTTCCTCAGAAGATTAGTTAGGACTCCTATATATATACATACATACATTTTTACATATATATATATATATATATATATATATATATATACAAATACCTGTATGTAGGAATATATATTGAATGACAATTTGAAATAAAATTTTAAGGCGCTTTAACATTTCCAAGAATCATTTTTTATTGTTATTTAGTTATTATATTTGGTAATTAGCCAACTTAAAGGGGTTATAATTATGTTAGGTCACATAATCAATTATTTTCATCTGAAATATGTAGATTCATAAGGGTTCCCTCTCTTAAGGGAGGCTATGCCATTGAACTTCTTTTCCGAATAATACCCTATTTGTACCTCTCCAGCGTTTTTAAGGATTTAAGGGTTCTTGGTATTCTTTTACGTACGCAATCTCAATTTCTTGAAACAAAAAAATAAAAAATTCCTTATTTCCAGGCTGGGGATCCTAGCTCCTTACAATAGTTTTCTAGTTCGCCCTCCTTCATAACATTCCTCAAAAGATATACGTGGAAATCACCATGATGCAGGTAGTTATCAAATGTTCTGACCCATATTAACCATATTATTGAAGTTAGCGACTAGAATCGCAATTTCAGCCAACCAGTTTGATTCCGAAAATCAGCCAATATCTATTTGCCAGACGGAACTATTTTAGGAAACCTTTTCTTATGAATGCATGCCGGTCACTCTATTGATTTGAAAAAATATGTCTAGGTTCATCTTGCATTTATATTTTATGACACACTCATCAGGAAGCACCATAACAGTTGAAGGTTTTATATAATGCGTACACAGAATACCTTTAGTTGGAAAATTATCCTTAATAATAATGCCAATATTTTTTTGTGGTAAACAACACTATATTTTATATGCAAGTAATTAAATGAAACTTCCCATGAAGTAAACGCTTATTGCAGTCCCAATCATCGTCACAAGCGATGCCTTTTAATATATTTAAGGATAGTATCCGCTTTTCAGAATAGATGAATTCATTTCGTGAATTGGAGGCGAATAACTGATTATTTGAAATCCGTTTCCACGTTTCTGAACAACGAAATCCAACCGTTGAGTAGAGAGAGAGCTTAAAATTTCCGTTTGATGAAGCCATTTAACTGCTAACTCGCACACAGCACAATTGTGCGGGTGCCGATTGCCAAAAAAAAATCCGAATTTCTATTATTCCCAATGCTACCCAAGCATTATACGTTAAGCACAAAGGAGATCCATTGCATTCGCCGGAAAATACGAAAAAAAGTAAAACGTTACGGGGTAAATGGAGAAAGGGGGGATTTTTAGGGTATCAGTCACGCGGGTGCAGGTCAGAATATTAGATAATTTCAGGGCACCTGAATTAATTTGTGACCAATGTAGCGGTATGATGGAATGAGCAATTATAATTACTCTTGGGATGATCACGCATATCAGATAGGGCAAAGGAATGGAGGCAGACGAAAGTTAATATTATTATTAGGTAATCTACCGGTTAAGGTAGGTTTTTGGATGGACACAACTATCAAATAAACATTTTGTAACTCCAAAAAAAACCCAATCCAGCAACCTAATCTACATCAAGTCCCTCTTCATCTCTGTGTACTTCTTTCCTCCCTTCATCCCGTCCAACATTCCTATCCTGTTCCTGCCCTTTCCTCGCTTGCCCAACATTCTCCCCTCTGTTACCTTCTTCAACATTCCACTACCGCTCAATACGCCTTTCATCCATTTTCCTTGCCTCCATAGGATTTCTCTCAACAAACCCCTCAAGAAAGTTAATATATTAAAGTAATACACTTACCAAAAATAAACTCGCCCTTAAATGTTGTCTTTACATTCTAAAGGAATGACATTTACTCATCTATGGGATTGTCTCTATAGAAAAGCAATAAATATAATCCGTTGAGTTACATTATAAATTCATGCAATACTATGTTTCCAATCCCTAAATATACTTCCCCCATCTTGCTGATATATCGTCTTTTCAGTCGTTTTTGTCATTACGCATACATTCTGTTGTTTTTGTAAGGAAACATTGTCACCTCTTTCCCACACACTCTGTTACCAACATGGCACCCGCCGGAAATTCGTCATTACCATTTTCTAAGGTCAATTTTCATAATATCAGGAGGGTTCTCACAATGCAGCATCTATCATTTTATTAACACATTTCCTGTTATACTAACGAACTAACGTACTAACGAAGGACGTTCAATGCCTTACGACTTTTAAAATATACCTAAAAATGTACTTGTTGAAAAAAATACGTTTTCAATTTAAATGAATTAGTCAGTGGGAGAAATGTTTTTGTTCATTTATGTGTATACTAATTCTTCTAGTATTGTGAATGAGATAACTTTTTAAATTTTTTATGATAATGTACCCTTTGGAAAATACTATATCTGCATTGACCTACGGAATGAAAATACATATTATCCCGCGTAGCGTATATTTCACTTTGAAGCTGCAGAAAAAGACATAAGGTTTCAGTGAGGTGGAAATTAAAGATACGGTGTCAAGTTAAAATAAAAAATATTGTGGAGATCAACGAGAAATAACCTCAGTTATTGTCCAACCATATTATTATGGGTCTTAAACAAAGGCATTTCATGTAACCCGGTGTTTATTATACTTGCAGTGACGAGGGAACTGTTCAAACCCTGCATCAATAGACTGCTTACTCCGGTGATGAAAAATAAATCATACAATTTCAACCATTTGCGTTAAACGAAGGTAAATTACAACCGCAAATCACAGTTTTCAACTCTTCCCACAATTTCAAAAACATTCGGTTCAGTCCGTCGTCAAAAGAAAACCAAGTATTTAACCACTCCCAACCCGCTCAACTTTTACGATCAACCGCGTTTCCACCCTTTTCCTTTTGCGTACGCTTCAACCATTTCGTTTAATGAAATTACCCGAGGCAAATGTCTTCAAAATCTCCTTCCACGCAGACCACGTGACGGATCGCCGGGCACGGCGAGGCTAAAAATATACCGCGGGGTGATTTTCCGTCGAATTTTGGAAACGTTCCTCAAACCGCAAACCGTGTTCTTGTTTCCCCCCCCCCCCATCCACCCCTCCGTTCTCTCATTTACCGCCCTCTCCCTCTCTCGGATACGTCTCTCCTCCTTATTGCTTCACGGCCTCCTCCCAACTCGTTTCGTTTCCATTCCTCCCGTCTAAACCTCCCCATCCCCTCTCTCATCCCTTTTCCTCACACATCATTACTCCAATCTCACTCACTCCACCTTCCGTCTCTCCTCCAATTGTTTCTCTTGTACCTCCCGCTTCTTCGTCACCCACCACCCCTCTTTCCATTCCATTTCTCGCACACGGAACCCGCAACAACCCACTCATTTTCCCCCTCCTCCTTATTACGCCAATCTTCTTCCTTTTATATCCCCTCCCATTCCCTCTCCCCGTTAGGACCTCTCCGCATTCCTTCCTTGCCCACATACCCACCTGAAAACCGTCGTGTCATTTGTTCCACTCCTCCTTACCCGAGGGTCCCGAAGCCATCATTTCTCTTATCCCCGTCCCCCCCCTCCCTAGCCCCCAATCCCTCCCTCCCTTTAATATCGCCGCCATTCACGCTAGCGCGGAGGGAAGCGTCCAATTTCGAACGCTTTATCGTCTCATTTTTGTTTCTCCGACCTACCTCCCTTCCCCTCTTACGAGCGATTCTTTTGATGCGATTAAATTTTATCCCCGATCTCTCCTTTCCACAATCCTTCTTCGTTTCCTTCATTACGCTTACCGGGATTGTTATGATTATTTTTTTTTATTAGAGCGCGTCCTTCGGATGGAATGTCGCCGAAATCATCGCGGTGTTCGGTGGAGCAGAGGAAACCTTTTTGTTCGCCATTGTCATTGAGGAGTCTTAACGGTTGTTAATATCGTCCAAGGGGGTTTCAAGGGATTGGTTTGGCGTGGTCGCTAGTGAACTTGCTCATCGAACCGAGGGCCGGTGTGCGCCAGGCTAAGCGAACCAGCAATGTTGCTTGTGTGTCCCATTTGCGATCATACAGGGTTCGTCCGGAAAATAAGTGTACTGAGCTCAGGAAAAAAAAATTATTACACTTTTACATATCTTAAGCTAATATCCCTCAAAATAGGAGCCTTGTGAGTCGATACACTTGTTCCAGCGGCGTTCCCATTCCTGAAACGCTCCCGCGAAGGCATCATCGGGAATCTCTCGAAGACACGTCGTCACGGCCTCTTTGACGGCGTCCAAAGTCCCGTATCGCGTTCCTTTCAAACTCCTCTTTATCTTCGGGAACAGAAAGAAGTCCGGGCTGTAGGGCGGGTGCGGCAGCGTTGCCACGCCGTGCTTGGCCAAGAAGTCCGACGCGACAAGCGCGGTGTGAGACGGCGCATTGTCGTGAAGCAGCCGCCAGATGTTTTTGATCGCTGGCCGGACGCGGGCCACTCGTTTTCGAAGCCTGTCCAGCACTTGGACGTAAAATGCAGCATTTACAGTTTGTCGTTCAGGTACAAATTCGTAGTGGACGACTCCCCTTTTGTCAAAAAAGACAATGAGCTTATTACACTTATTTTCCGGACGAACCCTGTAGAACCACCCCCCTCACTTATTTCAGATGGTAAAATTTGCCTTATCAAGTGAGTCGTTTTTTAGAAATTTGCAACTAGAATATTGTTCGGCTATTAAACCAAGCGAAGGATAAGTTATAAGGAGGATGTGGAGGAAGATTGCCAACGCTTTGGCATTAAAGGACGCGCCAGGACATATGAAAAGTGGCTTTAATATTGAGATTTTAATATGTATCCATTAGTAACGGGTCACTTCTTTCTTTGGACTTTCCTTAAAAGTTTTTCACGTACTCGTCCAGCTGTGCATTTTATTCTCCAATAAATTTCTTTAATACAAGTATTTTTTTTATCATTCCGGGAGCAATCAAGGCACCCCACATAAGGAGATGCTAACAATTAAATTGATTCAATGAAATTTCGTTAGATCGTTTCGTTAAAATATCTTAGCTAGGCGTGATTCTTACCGTAGAAAGAGGCATCTGATAAATATAAAAATTAAAGTTTAAAGTATAAAAAGTTGTGGTCATTCCGTATACACGCGTTCAATGTACATGTAAACACTTTTAATAATTTTTTTTGTCTCCTGCGTAACTTTATGGGACTTACACAACGCGTTGAAATGAAAAAATTGACTTTGTAATTCCACTCACTTTGTGTGGCGTTAGAGATTCAATGATTTGATTTTATTTCAACTAATTATTATGCTTAAAATTTTTGTGCTGTCTCGTTAAAAAACTTGTGTGATATGTACGGTATTAGAATTAGTGTGAGTAAAACAATTGTTATGAGATTTTCGAGAAAAAGGATTTTCAAGTTGAACGAAATTTGAAGTTAAAAATAGAACAGGCAAAATTTCAGCTATATAAGAAGTGTTTTGGACTAATATGCTTATAGTATTAGAGATATTAGTATAAGACAAGAGTATGAGAAGAGGAATTGAGTTAGGCCAAGAAGTTTTTACGAAGAGGGGAGAGTTGATGCTAAGAATCTTGGGGATGTGATGATAGGATTATTGAAAACTTTGATATGGAGCGTAGTTTAGTACGGTGTGTAAACTTGGTCGTCGGTGTAAGAGGATAAGCATAGATTTGGGAGCTTCTGAGACCTTAGGATATGTAATAGTTGGGGAAAAGAATGTAAGAAGAGAATGGATGCAAAAGAAAACAAACGAAACGAGGGAAATTTGGCGGGAAAAGACCAAAGAAGGAAAAGTGAATATAGGGTATTTTGATTGGTGACGGAATGTTGACTGTGATACAAGGAAGAAAGCTAAGAAGGAGAGGTATTGGGAGGAAGAGAATGAGCATGTCGAATGGAATGAAGGGAAACAAAAAGTATAACGAGTAGATGTGAAATATTTTGCGTTTTTTTGTTTATATAAGGCTGAAAATGTAGTCGCGATTAGTTAAGTGTGCTCATTGGAATCCTACCCAAATCAATTGATCACCATTCGCATAATTTTTACCTGATATCCCTTGCTTCCATCTAAACACAATTCCACCAGCAATAAGGGCAATTGAACTGTAAAAAAATATATTCATTTTGTAATTGACAGTTACTTTCTTTGATCTGAGAGCAATGATCCATCAGAAAGATATATCTTCACAACTTGAAAGGTGATGCATGCAAAAAACACGCCCATTTCCTTTTTGCCTTTCTGTTGTATTCATATTAATTTTTTATTTTATAACTTTAAAGATTGAAGATTGGAAATATGAAGGGAGAATTCCGGATTGAGAAAATGGAAACTTTGAATACGAATACGTTCGTCATTACCATCTGATTCTTAATTTCCCGGCTATATAGGATGAGGAACAAAACGGTGGTGTGAGTGATAATTTGGGGAACAGTTTGTGCGGAAGCCGATTCTGAAAATGAATTATGTGCTACGTGTCAGGTTGAAAATATTAAAGCCCGTTTAACAATTATCGGAAATACATCAGTCCGAGCTTTACGTTACGGGCATTCAAACTAATTGTGATTGCACTTTGAGTGTAGCCTTTACTTAAAATCGTATTCAGATAAAATAAATTGGAAAAATATTTTAAAATTTTATATTTTCTCTCAACCGATACCGAGAGTTGGTGTAGGAAATAATTTTCCAATATTAAATTAAAAAAAACTATTTTTCTAACACAATATTGAGGGGAGTAATGTAATAAATTTGAAATTCTAGCTTTTCCTAATAAGTTTGCGGTTAATATATTCGTATTCTAAGAAGAGAGAATGAGCATCATCTGTCCATGTTTACTTCTCGTCAATCGAACGCTTTTTTACGTGCATATCTGACATTTTTCTTTATTGTACAGCAGGTTTTTAAGTAGCGAGTGTTGGGTTACCAGGATTTGAGTTTGTGGGGTCCGTTTAATCCTAACTGATTTAATTTGAATCGCAATTCTTTCCGTTTTGGTCCGTCATGGGTTTTCCTAAATATATGATTTTCTACGCGTGGGACACAAAACCGGTTTCTATCCATTCTTTGCGCAGTTCAATCTCAATCCCTAATCTCGATAAGTTGAAAGAATAGATTCCATGACGGAAGGCATTAACTTTAAAAGTCTATCTCTTTAAAGACTTTTCCTTCCCCCCCCCTCTCTTCGAGGAGACCGAAAATATTCAATGAGCACCGCCCAAAGAACGCCCGCAAAAAAGCGAGGGAAACGGCCTGGAAATTACCGGGGAATGAAATTTTCGTGCCCTTTCCACGATTGGCAATCGCATTAGCTCGCGATCTATTTCCTCTGCCGCTGCCTGGAATGATTCCTTGTCCGAAAAGCGGTCTGTTTTTTTTTTATGCGTGCCGGAACGATATCCGGAGCTCAAAAATGCAGAGAAATTCTAAGGAGTATGACGTGAACGACTGCGGGTGGGAAATGACATCTAAGTTTGCTTCGTCTTCATTATGATGGGGCCACGAGAGCAAAACACCATTCTCATTACGGGTGTAGCATATGTGTGTCCTATGAAGGTTTGATTTCAGGGTGAAACCCATGTATTTGGCCGGCTCTGAGTTGCTTAATTCGAGCCCCCTGTTCCGTGTATGTCTTTGTCCTCTGCTCTTCGAGTATAATTCCAAAACTTTCGTTGAGGTCTGTGTTACCAGGAGGACAGCTTCTTGTTCTCTTGCCGAAACAGGCTGGGATCCACGTAATTTGGTATGGTAATGGGAAGATGTCTTAGATAGATTTCATTGCCTTGGATTAAATTGTGGTTCATAAAGGGCTAAACAGTTGTGAGAATGGTATTGTAGTCTCGGCAACATTTCATTTCTGTTATGAACAAGCCTGATTGTTGAATAATTTTCTAAATAATAATTAGAGTTGGGTCATTTATATAGTAATTAACAGTAGTTTGGTTTTACAACATTCTTTGATGCTTATATTTGGATCTGCCATAGAGTAATTAAACTTGGCACACAAAACCAATATTTTTGGCGTTTTACATTTTTTTAGTAAAGAATGCTTGAATTTGGAATATAAGTGTATAAAATATTCTGTGAGTTGACTATCATAATTAATGTGTGCAGAGACTATACTTAAAAGGTTGCACAAAAAAGGAATGGCGGAATACTTTTTTGTAGCATTTAAGGGAATTTAGCACAGATATAAAAGTGTTAACGTGAGATGACTATTAAAATTCATATGATCTCGTAGAAACTTTTCTAACATATGTTATTTAATTTGGTTAACAAAGATTAGTAAGAACATTAAACATGTTTGTTTTAGGAGGGAATTTATTTTATTTTTGTCGTTATGCACATAGGCCTTAATCAGCATAAATAATGTTCACTTGATGCTTTATCATCATGCACAACTGTTAATGTGCGGTATTGTCCTACTGCAAAGCGGTTTTATAAACATTATACTTGGGCATAACAAGTTTTGAAAATATATTTTGTATTTGAACGCGCTTATTGGAATTTAAACGGAGTGTCATTTCAATGCAATCTAAAATTGAGAAAGAGGGAAGGAAATCATCATGCACAGCTGTTAAAATGCGGTATTGTCCAACTGCAAAGTGGTTTTATAAACATTATACTTGGGCATAAAAATTTTTGAAAATATATTCTTTATTTGAACGCGCTTATTGGAATTTAAACGAAGTGTCATTTCAATGCAATCTAAAATTGAGGAAGAGGGCATATAAACTTACTAACCTATTCAGTTGATTTAGTTTTCCTAATGTCCCACATTGTGCTGATGAAATAAAAATAATAATGGTTTGATTTGTTATTTTAAAACTAGGAATTAAAAACACCTTTGTAGATCATGAAGCATGGCTCTTTATCTAGGTTCGATTACTCGTACTCCATCTTAGGAGAGCACAGAACATTGTAAGAAGGAACTAAGGAACGTATATTTAAGGAACTTACATGTTTAGTATTATTATAAGGTAATCTACCGGTTAAGGTAGGTTTAGGATGCACACAACTATTAAATAAACATATTGTGACTCAAAACAAAACACAATCCAGCAACTTAATCTAAACCAGGTCCCTCTTCATCTCTGTGTACTTTCTTTCTCCCTTCATCCCGTCCAACATCCCTATTCTGTTCCTGCTCTTTCCTCGTTTTCGTAACATTCTCCCCTCTATTACCGTTTTCAACATCCCACTGCCGATGAACTCGCCTTTCACCTATTTTTCCTGCCTCCATAAAATTTCTCCCAAAAAACCCCTCTCCTCGCCCACCATACCTTGTACTTCCTCATTTGTTTTTCTTTCGGTTCATTTCACCTTCTCCAATCTTCTCCACATCCACATTTCAAAAGCCTCCAATCTACGTCTATCCTCCTGCTTCAGTGAACACGTTTCCGCGCCATACATTTTATGAGTTCTGTCTTAACCTCCCTACACAACGTCCCCGTCATCAACTCCCTCCTTGAGAAAGCCTCCTTGCCCAGCGTAATTCTTCTCCATACGTGTCTACTACTTTGACCGTGCTGGTCCAAAACACTTCCGAGATTCGTAAATTGTTATACCCGCTCTAGTTTTTTTCCTCCTGTTTTATTATTTAGCTTAGCTTTTGTCTTTTTGGAAAATCACATAACCTTTGTTTAATTAATATTGATTCTCATCCCATATTTATCGCACTGAACCTCCAATTCACTCAGAAATGCTTGCAACCCCTTGGCTGACTGAGCAACTAATGCTTGGTCATCAGCAAACCTAACTGATTTTACGAATTCGTCTCCGACTTTCATTCCTACCTTCAGTTCTTCCCATGCCACTTTAATCATTTCCTCCACATATACGTTGAACAGCACCGGTGAATATGGGCAACCCTGCCTTACCCCTCTTCCTAACACTGCCCATCCGGACTCTCCGTTCCCCATTCGCTCCTGAGCAGTCTGTGACATTTATTGGTTGCGGTTTAGCCTCCTGTACCTCCAATCTATTCCTATTTTCTGCAATATAGTCATTAATTTTTCCCACTTCACTCTATCAAATGTTTTTTTGAAGTCTGCGAAACAGACAAATACGTCCTGATTGTATTCTATATTCCTCTCGATAAGTGATCTCATTACTGCAATGTAAGCACGCGCATCTCACCCCTTCCTAAACCCAAATTCTTTCAATTCAATTAAGAGCGGCTGTTAAACTATTATTATTATTATTATTATTAAAATTTACATGTGCAATTAGACAAATGTCAGGTGGCACACAAGTCCCAAGTGTTACAATAAACTTGCCTTGGAAAAATAACATGGTTTCTGAAATACAATCAACATCACAAAAGATAATAAATAAAATAAGTCTGAAAAAAGAAAAAAAATACACTAAGGAAATTTCCAAACACCAATCTGTAGTACATAAAAAAAAAAATCCCCATTTCATTAACATTTGTTTCCCAATCAACAAGAAAAAAAATTAAGCTATTACATTTAATTTTATACAACACATCAATCAAATGATTACAGAAGTTGTTTACATCTTTTCTTAAAAGTTTGGACTCTGTTAGGAAAGGGCTTAAAAATGTTTGCAGGTAAATTATTCCAATCAACAATTGTTTTATTTAGCAAAGAAAATTTCTTTTTATTCGTTCTTTGTGCCCGGCATTTTACCTTAAAATTGTGGTCATTTCTCCCTATAAAATTCGGGTTCCCCGCCTCTTTCCTTAGATCTGCCCAAGCCTTCTCCCCATTCAGAATGCGGAACATTCCACAAAGTCTGCTTACTTTCCTTCTAGTTTGTAAAGGATCCCAGCCCAACGTTTTTAGCATGTCAGACACACTATCCATCCTCCTATGCTTCCCCAGTACATATCGGGCAGCCTTTCTTTGCACCTTTTCTAGTTTTTTGATTTGTCCTTCTTCATAAGGGTCCCATACTAGAGAAGCGTACTCCAAAATTGGTCTTACCAGGGTCTGATACGCCTTCTCCTTAGTTGCTTTATCGCTCCCTTTGAGGTTTCTCATGACCCAATGAAGAGTTTTCAAAGCTTTCTTAAAAATGTAATCCACATTCAGCCCCCACCCTAAATCCTTGGTTAAATATACACCTAAGTATTTGCAACTATCACTTCTAGGAATGACATTTTCTGAGAATTTATATTCCCTATTGTTTCCATTTACCTTGTTACTAAAGGTGATGGATTTGCATTTGCTAACATTAATATCCATCACATTTTTTGTCACCCACTCCGCCATTTTATTAATGTCCCTTTGAAGTATGTCGCGGTCTCTGTCATTTTCTATTTTCCTATAAATGATACAGTCGTCTGCAAAAAGTCTTATCTGAGAAATAATATCTACTGGGAGATCATTTATGTATATTAAAAACAAGAGCGGGCCAAGTACGCTTCCTTGTGGGACACCCGATGTTACCCTTGTCTTTTCAGAATAGACTTCTCCTAATTTGACCCTTTGTGATCGACCTTCCATGAAATTTTTGACCCACGAGATTACTCTTCCATCAGTGTGCAGTGGCAATTGGCCCATCTTTAGCACTAAGAGATCGTGGTCAACTTTGTCAAAGGCTTTTGACAGATCGACTATTATACCATCCACTTCTATTCCCGCATCCATAGAGTCAAGCATTTCTTGGCAGAACCCTAATAGCTGAGTTTCGCAAGAGTGCCCTTTTCGAAAACCGTGTTGGCGACTATGCAACCAATTCTCACTCTCCCACAAATCCCAGAGATAATCAGCCAATATCTTTTCTAATAGCTTGCATACAACAGATGTCAAGCTTACTGGTCTATAATTATCAACTTGAGCCTTATCTCCTCCTTTGAAAATTGGCGTAACATATGCCTCCTTCCAATCATTTGGCAGGGCGTTATTGTTTAAGGTAACATTGAATAAGTGATTTATATAATTTGAAACTACACTACCACCCAATTTGAGCAAGTCAATTGAGATACCGTCGGGCCCTTTTGATTTATTTGCCCTCATTTTCGTTATTTTTTTATAAATTTCTGCGCTCGTCGTTTTAATACTTTTGGTGTTTAATATTATCTCTACTCCTTGTTTACTCAGAGATGTATCTACAGGATCCTTTTTGTTTACCATCACCTTAAATACACTTGCATACCAATTATTAAATGCATCAGCCTTTTCCTTATCGTCAACGATTAGTGTTCCATCCCCTTTTTTTAAAGCTGTTATGTTTTCCCTGTTGTCTTTCCTCATCCGAAGGTACTTATAAAATTTATTTCCATTATCTATCCCAATTATTTTCTGTAGAAAACTTTCTTTGGCTATTTTCTTTTCTCTATTTAATTCACGAACTAATTGTTTGTAAATTATGAGCCATTCCGAGCTCTCGTTCCGTTTTTTGTGAATCACTCTCAGTTTTTTCTTCAAGGATCTGATTTTGCGGTTGTAGAACTCTGGGTCCGTATTTTCTTTAAGAATTTTTTTCGGGACAAATTTGTTTAATCCCTCCTCCATTATCCCCTTAAATGTTTTCCAGATTTCTTCTACATTCTGCCCACCACTTGCCCATTCCGAATACTTTTCCCTTAAAAAGGTCTGGAACCCTTCCCTATCACCACGTTTATATTGCCAAACTGTCTTTTTGTTTACTAGCCCCTTATACTGAGCCCCCTCCCAATTCAGGTACATACGCACAGCTGAATGGTCACTTATTCCCGGAAGGACTTCAACTTCCCCTACCCACTTTTCCGGTCTCACAAGTATGACGTCGAGGATGTTTCCCCCGCGCGTGGGTTTTTCCACCAACTGTACAAAACCCTCCTCGTTTATAAGACGACTAACGATTTCTTGGGCCTTCCCACCCCCCACCGTGACCTCGTCTGCCGACCATTGAACACCTGGAAGGTTTAAGTCCCCCGCTATGAGGATATGATCCTCAGGGTTAGCCGAGCATATGTCTGCTAATACCTCGACTGCGTACATCCCTTCGTTGGGGCTTCTATACATAGCAACAATTTTTAAAGTTTTCCCTCCATTCCTACCTTTAACATGAACACATATCATCTCACAATCATTTCTTATCCATTCCAACGTGCTTATAAGTTTTTTATCTACACATATGAATATCCCCCCTCCACGACCATCCCTATCCCTTCTGTAAACTGCCAAATTTTGAGGAAAAATCTCGTTTGACATAATGCGATCACTTAGCCACGACTCCGTGCCTATCACAATATCCGGATTACATGCATCAACTAACGTCTCGAAATGACATACTTTATTTAGAATACTTCGGCAGTTTACCTGCAAAACTATTAAGCCCTTACCTTCCTTTCCTTCGGAGTCGTGAGGTCCACCTCTTGTGCCCATTACAGGTTTCCCTGCTCACTGAGCTTTAGTGCGACATTTTTAAACAGATTTGACAAAACCCGGGATCCTTTCCTGTTTAAATGCACTCCATCGCGGCCCAAGTGACTGTCACCGACCCAACAATTAGGGTCCACGAATGTCAGACTTTGTTGCACGCAGACCCACTCTATTCCTTCGTTAATGGCGTCGATTTTCTTCCAATGTATGTCCCTTCTACGAAGAATTCCACTTATAACAATTTGCGCACTTTTGAACTTATTTTTGGCCGAGGTCGCCAAATCCCAAATAAAACCGATCAGATGGTCTTCTGACTTAGCACTTCTTACGTCATTTGTCCCTACGTGAATTATGACAACTCTTTCATCACCTTCACTAGCCATATTAGTTATTTTGTTGTCCAAATGTTCCACTCTTATCCCCGGAAAACACTGAACGCCTTCGTCGGTACTTTCGCCACAACCACTGACGTAACGTATTATAGAATCACCAAGTATTTTTACTTTGGGTGACCCTGGATCACCAAGAGACGTCCCCTCCCTTGACACTATGTCCTCCCTCATCGGAATCACCTCCCTCTTCGGACTCACATTTATTCTATCCTTCCTTTTATCTCCTCGCTTCTTAGGCTGCTCTCTCGGTAGGATGCTTGCCCGTATTTCTCCAGCCCGATCGGCATCTGCATCACATGAGCTTCTGGTCGGCCTTAAAACTTCCCGTTTCCTCTTGTCAGACCTTCGGACAAAGGGGAGATCATCTTCGACTTTTTGTTTCACCCGCCGCCTCATCTCTGCTAAAGATGTTTTAAGTTCCTCATTTTCAGCGGAAAGGCTGCAAATTGTCTTTCGAGCGATGCTTAAATCCGCTTGCAGCTTTTCAATTATCACCTCTTTTTCTTCTAAACCTCTTCGGTTCTTTTGACTTTCACACTTACAGCACTGCCAATTGTCACTCACGCAATCCTCCAGTTTACTCTTAGAGCAATTAAAGTGGTACCAAGAGTAACACCCACTACACTGGACTCCATTTCTCAATTTTCTACGGCAAATAATACACTTGACGTCCACCGCCATGCCCTTTCCCATTTCGCCCACGGGAGTGTGCCTTCTAGCGGTCTCTAATCCTCTCGAGCGGTGACTAATGCGCTGCTTTAAAACACGTCCGTCTACTTTGAGGGTCCGTGAGGAACTGAATCTAGATTATGATAATGATTTGGATAGTTCTTAAAACATTTGAAGATAATCTCTAAAAGAAATATTCTCCTCACTTTTATTATCCGTGAGAGTTTGGGATGGATATTTAAAGTTGAGCAACTTTGATTCTAGGAAGAAACTTCCAGTATCCGGAGTGGAAAACAGGCAGTAGGCTTAGTGTTTGCCGGGGATCACTCCTCAAAGTTCCTTTGATTGGAGTGGAGGTAGGTTGGGAACGAGAATGGAGTTGTTAGGGGATTATTGGTCCTACATTCTATTTGGCGCACGCGTGCCTAATTATTCAATCGACGTCCTGCATAGTGTCGACGCGTAAAGTAAAATCAAGTTCGTTGAGACACTACGGATTATCTATCAGGGTGCCAAAGTCTCTCCCTTCCGCAACCCACTTCCAAAGACCCCTATTTCTTCTCGTTTTCTCCCTCTTTCCCATCATTCCTCACGGCTTCCAGTGGATCTTGGAAGTCACCGCAACATCCCGCGCCGAATAATCATCTTCCTTCTTTACCTCTCGCCCGGACCTCCTTCCTCATCTCTCATGGATGAGGTGGTTTCTCGATCCCCCCTCTCGCAATTTCCCCCTATCGACAGGGTCTTCTATCTTCCCCCCTTCCATCCAATAGCTAGTCTTTCTCCTACCTGGTCCGTAGTTATCTTCCAATTATGGTTTGAGTATTTCGATGCGATCTAAATTGAGTGAATGCCGACAAATCCTCAATAAATGAATATCTCCGTTGTACCCCCTTCACATATGTCAATGCCCTGAGGAAAATTTAACAGGCCGTCTTGGATGCATGTAACGTATGTGTATGTATACACACACATACGGTACATATATGTGTGTGTATATATATATATATATATATATATATTCACATTCTATATATTCATATATATATATATATATATATATATTCACATGGAAATTGGTATAAGGAAGTTCAAGTTCAAAAGTTGTTTATTTTTCCTTGTTGTTGTACATGGTGTCTATCTAAATATATGTAACAGATAACAAAATATAACATAACATAGTTGTACAACGAACAAGGAAGCCCTGTTTTAGGCTTCCTTGTTCGTTGTACAACTATGTTATGTTATATATTGTTATCTGTTATATCAAGTATAAGGAAAAGAGATAGGAACATATATACCTGACGAACACAGTAGAGGTGGGGAAAGCGCAATTGAGCAGATCACAAGCGTAAAAATATTTCCTTGACTGGGAGTTGAATACCGGATCTTTACACTTGCCGGGCGGTTGCCCTAACCGCTTGAGCTATTGAGGAAATCTAATTTACACTGATATCTTCGTTCTTTTTGAGCAACCAAGTGCACCGATTCAAGCAACCATATCGAACAGCAGCCATACCGATTGTATGATTGTTAACCTAATGTCCTTTCCTCTTGTGTGTCGTCTATTTTTCCTTTGTTGGATGAAACAGCTCCCTAACGCCATCTCTTGGCCAAAGAATCAGTATATATATGTAGATGATTTCTTCAAAGTAACACGGAATGAGCTAAATACAAAACTTAGACAGCAACACACAACATGAGAACACATAAAAGGAACACTCAAACGTTATTTCTTGATAATTTCGACGGAATCGAGCTCCGTCTTCCTCGGAAGATTAGTTCGGGCTAATAATATCCCTCTGGCGAAATATATATATATATATATATATATATATATATATATATATATATATATATATATTTCGCCAGAGGGATATTATTAGCCCGAACTAATCTTCCGAGGAAGACGGAGCTCGATTCCGTCGAAATTATCAAGAAATAACGTGAATGGCGACTAGGGAGTCGTAAGTGAGAACCGATAACCAATGTTTGCATTGTTTATGGGGGTTTAGGGGCCAAAAAAAACAAGCCCCATTCACATTCGTATTTATCCTAAGACCCGGAAACATTTGTTACGACAATCTACAAAATCTTTTTAAAAATTGAGTTATAGTTGTGCATAGCTTAGTGTTTTACGGAAGTCAGTTTGGTTTGGTAAATTTAATATAGCAATACCATAGACCAAAGAAATATTCTAGCAAGAGTCTCGGCGAAGAGTTAGATTGAAGCTGAACTGCCCAAGTAGGCTCATTTTAAAAATCGTCCTTCCCTTATTTGTGGAATTTACACTCTAGCATCCTGCACAATTATTTGTCCAGGATTTGTTGAAAGGTTTCGGGAGGCAAGAAAACTGTAGACAATGGAAGAAATGAAAAAAGCAGAGATTGATGTATAAAGGATGATGAAGAATGGAAGAAAATCGTGACCGAATAATTGGTGAAAACTGATGATATTTTCGAAGCTTTGAAATTGCTATGATCCATTGAATCCCGCATGCATTAAGAATTGACACGCAGATATCCGAAGATGAAACGTAAGGAAACTAGGTCGCAAAAAAAAAATATGTGCGGAAAAGCAAAGTGTCTTCTTTCATCATTTCATAATGTAAAGAGCTTTCAGTAAAGGATAGGGTTTTCGACTCCCGATTAGTAGTCTGAGATAATCGGGCGGAAATGTGGTAGGGATAGAGCAGATATTAGTGAAAACCTAAGTGCGTGGCCAAAAGTTTTTGATTCCAATACATGAACTTTAGACCGCAGGAAATGAGCGTGGATTAGGATTTTTTTTAGAATTTTCCCTCGCAATGAATGGAAGAAATGACGCGGACGGAATTAAATACAAACAAAACATTAGGTTTTGAAGGTACTGGGGGAAGTTTTTGAGAAAATAAAAAAAAAAGTTGTGAAAAGTGAATGGAGAATATTTTGAATGGTAAGACCTCTTTGTAGGTCGTGAAAAAGCGACGCAGATGAAGTGAGAAACTGGGAATTTTTTAGATTGAATTAAGGGGTGTAGAAAATATGAGCTCAAGAATAATTTAGTGCATTGCGGAAGGGATTTATTTTGTGCGGTATTTTACAAATGCCGGGCTCCTTGGAAGGCCACAAAATCGCATAATGCCTGACGTACTTCTCCCGAAACCTTGCCCTAACGGTACGAGGCTAACCGTGAAAGAAGGCATAAAAATAACATGGCAATATCCCACCGCCCACAAACCCAACCGCCCACCACTTCTCCCTTCATTACCTTACGAAGTTGAACCTCCCAATCCAGCACGCCTCCTTCCTCCATCTCCTTTCACTTCCTTCTCTCCCCTCCTACTTAAATTCCTCCCGGTTACCGCCTCCTTCGAGTCTCATTACCGTCCCTCGTTCCTCTTTCTCAAATATCCCCTCTGCTCCCCTATCCCTACCGTCTCTGGGAACCCTAATAATCCGCCTACATCTCCCCGAACAGTGTTGCCAAACTGAATCGATGAAATGTCGCCACAGAGTCGGGATGGTGGTGACGAAATGAAGAAACAACGGGTGGAAACGAGCGACTCATATAAATTCTTTTTCATCGAGGATTTGGCGCTACCGTGGTATATTTCTACCTCATTGGTCATTGGAAACCATGAATTTGAACACCCATCAACTGGGAATGCGTTATACGTACAGTTGGGAACCCGGGATAAGTGTTGCACGTATCTTGGGAACTGAATATTTGCATCAATTGATTGATGATGACATGTTAAAAACACCATTGAGGAAGAGGAGAGCAGGAAAATGCCTCGTTTACCCATCCCTAGAATTGAATGATCGGTACTATAAAGAAAATGAGTCCTGGTAACTACGGGTCTCGACTCAATTGGCAGTGTGTTGTGCCCGGTAGTGTGAGAGGCAAGGCTTCCGCGGTCGTCATTTCACGAAATCCTTGCAAAGCGAAACCGGAAAGAACAGTAGAAAGAGAGAAGATACAGAAGAGGACCGATTTAGTTAGAATAAGAACTTGGAATGCTATAAAAATGTTGAGAACAGGAATATTAAAGAATATAATAGCGAAAGATGGAAAGAGGAGATTTAGGTTTCTTAGATGCAAGATGAGATGGAAGGATAGCCGGGATTTCTAGACTTACAGTTGAGATTGTATGGGAAGGAGATAATCGGTTCTAGAGGAGTCGGAGACAGTTCCATCTGTAGGCAAAGTGATGTCGTCATGTTTTCGGAATGGGTATGGGATAATTTTCATTGATTATCTTCAGAAAGGAAAAACAATCAACGGCGAGTGCTATACGAACTTATTACGCCGTTTTAGTGAAGGAAACAAGAAAAAACGACCATATTTGTCGAAAAAGAAAGTTTTGTTTCGTCAATACAATGCACCGTGTTAAATATTTGTTATCGTGATGGCCAAAATCAATGATTTCAAGTTAGAATTGTTTCTTCGCGCACCGTATTTGCCAGACCACCCCGTCGTTTTTTTCAATATCCAAGCATGGCTCGGTGGTGAAAGATTTCACGACAATGAAGAGGTGGAGTCTTTGGTTGATGGATATTTGGAGGAGCTCGACGAATCTCACTACATAGAGACAGGGTATTGAGGATCACTGGGAAAAGTGTGTTGACATAAAAATAGACTATGTAGAGAAATAAAGATATTTTTCTATAATTTTTATGTTTTCTTTGTTAGGTCGGATGCTTCTTGGACTAGTCTCGTAGATCTGGGTTGTGAATAAATTAAGCAAAACGACGGTTATGCCGTTTCAGAGAAAGAGAAAGGCTAAGTTAAACGTGAAAATAAGAGGGCAGAACTTAGAGCAGGTGGTCCTGTTTAACTATGTTGAAAGTGCGCTGGACCAAAACGTTCCAAGTAGTAGGGACATTTGGAGAAGATTTGCGGAAGGAGAAGAGGCTTTCGGAAGGAGGAGGGAATCGGTAACAGGGTCCCAGATTTTTTTCAGAAATTCTCCATCTCTAATGTTTTCGCCCTTTCAAGGTAATGAATTAAATGTTGTATTCATGGAATTTGGTAGGTTTTTGTCTCAGCAAGAGCTGTTTACCCTTGCGGGAGAAATGAGAAAATGCGAAGAGGAGAGTAGGAATGCTGAGTATTTTAAAGTCGTTGTCGGTTTGATCAACGAAAGGTATCAAAGAGTACTTTGCCATAAATCTTAATTTGCGACGCTGTTAAAATGTTTCGTTCCTTGACGACGTTATTCGAATCGGTGTTCTGCTTATGTCATGCCTTGAAAATAGTATATGCATTCTAGTCTAAGGCAAAAAAGCCTGACTCTAACCATTCCAGGAAACGGTGTTAAAATGTTTCGTTCCTCGACGACGTTAATCGACTCGGTGTGCTGCTTTGCCGGTTATGTGACGCCTTGAAAATGGTAAATGCACTTTAGTTTTAGGCAAATAACTCTGAATTAAATCATTCCAGAAATCGCATTCTTTTGCCAATTTCATTCATACTACTTTGTTTTTATGTACAGCTTTCTTCTCTGGCAGATTCATAGATTATTCCTTATATGCTATAGTGTACCTCGGACCTTTAGTATTTCTTTGTCAACTAAATAAACTCATTACTCAACCCCTCTTCTTCCGAAGCCATTTCCTTTCATTTCACGCCCTCACATGTTTGATGATTCGTCTCACTAGTAATAAAGTTCTGTCAACATTAACATACGAGCGTAACACATTTTTCCGACTCCCATATATTCTTTACGTCAAATCGACTCTTTTCATGGATCCCTCTTTCATCACCATAACTTTCCTATTTTTATATAATAGTAATAATCCTCGTATTCACCACACCCACCGAATCGACTAGCATTTATACTTTTTTTATTATTTAAACATTAAAAATTGGGATAGTCACCATATGCATGTTTACTTAGATTGCACGGTGGAATTCTTAAAATTTTCTTTCGTAATGAGTATTTAATGCTTGTGGAATAAATTGATGTTGTTGGAATGCGCCTAAAAGTATGATTTATTTTCAATGATGCGTCAAAAGAAGTCATCTCAGGAGAGATGCACGTCATGTCTAATATTAAAAATGGATCATTCCACATCCAACGTCAACGTTCCCCCTTTTTGGGAAGGAAATCATACAATTCGCGTAAAAGTGTAATTCAGTAGGCATAGTATTTTTTATTGCATGAAAGTAGTATAATTTACTTGTTTTTACCATAAGTGATTTGTACATGAGTGAAGTAGAAACAAACTTTTATTATCACACTCCTGGCGGAGATTGGCCAACTTCATGGCTTGATATGAGGAATGTGTGTGTGAAAACACAAATAAAAATTACTTTAAAGAATATTTAAAAACTGCCCATTACCTCATGATGAACCAATTAAGGTATTATGTGAAGCTTTTGGATTCTCAACATGGAAAATATGTTCTGGAATATACAACAAAAGTGAAATTCGTCGTGGCAAAGTTGATCATAGTTCTTCATTTCGAATACCGTTTTCTCAAACGATATTCCCTATTCCTCCTTCCAATTAGTAGGGACGTTTGGAGAAGATTTGCGTCAGGAGAAGAGGCTTTCGGAAGGAGGAGGGAATCGGTGACAGGGTCCCAGATTTTTTATCCCAGTCACAGAGAAACTATATAGTAGGAAATTCAATCCTATATTCTAGTAAATTAAAAGATATTGGCTCTATATATAGTTAAAATGTCAAAACCCAACTACTTTTAATGTAAATACTAATCGTTTATATTTTAGTGCCTACATACTATCATTATGTATTGAATGTATAGAAAGAAAGAAAACACGGCAATTCCACATTTACACTTTACTCTTCAGATGCCACGCGGCGGTGAAACCATGGTCGTCTAAATAAAGTGTAAATTTGGAATTGCCGTGTTTTCTTTCTTTCTCTACGATGGAAAAATTCCACATAGTAACGGCTGAAACACTCTCTTGTATGTAGTGAATGCTTTTCAGTTACTATTCTCTTGTAGTGAGCGAATTAAGGTTTGTTTAAATGTCGACTTATTTTTTGTTGAATTGATGGTAATTTTGATCCCAGTTTTGTCAAAAACATACCTGTAATGCCAATGAAGTAGTCCAACGCTCCACCCCTGGGCTACCACGAACTACCCTTCCAAAATAACTTCTTTCCCTTCTATTGCACGGTGGTTATCGCATATCCCATTCTCATCTTACAACCGTGATCTTTTTCTGTAATTTTTCATTGCTAAGATTTACTTGACGAGTCACCCCATCAAGAAATCTTGTCCTGATGTGTCCGATTTGATTATACTTCCTTCTCGGAGTTTTCTTCAGATTTATTTCTCCTCTTCGTCTTCCTTAGATCCCCTTTGTTAGTTATTTGATTCGTCTATATGGCTTTCGTTAATCTCGTGCGTGAATACATTTCCATTACGTTCAGTGTCCTCTTTTCTGCTTCATTTATTACTTTCCGTCCCACACTACCATGAATAAGACTGCCCTAGGAATGACGGAAAATATTTTAATGGTTTCCGTACTTCCAAGCATTTGACGTAGTCGTAAGTTTCTTGTGGAGCAATGACTGCGCTGCTTGAAATATTCTACTAATATTTCCCTACTTGCTACCCCTATCGCTCTGCTTTTACGTCCCATGTTAATACAGTAGAGTACAATATTTATTTAGAAAATTGTCCACATGCAGTAATATCACCAATTTATGTTTGCAATTATGACAAAACGTAGAGTTTATTTAAATATATCGCTCCTTAACTCTGTTTGGATACATCTAGTTTCACATTGAAGTCCTCATCTAATATTTTGATTGGTAAATGCCGTAAAAGAAATGTCAATGCTGCATACTAAATATTACCCCATGGATAAACGCTTTTAAACTTTTACATTATTGCGATTAACTCAATAAAATATTTCAAAGGATAAATGTCATCATTTGGGGCAATCTTGAGTTTCCATACACGTATAGCCATTCTATTTATTTAGGATAATTAACTGCTGGGATACAATTGCTGTAGGAGAGGTGCCGATTGTAATTTTGAATTACTCTAAGCTCTATATTTGTACTTCTACAGAGTAATCGCTGTTAATTGAAGCGTAAATTATAGTAGTCGTTAGAAATTGAAAGTATTTTCCTTGTGGCTTGAAAATTTAATGATAAAAAAACTGAGACTGAAACTTTTTATAGCACTGATTTTTTTTTGAAGCTGTAGTTGCCTGTGTAAATGAAGATGACACTAGAAGCGCCGAACGTTTTAGTTGCTTCGGATTTAAGTGTGAATGAATTCTTTCCTAATTTCCAAACCTGTAATCTAATTGTCTTGTACTCACTTGCAAGCTACAGGGGACTGCAATGTGCTAAAACGGATTAAATACGACTAGGAAGCTATAATATCCAAATTATTTCTCATGATTTTCTTTGTCAATATCCATGCTGGTGTTGAAAATTAAGTGGCACTCAAAAGGAATTAGGAACAGAACCTAGTTCTGTTCCTAATTCCTGGTTGCACCACCGAAAATTCGGGAAACAGTGAGTCCCTCTTTTATATGTTTTAGTTTCTATGTTTGTCTACTAGTTAGTGAATTTACATTATATATATATATATATATATATATATTATTATTAGGTAATCTACCGTTATATATATATATATATATATATATATATATATATATATATATGCGGGTCGCGGTGGTCTAGCGGGTAGAGCGTTGGACTGCTGACCGGAGGGTCCCGGGTTCGATTCCCGGCCAAGGCACTTTGGGCACCTGCAGCTCCACCCAAGCTAGTTGATTTTTCGGGTACCAGATCTTCCTGGGAAACCATAACCGGCACAGGGAAAGGAACTGGCCCCCCTACCCTGATGTGTGAATATTCACACGCCGTATAGGGCTTGGTACATGGGTGAGCTCTACCATCACCTACTAAACCGACCTTCGGGTTGATTACTGTGTTTATGGTTTATGGTTTATATATATATATATGTGTATAGATGATTTCTTCGAAGTAACACGTAAGTGTTGAATAAAAACTTAGACAGCAACACACAGCACGAGAACACATAAAAAGAACACTCACAATAATATCTTGATAATTTCGACGGACTCGAACTCCGTCTTCTTCGAGTCATATCTTATCTTCCGAAGAAGACGGAGTTCGAGTCCGTCGAAATTATCAAGATATTATTGTGAGTGTTCTTTTTATGAGTTCTCGTGCTGTGTGTTACTGTCTAAGTTTTAAATATATATATATATATATATATATATATATATATATATATATATATATATATATATATATATATATATATACATACACACATACGTGTATGGGGAAATTAAGAGTAATGCGTCATCTTTCCTAGAGAACCGCAGTAACCGGAGGGAGATACCATTTGGGATTTCTCCTCTGGAGGGCCATATTTTTCGCTGGTTGAAATCTGTCCTTTCCAATTTCCCTCCGCCCATTTCCTCCTCGCAAAACTGCCCACGAATTCGACCGGGTAACTTCGAATTGAGTTACGCGAGTTATGCAGTCACGGGGAAGAATTATGATACAGCACCGCGGTTCCGACTAAATCTGATTTTCGCCCATTAACTCGTTAATACCTTCGCTGCCAAGCTGCTATAGTTGCTCATAACTCTGCGTTGCCTCGAGAAATATTTAAGTTCTAATACCCTATCTGTAGTCTTCGGAGTAGAAGGTAGTCGTAGGAGGAATATTTTTCGCTTTATTTCGCTCGTATTTGAAGAATATGAAATGTATCTGCCTATTTAAATATTATAAACATGTAATATATCTTTATTAATTTTTTAAATAATCTCTATCAGGTGTCGGTTTGTCTAAGCTACGTGTCATTTTACAAGTCCTTGCTATTTTTAGATGTGGAGTCTGTTGATTGTATCATGCCTTTATTATGCAGGATAAGATATAAAACTTTTTCTAATATAAACTCGACGGATTAATGCTGTACTCCCTGGAAGCTTTGAGTATATGCATTAAAATACTCATAGTTTAGTATTTTTCGATAGATTTCCTAAATAAAAGTTCTTACCTATGAGCTTTTAATATGTTTTATGCTTTATGCCAAATTTTTATTGATCTCAGAGGTCATGTAAATGAACTTGTAGCTAGGAGAAACATATCTTAATTTTCAAGGTCTTGACCTTCCACGTAAACCAGAGGAAGAAGATTATAATGGATGGGTGTAGTGAGCTCATTCAAAATTATTAAGCATTTAAGGTCATAAAAATTTCATTCCCTAAATTAACATTCAATCAACACTATGGAATTAAAAAAATTCATGTTTCCATCTTCGGAATTTTTTGTTTGAAATAAATAACAAAAACAGACCGAATATGGATTCGAGTGGTACTGTTAATGGATTCACACTCCACATTCGAAATATTCGTGACCCAGGAAGACTCGTTTCGTTTTATCCCGGTTACGTTGTACGATTTTTATTCCATTAGCTTGAATTACGCTTGAGCTAATATAGGCCATGTTGACAAAACGAGAATTTCGGTGTATTTATTCATCACCTGCAAATATAAGCGAAGCGTTTTTCATTTTTTTTGCAAGGAACTCGATCATGAAGCCCCTTCGCATCTTTGTGTTACATCGAGCTCACAATCCACGCCTCGACGTAGGATTAGAGGGTGAGGATTAGATGCGTCGCAATCAATACCTTTGTCGAAATTCGTCGTGTCATGACATGGGTGGTGTGTTGTGTACAGAAATGATACTAGATTATTGGCGAATGTGCATCCAACTACAAGTATTCGCTTAATAATGAAAAAGTTAAAGTTTATGCATCCAGCCATGCTTTTGCGTATCATTGTTATGTAAAGACAATGGAATTAGTTCCCTTCGACTATGTTTTCATTGTTTCCAAGCCTTTTTGATTGATTTGTTCTAATTTGAATTTTAACGTGAATCATTGTTTTAATCGATCCATGCCTCGAACTCTGCCCCTTTGGAATGTCCAATCTCCTTTGGCATTTGGAGATTAAAGGTATGGCATCATTTAGGTTGTACATCCATTAGTTTATTTTTTGTAGTATGCTTATTAGTTTGTGCATTCATTTGAATATATGTTATACCATATACAGAAGCACTCGTGCGCACACACGCACATATGGCGCGTCATGAAATAAATGTTTTGTCTATTCCATTAAATTTAAGTATTGAAGTACATTTGTTCCGTCGTTTGGATTTGATATAGTTATGAATGAATATCGTACGAAGGAAGAACGAGTCCTTGAATCTGTCGGGGATGGGGTTTATCTCTCTTGTTTTATCACTTATTCTATCGCTATGTGATCGGTATCTTCACATATGAAACCAATCGTCAGGTTTGATTACTCTTAACCATCACTTATTTTGAATTCTATGGTCTCAGGCTCAACTTTGTGGAGGTTCATTTTAGTTTTAAATGAATACACTTTGTAACTTCCACACAATTTTTATTCGTACTACCGGTTTCAACGCTTCGGCGTCATCATCAGGTACTTGATGATGACGTTAGTACCTGATGATGACGCCGAAGCGTTGAAACCGGTAGTACGAATAAAAATTGAGTGGAAGTTACAAAGTGTATTCATTTAAAACGATCACTTATTTTGTTCACTTTTCTTAATCTCTTTCCATTGTGGATTCTTTCCGTTACATTATTTATACACTTCATTGAACTTGATTCTGTAAGACTTAATTTAAACGCACGTAACGGAGTTTTTTGCAACAGAGTCAGTGTTCAACCAGCATTAATAATTAAGTTTTGAATATGTTTGTGGAATTTACGTCTGTACGCATGGTGTAAACTAAATATGTAAATAATCCCGGAACCCGTAGGTGGTCGCATTTAGATACGAAGAGGTGCCTAAGATGAGGAACTGAACAATGGGTGCCTTTTTCGTTTTCTTAGCTAATTGTTATAGGGAACGTTTAGACGATTTTCATGCTTTCCTCAATTTTTTAAACTTTGTCCTGATTTCCTCCTTGTTCTTCCTCCTGTCAATCAATTTGAATGGAAATCGTTTCAAGATATTTAAATTTCTTTATTTTAATTTTCACCAGTCTTAACATTTTAATGTATAACAAACCAATATTCTCATTCTCGACCTTATGCATATTCCTCCCTTAGTTCAGTTTACCTGCTTTACCTGCCATAGATGTAGGAGCAGTAAATGTTTACTGTTTTTTATCGTAAAAGGAAGACATTTTAGCGGATGGCTGATCCATTAATAAAAGTAAAATTACCTTTGTAAAATTTATCACCAGACGAAAACTAACATGTAAATTTGTCTGATACATTGATTGCAATTTAGGACATAACTTGAACTTTAAAAAGTAGCTATAAGTCAGAATATCTAGCGAAGTAGGTGATATCTTTACCATGGGAGTAGATAGTAAGATTAAAATAGGATCGAGAGGACGAGACAGAACGGAAAACTGCTCTTCTCCAATGGGTCCACAATCTCGCTGTCGTCCTCAACTATTGTAGTGTAATAACCTGAAATACTATATGGCTCTGGAAAAAATGTATCCCTATTTTTTCCAAATCTTACGAGTGGGATTGGATTCGCATAATGAAAACATGTAGAGATTCCATTTTACATTTAACTCGAGGGCAAATAAAAAAATGTAGTAACAGGTTTGTCTTTAATACATCTACATAATACCCCGCAAGCCGCCGCAAGGGTGTGTAGCGGGGGGGGGGTGTTAGGTCACCACTCGTAAAAGAGAATGAAATGGCAAGCAAAATCAATATATTTATTCTTACCTACATCCATAGTAGCGTATACATTCATGCTTATTCATTCAGGTATATTTGCCTACTCAGTTATGACACAGTATAAGCGTTTACAAAGACTTGTTACGAGGGTCGTCCCAGAAGTACCCGGCCTGATCTAGAGATGGCGGTAGTTATTAAAAAACTATCACTGTATTAGAAAGCATACAATCTATAAAGGATAATGTTTCAAGTTTAAAGACGCCAAATTGTTTAGTATTTGTTTGGCAGCCATCAATAGTGAACTTTTTCAGTGAATTTGTGAACATGGAGAAAATTGGTTATCGTTATGCGATACAATACTTTTATTTGAAAGACCTCAGCCCAACCAATATAAAAGCTGAAATGGATTCTACTCTGAGTGAGTCTGCTCCTTCATTTACGACAGTAAAATATAGGGTAGCAGAGTTTAAACGAGGCCGTACGAGCTGTCAAGACGAGCATCGCATTGCATCGACCAAATGAGGTGACGACTACAGAAACGGCGAAGAAAATCCACTAAGTGATACTGCATGATCTTCGACTGAAAGTGCATTTTTTTCCAAAATTTTCGTGTTTTCTTTATTGGGTGGGTTCTTTTGGGATTACCCTCGTACCCGTGAATCATTCACTCGGATGCCAAATAATCAAACAATGTGACTACTGACTAGTAGACTACTCAACTACTCACGGGTAGAATAATTGCAAATTAGTAAAATTAATAGGAGGTTGCTGTACTTTTGAAGAATGTACGGCCGAAATGAACGAGGCCCAACTGAAATAAACCTCTCATCTCATACATCTTCCGAGAGAGCACGATTTCCGTATAACGCGTTGGTAAACGAAACTCCATTCCCATCCTCCCTCACACATACATACACGCGGTCGCGCGGGGACGCACCCTCGACGCAGGGGTTCATTCAGGGTTTCGAATGACGCCCGAGGGCTAATGGAATCGGAGGGGGTCATCGCAAATAGCCTTCAATAACCCTCCCTCCTCCCCTTCCTAAGCGTCCGAAATCACAATGTGTGGAAGTCCAATGGTATCGACCGACCCGCCGCGATCGGACCCCTCGGGAGTGAAAGTGAAGTCCTGCGACAACATTCGGCGAAATATTGCCTTTAACGGCACCGGTCGACCCAGAGGGAGCCAATCCTGTCCGACGTGATGATATGCGGTCTTCTACGCTTTTTCCGTCCCGCGATACCACTTCATCAGGGAAAATTTTGACAGGGTTGTGGGCGGAACAGTTTGGATGTGCCGCCACTCGTTTGCCATTGGTTCTAACTCAATAAAAGTTCACCCGTGTCGTGGAGATGAAAGAAAATCGAAGAAGAGGGAATGCTGCCATTAGTTTCATCATAATTGGTGTCTAAGGAGGGGGCGGGGGTCGTAATAATTCTCCCTTAGGGCTGCGAACTATACAGATATTTAAAAAAAATGTACGAGGTGTGTTCAAAAATTAACGGGGATTTTAATTTTTCGGATAATAACATTTATTTATTCTTATGCATTGATGTTGTCACCTTCAAAGTAGTCCCCGTTGGAGATTATGCACTTGTGCCAGCGCTTCTTCCAATCCCCGAAACACTTCTCAAACTCGATCTTTGAGATAACCTTTAGTTCTTTCAGTGATGCGCTTTAAATGTCATCTACGGCTGTAAAACGACGGTCCTTCAAGGTTCTCTTAATTTTTGGAAATAGGAAAAAGTCACACGGAGCCATATCTGGCGAATATGGAGGCTGGGGCATCGTTACAGTATTGTTTTTGGCCAAAAATTCAGGAACAAGCAATGAAGTGTTAGCTGGTGCATTATCGTGGTGCAAAAGCCATTTTGGAACGAATTTTGCTGCCACGCGTTTCATACCCAAAAAATTTTATGACATGACTCAATCGATATGCCAACATCATCAGCGACCTCTCTAATTGTGATTCGGTGATCGTTTTCACGATGTTGATGTGTTGTGGCGCCCAGGGCGTTCGTCATCTTCAAAGTCTTCACGGCCTTTTTGGAAACGCTTATACCCCTCCTAAACTCTTGATTTACTCATAGCAGACTCACCATAGTCCTTTGTTAACATTTCACACACTTTGTTACACTTTATTCAATTGTTTACGCAAAATTTGATACAAATTCTTTGATCCATTTCTTTTAAGATACGAAAATCGTCGAGCTCATAAAACACGTCTAACCTTAGTGCAGACATGCCAACTCTCCCGATTTAAGCGGGTTACTCCCGATTTTTCCTTCTTACGTTCTTGATGAACTGTTCAAATTGTGTACTTAGCTTAACATGTTAATAAAGTGTGACATTCATTAAAAATTGGCAAAGTGTCATAAAGGGATTAAGGTGCCATGCAAATATTGTGGTAGTTAAAAGTTATTACTTCGTGATACACTTCTAAAAATCTCCCGATTTTTCATTTTTGAAAGTTGGCATGTCCTCCCGATTTTTCATTTTTGAAAGTTGGCATGTCTGTTAGTGGCTGTCAGAGACAAAGTCCACAATGAAAACAGCTGAAAGTTTTATCATACTTCAGGGGCATGTATACCAACATAATAAAAAATAGTTTGACAATCGGACTCTCCAAGCCCGCGAAATGAAAAAATTCCTGTTAATTTTTGAACACATCTCGTACATAAGGATTCTTGCAGCTTAGGGTTTATGGTACGTATGATATTCTAAATGATTGCTCCTCTATAGTCAGGTCCCAAAAATGAAATGTCACACCCTAGTTGCCACAAATGTTTCGGATATTTATCAACCCGCTCATTCCTCCATTGATACGTACTTCAAGTAACTCCAAGGCGGACTCTAACCTTGCCCTCCTAATCTGGAGTTCAATGTTTCGGATCCTGCCTATGGGGGTTTCACCTAGGGCTTGGATATATGTGTTCGTCCTTGTTGTGCTCTTTGAATTAATGAAGTTACACCTAAATGATATTATGGCTTCTTTTAGTGTTATTCTGCAGGATTAGGGTAGGTTTTTGATGAACTCTGGGACTATACAATACTGGACTCCTAAGCCCTAACTGGAACCACTCAAAATGTCCTTATATCCCAAACTTCATTTTACAAAAACACTTGTTGTAACTTTTCTGCCTGCCTTCATCCCTCAATCCACCCAAAATACCTCTTCCGTTCCTCCCTCTAGGTGCCTCGCTTTCCCAAAATTCTCCCATCTTTATCATGGCTTTCGGCACCTTTTCGACTCTTAGTATCTCCTGCATCCGCTTCTCCTGCTTTCTTTTAACTTCTCCAAACAATGCACCCTCTTCCACTATGCCATGATTAGAACGTCGTCTATTGCTTTCCTTTGCATCCACTTTATTTTTTCCCATCCTTTCCATTCATCTCCGCATCCATAGTATGATATATTACAAGTATAAAATATTCCTGTGTATTATACTTAATACTATCCTCATTAAATGGCGTGAGATTCCTTCTTCCGATAACCTGATTAACTAAAATGTACTTAATTCTTCCGGTAGTCCGTTAGAGGTCACCTAATCGCAGGGGAGTAATACAGACACAAAATATTGGCAAAGAAATAGATGTTCACAATTACGAATTCTTTATTATAACTCTTTATATCAATGTAAATAAAAAATACCGGGACTGTAAACTTGAATAGCACTAGGAAATAAAAAAAATTAAATAAAAAAATAAATAAATAAAATAAATATAATAAAAATTTCAAAAAAATAATAAACAATAAAAACGACCACACAAACAAATTCGAAACAAATTATTTAAAAAAATCAATAATAATAATAATATAATAAATACAAAATAATAAAACAAACGAACAACCACTCGATCAACTAGGGTGAGTTACGGAATAACTGTCACTCTCGTGAATCACATTCACACACACACACTCAGGGTTTGCAAGGATCCCTCCTATGTCAGTGACCCGTCAATCACACAAATAAATGAAAATTATTAAAATATGTAAAAATGTTTGTTTACATTGATTCACGACCGTAGCTACGTTCCCTGTATATTTAAATCTTTATACCAACTTCAGTGTCAGGGCCATGAAACGAGAGCTCACCGACTATTTAATTGTTTGTTTTTTTCACTCTTGTCTTGACTTCTTGCGTTCTAAATGTTATCTTGATTAATTCGAGGTTTCAGAGTAGGATCAGCCTCAATTGTATAATCTCGTTTTAATTTTTTTAAAATGTGCCTCCTAATTTGACACACGGATTAAAAAACCACAATGATTTCAATGACTGTAATGTAATTCCCATGGTCACCATTTATCGTGGTAAGGGTGATGACATGACCTTAGATCCTTAGATATTGAAGATTCACCTGTCAAAATCATGATTAGATTTTCGTTTCCCGTGAAGGAATCGAAAAATGAAAGAGATCTTCCTTTCTCAAATATTTTTCGTGAAGTGTTCTTTGGAGTTCGACTCTTGACTTGAAAGAAGGCTTATCTTCTTTTCTCAATGACGTCGTTTCATCCATACATCCGTCTTAACCCTTTGGCTCTCACCCTGCGTTAATGTGCGGCGCGACACCTTCCCAAATCACCGGTTTTCTTACCCATTCCTTTGAACATGCACCCTAATTATAGCTTCTTCCACCTCAGACATCCCCACCCTTCGAATTTGTCACTCCTGCCATTACCCATCATCCTTCATTACTCGTTTGGGCGTAAGAACTACCCATCTCTTCCGAGGGCCGTCTTGCAAATCCTCATCATCCCCCCAACATCGCCTTCACCCGGTCATCGATCTCCTTCTTTGAACTCGCGCTAATTTCCGTCCCGAAATGGACCAAAACTTTCAGTGGCTCCCCCGCCTCCCGATCTCCCCATCGATACATTGGGTGACCCGCGTCACCAGGTACCAGCAAGGGCCACCTCTCGCTTCCTCAGGAGCCTAAAACCCCAACTTCCTCCATTTCCTTCCCTCCCTCAAACCCGCTTTCAACCTAATCCGACCGCGTTGACAGGTTTAGCGGAAGAGCTGCGGTTTACAGTGTAATTGTGTTATTGGGGTTATTTGGCAGGCCCGCGCTCCCCTTCTCTCAATCCCCTTTTTCGCTCCCTTCCCCCCACCATAACCCCATTCACCCCTCCTTCTTTCATTAAGCGAACCATCTTAACGAGAGAGTCCCAATTTCGGAACTCTTTAACCTCCTCTGGCTCTCATCTAATGATTTTCCACCCCCATTCACTCCCTTTCCGCCCAACTACATTCTCTACTTATTTTTCTTGACTGTCCCCGTCATTTTTTTTATATTTTCTCCGATTTTTCCGTTAAATCGTAAGCAAATGCGTTGACGTCCTGACGCGTTTGAGGGCCAGATGACGAGTGAAATACGTAGGCTATTAATTAATTAAGTTCGTTAATTGTGTGAATGTTTCGTGTTGATGGCGTATGACGTTTGATGAATCTCTTCAAAATTTTTTTCAGAGACCAAATTCGATTTTTGAATTTTTTTCTAACATCTGTCGGGAATGTAGCGCTAAAAACGGTATACCTGATTTATACAGTTAAACAAAAAAAACAATGTTTGAACTCCAAGCATTTTCCCCAAAATTTTCCCATCAAATAATGATGGGAATAGTCTTCTTGAAATTATAATTCCCATATTTGACACCAGAATGTTTTCTGGATAATTTTATTTATTATTGAATAAAATATCCGGATACAAATTGATCTAGTATAGTAAATTTGATCTAGTATATACTTGGTCCGGTACATCGGTTGAAGAGATTTTAAAATATTAGGTCCACCATTACATCTTGTGTTAAACGTTCTTCTTATCCGGAAACATGCTTCACTTCATAATAATGTGTAGTGTTTCAGTTTCAAATGCCCACTCGTATATCGTACTCGTTACTTTTTTTATTGACCCAATAATCTAACTTGGGTGGATTCTATTAAATGAATACCTTAATTATGACTTAATTTAATTGAATTATATAAATGAATAATCACTGCTTAATTGATATATTCTGATGACATCGCATGATCCCTTCAGAATCACTTTCCTAGTAATTTATTACTTGAAGGTATACCGTTGAAGTACCTTTTGAACGGACACAAACTTAACATCCCTACATTTCTTAGGCTCGCCTAACAAGACAACCCGACTCCCAACATTGCATTAAAATGCTCTTCAAATCCGTCTACAGTTACTATCTTTTACCTCCTTTATCTACGTTCTTACATCTTTCACACAGCTATCACTTTTCTCACCTATGAAAATGTCTCTCCTCCCCACCATGTACGAGCACGTCGTACGTTTTTCTTTCCTTCTCATACAAGGTTTTTCAAAAAAGACAGGACTGATTTTACTACTTTTTTATTTCGACGGATACGGCTTAATCGAACTTGTCGCCCTCAAAGTACATGCTTTGGCTGACGAAACACATTTTCCAACATTTCTTCCAGCTCTCGAACTCTGCCTGGTAAGCCGCCTTAAGGATCCTATTCAGATCCGCCGTAAACTTTTTTTTAATGTCCGCAATAGAGTCGAATCGGCGCTCTTTCAAGGTTGATTTTAACTTTGGAGAGTAGGGAGGCGGCGGGATCACGGAATTTCCGGTTATGGGGAAAAATTCATGTTCATCAGTTAGCAACCGCGGGACGAATTTTGATGCGACGCGCGTCATACCCAAAATGTCTGTCAAAATTGTCTGACAGGATCCAAAACTAGTGTCCACTTATTCGCGATTTCGCGCACCATTTTGACATGGTTAGGGTCTGTCAAAGTGGAAGGCCCCCCCGTTCGCGAATTTCGAGACACAATCTGTCGAGATTCTGCCCAATTTAAAACGACTGTATCGCTCATAACACTGGCTTCGACTAATAGCTTCATTAACAAAGCCTTGCTGAATCATTTCAAATATCTCCGTAGCACATTTGTCAAATTTGAAACAAAATTTCACGCACAGTACGCTCTTCCTCTACTAGATCCATTGCTGTCGTTGCACGCGGCGACGAACAGGTTAACACTGAACAAGACACGTACCGCTGCTGCTGCGGAACGACTGGACGTAAACAAACGCAACGCCTTTCGTTTTAGTCGTCAGATGTGTCGCTAGATGGCGCACTGTGTCTGGTTTATATCCGTTGAAGGGTTTGCGCAAAATAAAATCAGTCTGGTCTTTTTTTGATCACACCTTGCATTTTACTTTTTTCATCCTCTACATCCAAATTTTCAAAAGTCCATCCAATTTAGATCTAAGTTCTTGCTCCAGTGACCATTTTCTTAACCGCACAAAATCATTCTCCCTATCAAAGTTATCACAGTTCTTTTCTTCCTCCTTACTTAACGTTCTCGTCACCAGTTCCCTACTTGTTAAATATTATTTTCTAAACGCAATTCTTCTTCTTATGTCCCTACTTTGATCAGAACTTGGAATAAAATATCATCGATTAAGATTTAATAAGACAATCTGTTACTGAAATTTTAGACTAACGAGGCAATGCTGAAGCTGCAATGACGCTGGAAAAACGGATGATATAACTTTCGTAAACAATATTCCCTGGAAATTCTAGTGAACTGGAATAACATGAACGATGTCATAATAACTTTATTTACGATGTTATTGTAATATATTGTTTTACGATTAACTGTGTTATAATAAATAACAAATAGTTGTCTGATGGCTAGTTTGTATTGTTACCAGGCTTCGGATGATCCTCGAAAACTTAGGCTCCTCCTGCTCTGTTCTGATCCCTGCGTCTTAAATTTTTTTGTATGGTGACAACTTGTGTTGATTCTTGCTTTTTTGGGTTAAAAGGAAGTCCCCTTAGTTTGGCAGAAATCGATGCATTGTAGCAAACTTCTTCCAGCAATCGCCAAATTCTTATTTTTTTCAAGTCGCCAACTCCGGTTAACGACTACTAGAGTCACAGAAGACAAAAGCAATAAAGATAGGCTTTCCCTTGTAGTGGAAAAGCACTCTGCGAACAACAGGGTCACGCGTTTTGAGTAATATCGAGGAAATAAAGAGTTAAGTGTAGAGTTTTTGTAAGGAAAATGGACTTTAATAGGATAAATAAGCGTGCGGATGAACATATTTGGTCATCCTATGGAATCATGTAAAATATTTTCAGAGGTTTATTTTGGTATGGCATTTACTTTGGTGGTCAGAAATATGAATATTCATGCAATTCGCTCTTGTTGCCAGGAATGGGTGTATGGTCTATGTTCTAATATCAATTATTACTAATTATATGTCGGAAGCAATCAATGGTTGAACATATAAGACGTGATCGTTGTTTTCCAAAATGAGTTTATTGACCTTCTATCTTATAATTTAAGCATAGGGATTCGAAAAATATTGCGAATTACTACACAAGTTATATCCTTTTTGTTGCATGATTCATCTAGTGGCTGAGGTAGAAGCTGGTTTTAATTATCACTGGAAAAGTTATTATTTTTGGAAAGTAGTCTTTCAGTTGTCAGAGTAATCTTAATTCTTAGACTAACGTCTTAAATTGTAATCTTACGCTCCTAAAAAAGATCATTCTCTTTTTTGTCCATTGCGAAACGTCCATTGTTCTAAATGCTCCATTGCTTAACCATCTACCTCTTCTTTCATGAATAATTTTTTGAAAGCACTTTTATGATTTTGCAGTATCTTAATCAGATCTTCAGGAATATGTTATATTTTTATTTTTACCTGTATTAATGTTCTTCCAGATCATTCAGTATACGTTGTGTGCCCTCTTTTGCAAGTCTGCCGATACCAATCATGTTCTTAGTCGAGTGTTTCCTCAACCGCATGAGAGGTCTGTAATAACCCATAAAGAGATATTAAGTAAAATTATTTCCGTGGGAAATTAGGCATGACTACAGTAATATTAAGAATATCGTTTAAATTAGATCTTATTAGAAATATTTTTTTCAAAAATATACAAATATTTTGAGTAATTATTGGTATTATTTTTGTTAACAGAAATATTGAGGATTTGAATTGTTTTAACTGTTGACCTCTTCCTCTTTTCATATTCCTTCTTGCCCTTCGTATAAGCCAAGAATTGCATGTGTGCACTCTCCGATAATTCATTTCCAGTGCCGAAAAAATAATTGAAACTAGTTCTTTTGATCTTCGTGATATACATGTCAAAGCAACTGGAAAACCTTGCAAAAACTCGATGCATTATCATTTTTTACAAACTAAAGATCCTTATGGAAGAAAGAAATGTTTTTAGATTCAATGTTAATCTGTATATTACGGCGGCGTTGAAAAGCCACTACAGAGGGTATGTGACAGAGATTAATAAAACACCGTATTTCATCATGAGAAATTGTGTTGTTAATGATTATAAATTTTTAATAATTATTTTTTAGTTCTTCGATTGATTTATTGTTTTTTATTTGTGCTGTTTTAATCACATATTTTGAAAGGGAAAAAATATTCCATACGTTTATTTATGCTAATTTTACATTTTTTATTTTTCGTTGAAGTTGCTCCTAAGAATTATTCTGGCGCATTATTTCTTAGTTTTCAGTGTAAAATACGCAAATTTTTAAAAAATGTGTTCTATGGTTAAATGATGATAAAAATCAATGAGGATGTGACCAGATTCGAACCCCTACGCCTCTGAATTATATAGAATGATTACTACCTCCACTACTTAACAGACCTCTGGCCAAATTCCCAGTTCTCTCACACGCTGGTAATTTTTTTAGCAATTATTTTTTTTGTTTTATCTAATTATTACAATTATGTAACATCCATCCCGGGGATTCCAATTTTAAATGATTTCATCGATTGCTTCATAAATCCATGCATCAAAGAATACGAGAGAGATTTCGAGAGTTGGTCGAGTGCGCCAAAATGGAAAGTTTTGCCAAAAATGTAGCGGTTTTTATTTAACCACTGGTGCCATTTAGAGTGGGGATTGAAAAATAGTTGAAAATTTACAAGGAATTAGTATTTTTGTAATTTTGATCATCCCGTGTTTATGTTTAACTTGAAAGCACCCAAAGTTGATTTCATCAAAATTATTTTTTTTCTTCAAAGGCTCTCTCATCTTAAAAAAAGCGAATTGGAATTTGGATTAATTTATAAAAAAAAAAAAATAATTTGCCTCGGAATTGCGATTAAAAAAATGTTGCAATATTTACTTAATGTAAATAATCAATATTACCCAGTATAAAATTTTGCCTTGCATAATACTTCGAATATAGAATACAATCAGGACGTTTTTGCCTGTTTTGTAGATCTCGAAAAAGCGTTTGATAGAGTGAATTGGGAAAAATTGATGCGTGTATTGCAGAAAATAGGAATGGATATGAGAGATAGGAGACTGATCCGCAACCTGTACATGTCTCAGAGTGGGGAACGGAGAGTCCGGATGGGCAGTGTTAGGAAGAGGTGTAAGGCAGGGTTGCCCATTGTCACCGGTGCTGTTCAACATATATGTGAAGGAAATGATTAAAGCGGCATGGGAAGAACTGGAGGTAAGAATGAAAGTCGGAGGGGAATTCGTAAAATCCGTTAGGTTTGCTGATGACCAAGCATTAGTTGCTCAGTCAGCCAAGGGGTTGCAAGCATTGCTGAGTGAATTGGAGGTTCAGTGCAATAAATATGGGATGAGAATCAATATTAATAAAACAAAGGTTATGCGATTTTCCAGAAAGAAAAAGGCTAAGCTAAATATTAAAATAGGCGGGGAAAAAATAGAGCAGGTAGAACAGTTTACATATCTGGGAAGTGTTTTGGACCAATACGGTCAAAGTGGTAGGGACGTAAGGAGAAGAATTGCGCTAGGCAAGGAGGCTTTCTCAAGGAGGAGGGAGTTGATGACGGGGACGTTGAGTAGGGATGCTAAGACAAGACTCGTAAAAACTCTGATATGGAGCGTAGCTATGTACGGCGCGGAAACGTGGTCACTGAAGCAGGAGGATAGACGTAGATTGGAGGCTTTTGAAATGTGGGTGTGGAGAAGAATGGAGAAAGTGAAATGGACCGAAAGGAAAACAAATGAGGAAGTACTATAAATGGTGGGGGAGGAGAGGGGTTTGTTGAGAGAAATCCTATGGAGGCAGGAAAAATGGATGAAAGGCGTTGAAGAAGGTAATAGAGGGGAGAATGTTGGGCAAGCGAAGTAAGGGCAGGAACAGGAATGGGATATTGGACGGGATGAAGGGAGGAAGGAAGTACACAGAGATGAAGAGGGACCTGATGTAGAGTAGGTTTTCTTAAGAGTCACAACATATTTATTTGATAGTTGTGTCCATACAAAAACTTACCTTTACCGGTAGATTACCTAATAATAATAATGCTTCGGTGCATACTTCTCTGATGTTTAATAGAGCCATAAACCTTAAAAAAGTAAACGCATTCACGTTTCCCGGTTATTTATTTTTATCGTTAGAGATTGGATAAGAAGTTAGTTCCAAACACCATAGGTTCGGACAGCGTTTTTTCGGTAATATGGACGAATTTTACCTTGTGCTCATCTCTATGTAATTCGAAGTTCTCACATCCAAGGTAAGTACTACTTCCTCGCCAGCAGTAACTCAGAAAATTATGGTACCAGATCGGAAACCATAATCCTCGAGTCACAATCCTCCAGCATCTTTTCCGTGTTGGTTATAGGAGCTCTCCCTTTAATAATCCCAAAAGTAAAATGTCCCATTGATGAGGGAACACCTTCGGGTAACGTTTGATGTGATGAATTTCATGTGTTGGTGTGCGTGGGGGACATTCAAACTTCAGGTGGTCTTCCATTCCTTGGTTATTTCTTACTGAACCAACGTTTTCAAATTACTATACCTCTTTTTCCTTTCCTCTTTGTCATTCTTGCTCTTAATAAAACAATAATTGATTACTTTTTTTGACAAAAGATACGCTAGCATTGTGTATCTCATTTTTTCCATACCTTTTGATCCTCCCTAAGTAATCAATCATCACGCAATCAATTAGTTCCACTCCTCATCTTTCTCTCCACGTGTGTTTCTTTCGGTGGTAGAACCACTCAACTCCTTCAATTTCGTCTCCCTTTCTTACTTTCTGTCTTTCCTCAGTCCTCTTCGTTTTGCTTCGTCTGTCTGCCTGCTTTCGCCTCCCGGCTTCCGTCCATTTATTCCCATCGTGTGTTCTTTCACCGTCACGGCGGTGAGAAGAATGGTTCGTGCGGTAAATCGCGTGGAAACGTACGCGACGGTCGGGGAGCATTTGAAAGAGGGAAGGGAGAGGGAACTTGTGATTGTTGAAGAAGATGAAGCAGTGGAAGGCAGGCTAGGGAGAATAAAATCTAGGGACCGAACCATCAATGTTCATATCGAGAGAATAATTCTTTCCCTGTTGGGAGTCTAATGGTGTTACACTACGTGCTTATACATGTATATGTTATTGTTTGGTCGCGTACTAGATAGAGTGTGTTCACAAGTACAGGATTTATGGAACACTGCAAAAGTGTAATGCAGAATAGATCTTTCTTTCGTACGTAAATTAAGGCTAATGTGCCAGATGATATGAATCCGATTTTTAGAATGTTAATTTATTGTTTGATGTTTTTTCATAAATCCCAAAGAAAATAAAATAATTTTTATGTGAATTTCCATGAAGAGAGAATGATTTCCTTGGTGGGGTACTTCAGATGCAGATACTTTCATTATTTTAAACATAGAAGAGGTATTTAGGAAAGCCTTTGAGACCCTCACAAACTTTAAATTTTTGATGAATACCTCCACAACTCTCCATGGCTAAGGAACTCGGCCGGACATCGAGGGATCCGGGTTCGAATCCCGGTTAAGGCGAATGATTTTTACGCTCTGAAATTGTTGCATTGAAATGCACATTACCGGATGACTCCGTTGAAAGTTACTGTTGCGGCATCTCCCGCAGTTTCTTCAAATTTGTCATATTTATCAAATTTAAGACTACTCAACAGTTATTTTTACCATTTCCATTTTTTCTCTGATAATGGAGTGCATTATTCGTTTTTAGGGACTTTAAATTTATTTATTGAGTCGATAAATCGTAGTGGAGTGGCACGAAGTTCTTGTTAGTTTATGTAATTATCAGGTTAACGTTAAGGCAGAGCATTTTTCATGAGGGTTTGGGTGTTAAATTCATAGCTGTCAAATTCTCGCAGGTTCTAAGTTTCTCTCAGAACTCTCCCTAGGAGGTATCTTCAAAAACTGTTTTCGGAATTATTATTAGGTAATCTACCGGTTAAGGTAGGTTTTTGGATGGACACAACTATCAAATAAACATTTTGTGACTCCCAACCCAGCAAACTAATCTACTTTCCTCCCTTCATCCCGTCCAATATCCCTATCCTGTTCCTACCCTTACGTCGCTTGCCCAACATTCTCCCCTCTATTACCCTCTTCAACATTCCACTACCGCTCAATACGCCTTTCATCCATTTTCCCTGCCTCCATAGGATTTCTCTCAACAAACCCCTCTCCTCCCCCACCATTTCTAGTGCTTCCTCATTTGTTTTCCTTTCGGTCCATTTCACCTTCTCCATTCTTCTCCACACCCACATTTCAAAAGCCTCCAATCTACGTCTATCCTCCTGCTTCAGCGACCACGTTTCCGCGCCGTACATAGCTACGCTCCATATCAGAGTTTTTACGAGTCTTGTCTTAACATCCCTACTCAACGTCCCCGTCATCAACTCCCTCCTCCTTGAGAAAGCGTTTTCGGAATAGCCGATAGAAAATATTATTGCTGTGTGCTTAGTTTTTTATTTATTAGAGCAATTCTAAGCAATTTCACTAGATTTTTTAATTTTCTAACGGTACATCGTTGCAGAATTATAATAAAATGTAAGAAATCGCTTTTACGGCAAAGAAATTTTTTCGTTGAAATTTATTTCGCAAAAAATAGGTATTAACATTTTTTATCTCCCCTTGCGTGGACATTTAGCATTAATTTGAAATAGAATGCGTAGATTTGAGTCGTAAATCTTCAGTCCAGTTGAATGTCATTTCCTCTCTCAGCTCCGTTTCGTTTTTCTCGTAATGTGATCGCTGTCGTCCTTCTCTTTTCTTTAACGGCTGGTGTTCCATCAGCCCCATCGCTTGCCTCCTTGGCTTGGTTGCTACGTAGGCGTTAAGATTTAATGCCGAAACGTGGCACGAGCGCATTCGTTTTTCGGAGATCGCACACTCTTATGCGATATTTTTTCTGTTTCCTTAACTCTAGCCTTTCCCATGCCATGACCATTTAGATGTTGGAAAAGAGCTTCGAGAGAGAGAGAGAGAGGGCTCGAAAGTTACCGTCAGCGTTTCTCCGGTGGGAGAAAAAAACCAAACGCTGCAAGGTGAGCGGAGGAAATGTTTTTTGTTCCATGGAAAAAAGGTAATTAACAGGGGAACCATTGAGTAGTAAATCGATTGTGAAAAAAATAACTTTTTCGGCCCTCGTTGGGGAAAAATTCGGAAGGTGGTGCTATGCAAATTTGTTTTATTTCGAGTGTGTGCTCTGAGGCTTGGTGTTATTTGTCAACTCTTGGGTAAGTCACGGAAAACTTCTGAGTAGTTATATGTTTGAACTGTCATAAAAATATTTTCTTTGATTTTTTTCAAAGAAAAAAATCTTCGTTAACAGCCATCAATTTGAATTTTCAAAATTTACAGCAGGGTTTTACCGATGGGAACGGATGGTGTGATTTTACCAGTTCATAAACCAAAAAAACTTTTATTGTTACACTAAACACGGATGCAATCACTCGTATAATGAAAATGGAAATGAACTAATAAGTTTTAAAGGAACTGTTTATTGTTGAGATTCTTGAAAAGGTCTATGTTCAACTTATGGCAAATTTTGAACGACACATTTAATTGAATTTTTTAAAACAATTTTACTGTTCCACCCATTTTCATCGATGTCAGAAATCAGAATAAATGCGGAGGGGCTCTCCTTTCCTACGGCAGGTGCGCACTTAATGAAATCCGATGTTTTCTGACGTAACTTTTGGAACTTCATTCTCCATATTTAATTTTATAACGCGGAAACTTTTTCATGAAATCATTTGGATGAAACTTCCAGCGCTCCTTTTGAGGTGATGACGATCATTATGACTGTCGTGCGTTATCTGATTCGATAGTAGGAAAGGGCGTCATCGGGTGGGTTCACGTGGGAAGGCTGCGTTAACAGCCGTGTGCTTCCGTGGTGAGATTTATGTGGTCTACGTACGCGTTACCTCCATTTATCTTCCCAGAGCGACTGGATTACATTTCTCCACTTCTGTTTTCCTTCGAAAGGATATGTGCACCAACTTGATCCCAGAGTCCGCTCTAAACGTCCCGAAAGCTGACCGCAATGGCTTCATTTCTCTTCTTACTTTAAAGTTCCTGCGTTGTTGAAAGGTCACGAAATTTCGGTTGGATTACATTATGGAATAAACTAATGTCGAAACATTACCGTCATGGGTTTAAACATTTTCTTTAATACTTTCAAGGAAGACTTACACAAAAACGAATATCATATCAACGAAGGATATAATGATTGGCGTGTACCAGCGGCTTAACCAGAAGTGTTCCTCTAGGAGGCACAGTTCACTTATTCCATACCGCACAGCGAACGATCAATGATCAGGCATTCATTTGCCAATAAATTCGATAATATTCCTCGTTTTTTAATTTTACTAATATTTCATTGAAAGTAAAAGTATTATTAAGTACTAAAGTATTTAATTGAAAAATAGACGCGGTATTCATGCCAATGCCACAGCTGTCCCATTTTTATCAGGTAACCACTGCGTATAACGTATCAAATCAGGGATTTTGGCCAATAGCCCATTTTTGACAAATTTCGGTAGGAGTTCCCTGTCATTTTGAGGTGCATGCATGCATATTCTCTTAATATCCGCCTAAATAAGGGTTGTGTTAACAAAGATGTTTTCCATTCATATCTTAAGAGTATTATCTTACCTATAATACTTGAGCGTATTATATTGAGACCTGATATAGATTAGTTTGCTAGGTGGGGAGTCACAAAATGTTTATTTGATAGTTGTGTCCATCCAAAAACCTACCTTAACCGGTAGATTACCTAATAATAATAATTATATTGATGTCGACGTCTGTGCACTTATCCGTTATGAAGAGGAAATGTATGTATTTTTATCTCTCCCTTAAGATCGTAATATAATGGTTGAAAAGAGTACATTTTTAGTGCTTTCAATTTTTGGTGATTCATAAATTCCCAGTGCGATTTTAGTAAAGCTTACCCTAATAAATACTGGAGTGTAATTTAGTACAGGGTGCGTTCCAAAAGTAATGCAATTAAATTTTCCTCGCAGGGTCAGAGTGGGGTTGAACTACTTAAAATAGGTGCATGTGACGCTAAGCTTTGCCGCGGAACCAGTCTCAGTGCTCTCCAAGCTGTGGAAGTTGAAGGACGTCAGTTTTTGTAAACCTCAGTCCGCCGACCCCGTCAAGAAAGAATAACGGAGCGGAAATTTCAAGTGAACTTATGCAACTTATTAAAAATAAACCTGATTATTTAGACAACGTCATCACCGGTGATGAAACCTGGGTTTTTGAATGCGACCCTGAAACAAAACGTCAAAGCTCTGAGTGGCACACCGACCAATCCTCAAAGCCCAAAAAGGCAAGAATGAGACAATGATCATTGTTTTAATAAGGAGTTTCTATGAAGAGAGGCTAGACATGGGTATGGGACAACGTATCCCTTTCGCCTCTTAACTGCTTTCACAACATAAATACTTGATATAGTGTTTTGTGAAAAAAACTGGTGTTATTTTTATCCCTTCCATCGAACTTTTGACATAAGTATCGCGCTGCTAATTACTCACTTCTATTTTATACTCTTTGCTGATCGAGTGAGAATTATTGAGTGTTGACATCTCAGGAAGAGCAAGGCTCCCGATGAGTTTTCACATTTGAAGTTTGACCTCCTTGTCACGTCTAATTCACGTCTAAGTTTTTATTAATGGTAACCTGCAAGCCAATGTTGGCTTTTGACGGATCATTGGACGGCTACATTTGGAAGCCCTTGCTAACGTGATCCATAAAGTGAACGGTTTTATTGGTAGTTTCTGTCCTTTTGGGCTATTTTTCATTCAGAAGCTGAATTTTGTGACACGGCAATAGTAAGTGACAGGTTCAAGCGACAATGGTTCTGTGAATGAATGGCAAGAGCTAACTGTTTTCAGTATTTATTTTAATCAATAGGTAGTACATAACTAATAACTCTTATTTTTTTCATGACCGCAGGAGGAAAAATGCATTTCGGGGTAAATTTAAACAGTGGCATGTTGAATAAACGATCCAAGTGCAATTGGAAAAATGGGAGAAAGTATAGAATTACGTAGTGGTCATGGTTCCGAAGTTGTCTCATAACTTGATGTGACTGTCGAATAACGCAATTTCAAATTAAACTCGCCAAATGAGAATGGTGACGTATTATTCTTCTATAATAATTTTCGAGCAGATGGAATTAGGTTTTAAATTGAATTGTGCAGCATAAAAAAATGATTAACAAAAGTAATTCAAATCATCGATTGCGTACACTCATGTCGAATCCATTGTGCGAGCTAATTCATTCTGTTAAAATGACCGCCTTGGTACTAGATGCCCCGTAATTTTAGTGAGACAGTGATTGTAGTTTGGTCAGGAAGAGAAAAACTGCATTTCATCACGGATTTATTTTTAAAAGTACTGTGGAAAATAAATACATCGAACACATATTTTCAGTTTTCTACATTTATTTGTAAATGAGATAGGGATGCAGGTTCACATGAGATTATTTTTTACTTTCAATGGCTCTCACTTATGACCCTAAGCCCTGATGCATTGGCATAAATTCATGGGACGCTTCGCAGAACGTTGGTGCTGGAATTCGCAGGGGCCGCATTTCCTCTTCTGTAGGTACCCTGGTTCGCTTACCCTGGCAAGGGAATTAAACCATCGGCATTCTCTCGCTCATATTCATCGAGAGGAATTCATATGCAGAACATCACTCGCTGGCTGGAACCTCGCATTGACGGACGTGGCTGCCGGCGTGATCACTTTCCGCCTCTCATTGAGTGCAGGCCAACTGCAGCGCCCTCTCTTCCTCAACACCGTCAGTCTTGCCTTGATAAATGATCTGCCTTTTGCCTTAGGTGCTTCAGCTTCCTCCTAAAGTAGCTAAAACTAATAAAAATGTCAAATCGCCAGACAAGAGTGGGAAAGCGATGAGACTACAGTGGTGTAGGGATCGCTCGGATATCAGAATTTTCTCCCTGCGAGTTGCCACACGTTAATTTTAAATAGTAAATTATTTTCTTTATGAGGCTTTGAAGCCCAAGGTGTTCGAGCGTAAAACGAAATGCTTCAAAAATTTTATTATTAGAGCAAATTCGTACGAACCTACAAAACTACCACAATAAAAAAGAATCAATCAAGATTTTCATAGTGTTAACATCATCGTAAAGTTAACTATTTAACTGAATTAAACCTATTTAATTCATAGATTGTGATTGCCAAAAATATAAATTTTGGTTTGGATACATTTTTAAATAATAATAATTTGTAACAGAATACCTGAAAATTAATTAACAAGGACTTTCATTTGATTATTCAAGGTCGTCTGTAATACGTATATTGTCACTCATTTACCTGCTAAGAATGACTTCTCTTAATATTTTCATTATCCAGAAAGCGTCTTTTGCTGACGCAGTTCCAAGTTCTTGGTAAATCGTTAATGGTTCTTACATAAATTCATGGTCTTAGGAGTGAAGATTTCGTTCTGTCGCCACGGTGATTTTCTTTCACGTTTTCAACTGATGAGAGTTAGATGAACGAATGACGTTATATGCATGGTTACTTACAATATACAAGATAGGGTCTCATTTTCTCCTGAGGTAAGACGAGCTTATTTCGTTCTGCTGGTCAATTTAGTTTCCAACTTTCAATTATCCCCACTTCTTCTTCATTCACATTTCATTTCTGTCCATTCGCTTTGGCGTCACCTTGATATCTTCTTCTCTCAAATTTTATTCATTCAATTCCAAGCGTTTCCGTTTTACTTTCCGTTTACTGCTCTTTCACGCCTGCTTCCTCTCCATGGTCTCCGACTTTCAGGAAGGGGAGTTGAAAGTGCTCGGCGGTGTATGGGATAATAAAAGGAAGAGCGGCACTGCCCGGAATATTTCTCACGCCGAAGATAAACCCAAAGAGCACAGAGTTTAGGAGGGAGTTCCTTCAAAGAGTTTTTCCCTGTTTCTGTAAACACAGCTTAGGGAGAAAGTAGGTCTTTAACTTTTCAAAATGTCCCGGAGAAAGGCATGCATCGTTTGGAATTGATACTTAAGTTTATTCCAACTACCAAAGTTTAAATAGTTAATAAATTGTGTGGAAAACGAAAATTATATCTATCTTACACAGCTACTTCGATGACCCTAAAATATTTTCCTTTGAAGGTATATTTTAATTTAAGCAAGAGGGTGTTTATATGGGGCATATATTTTAATTTATGGTTAGTTTATTTAATTACGATGTAGTTTTCTTCTTTTCATGCGCGCTCGTCAACCTGGATCTTATTTGGTTATATTGTAAGTTAAATTAATTGTGTTTCTGCTGATGAACGGTCTAAGAAAAAGCTAATCTTGGTGCAACTTGCGCCAATTTATCATGAAAATCAACTTATTTCCACAGAGGAGTTTGATTTTTCACTGGCACATTTGGTTAACGTATATTATTTGACATTGGTCCTCGCGAATTATGAGAAATTGTTTGTTTAAAATGCTTCCCTTGGTTTACTTGTGTTGTTTAATGAAACGGTTACGCTCAGTGTTGTAAAATAGGACACTAGAGTAATTTCTTGACTAACTGTTGACGGAGTGTAAGTTCCTAAGAAAGTTTCAATTGGATTTAATTTGACTTAATATCGATCAAACATTTTTTTCTAACTTTTTTTGTCAGTCTAGTATTTCGTCTGGAGAAATTTAAACAACATTCGAACTTGAAGAAAGAAAAACTTAGCCATCTCTGAAATTCTCCAAAAGCCGTCATCAATCCGGATTTAGTTTGAAGAATCAATTATACGAGCAAAAGAGAGGATAAAACTGAAATAAACATTAGAGTAAAAGTTACTTATTCTAAATTACATTCGCATCGACTAAGAATTAAAAAAAAACACGAATAACATGGATTGGAGTTCGGAGTGATTCATTGACCGTCCAATTATCCAACATTGGTGAATTATTTTTTGGGAAAACTAACATTGAACATACATTTCATCTACATCTACGTAATACCCCGCAAGCCGCTGCAAGGGCGTGTGGCGGGGGGTGTTAGGTCACCACCCAAAAAGGGAAAAAAGAAAAACCGATTTCAAAACCAATATATACATGAAAACCCAAATCCACAATGGTACATTTATTCAAAGAAACATCCTATCATTTTACACGAATGCAAATACACATCTACCTCCCTTTACTCCACAAGCATGCCAGTACATATGCTTAAGTATAACAAATAATTGCACCTTAGCATGTAGTAAAAAATTTATCCAAGAACGTGCAACCTAGATTTTTGTAAGTAGCAAGGCGAAATTCCACCACCACAAGAACGTGCAACATAAAACGCTTTCCTACCTAAAGTGAGAAATTTGCCCAAACGCTGCAGGTAGGAGGAGGGCTCCCCCAAGGAGAGGGACAAGGGATGGAAGGGGAAATATAGGGTACATTTCTTGTTTGTGGTAGGTTTGTGTTACGTAGACATATTTGAGCGGTGAAATAATGCAATCGTTGATTGAGTGTTTGAAAAAAAAACACTTCTACTGCTGTGAAAACTATAAATAATACTTTCTTATGGCAGCAACTTTAATACTTTAGACATTTGAATGAACTTAAGTTTTAACTAATATGAGGGTAGGGTGAAAAGTTCTCCGCCTGACACAGAGATGGCGTTCCAATCGGTATATATTTATGACTCCAGCCTGAGTGCACGTGTCATTAGTTCGTAAGACAATGTTCAACTTGTCCTCTCAAATAGTTTGTCTACACATATTGTTGCAGTAGACTGCTTTCGAGATTTTCGTTAAAGTGGAAAAACTTGAATTTCGTGCGTTCATAAAATTCTACGTTTTGGTTGGATTAACCCCTTAAGGAAATTCATTGGAAGTTGAAAAAAAGTGTACAGGGACTCTGCTCCTTCAATGTCAACTGTTGACAAGTGAGCTGTTGAATTGAAACGTTATCATACGGCCCATATAAGTTGACTAACGTGAAGGACAGCCAGAAACTCGTAGTAATGTAAGCTTATTTCATAAGCTGTATTTAAGCTCCTTGGAAGTCTGTTAATTGCAGCCAATTGACGGCTATTTAAAAAAATGGTAAATTCATTGCTAATTTATTGGTTCTTCTGTGCGGTCTTGGGTTTATGTAGCTTACATTCTCGTATCCCAGAGAATTGTTGTGTTTGAGGCCAAAACGTAATAGATAGAGGAACGCAGTTTATCTGGTAATTTTTTGGAGATTTTTGACATCTGCTGCTGCCATGATGCATATCATCATATTCATCTTTATTGATGCAAAAAGAGTTAATTATTCAAATTTGTTCAGCAATATCGTTTTCCTTTCAAGATGTTTGAATCGTTTGACATTTAAGATACGTCATTCGCCTTCGACATGTATGAAACTTGAATCTAATAATCATAGAGAAAGGTTTTTTTTAAGTATTTCTCTTTGAAATAATGTACGAGCTAATGGTGTTTAAGGCATAATGCTTGATTAATCATAAGAATAAAAAAATCATATTAAGAAATTTTTAATAATGAAAAACTGAGCATTTTACGTAATTCGTCATCCGCATTCGTCATAATATAAGCTCACTCAATAACAAAGACACTTCAACCTTTGTTAACTTCAATCTTTTTTAAAGCCCAAAAAAGAGGCAAGGCCAATGATTTCTCGCAGCGAGTGAATAAAATAATTTGAATAATTTTGGAATAAATTTTATTGAACAAATGATTCATCGAAGCAATCGATAAATATGCAGGATATTGATATACTATATTTATATAAATTAAAAACTTTGACAGCAACACAATATGAGAACACATAAAAGGAACACTCACACGTTATTTCTTGATAATTTCGACGGAATTTAGCTTCGTCTTCCTCAGAAGATTAGTTAGGACTAAATTATCAAGAAATAAGGTGTGAATGTTCCTTTTATGTGTTCTCATATTGTGTGTTGTTGTCAATGTTTTTTATTTAACACTTCCGTGTTACTTCGAAGAAATCGTCTATGCAAATAATTATATATATGTTTAATCATATAGAGTACGTACGTGCAATAAATAAATAGATAACATTTGAACGGCACAATAGAAAAAAATAGATAACACGTAAAAGGACAAAGGACGTAGAGTATGTATATATACTCTACGTCCTTTTTCCTTTTACGTAGAATTTATTTTATATTTGTTTTCTATTGTGCCGCCCAAATATTATGTATTTATTTTTTGCAAATAAGTATAAAATTTCATATTTTTTGCAATAACTAATATCTCTACGCTTGTTATATACATTTAGATCAGTTGTAAATTGGGAACGCTGTTTCTTTGAGTCTCAAAAAAGTGGAAAAAAACAAAAGGTTCACTTATTTAATCCTTTAAAGTGAAAAATATTGCTTATGAAGTTGAAGAAATTCATTATGAAAAATATTGCTCTGTTTATCAGAACCTATTCTAATCATAAGGACATATGTTCTAAATTTGCAGTAGTCTTCGTGAGGGCTTAATGTGGGATGGAAAATTATTTATCGATCGCTATTGCGAATATAGTTTGGCAGATCATTAAAAATTATGTCAACTTTTGTCATTACAAGAAAGTGAATCGAAGGACAAATAAGAACACTGAAAATATAATTTTTCAATCAGAAAACTGTTGCACCAATGGTTTTTTCGATAGCTCAGGTGGTTAGAGCATCCGCCGGGTGAGTGGAGAGATCCGGTGTTCAAGTCCCGGTCGAGGAAAATATTTTTACAATAGTGGTCTGCCTGATTCCGCCTTCCCCACCTCTCCTGTGTTCGTCCTTCATGTGTGTTCCTTTCCCCTTTACTTATATCTACGTACTATATTTCTATGTGAATGAATATTTGTTCCCCGTATGGCGGGATTTCGTGTTTGAATCTACATATATATATAAACACATACATATATCTGGCGTACATTTGCTAACTAGAATGTGTGTATAATATAAATATGTATAAATGTATTTCAACAAATGAGGAAGCACTGGAGATGGTGGGTGAGGAGAGGGGTTTGTTGAGAGAAATCCTTTGGAGGCAGGGAAAATGGATGAAAGGCATATTGAGCGGTGGTGGAATGTTGAAAAAGGTAATAGAGGGGAGAATTTTGGGCAAGCGAGGAAAGGGCAGGAACAGGATAGGGATGCTGGACGCGATGAAGTGAGGAAAGAAGTACACAGAGATGAAGAGGGACCTGATGTCGAGTAGGTTGCTGGATTGGGTTTTGTTTGGAGTTGCAAAATATTTATTTGATAGTTGTGTCCATCCAAATACCTACTTTAACCGGTAGATTACCTAATAACAATATATGTATAGAGCTATAGTTTCACTCCTTAATACCAGAAGCCTTAATAGCTTCGTAACCGATGGTCTATTTTTTAAATACCTTCTGTCTGAAAATTTCAAAGGTACTCACTCGACAAAGGAAGTAGTAAGTACAAAAATGACTTGTGGCCATTGCTTCAATTCTCAATCCCACTCCGCGAGTCGTTATGACAGAACGTCCGACATTTCTTGTCGAAACTTAAAGCGCCGCTCGGGCGCCTACTGTCAGCTCGGAAACTCATTAAAGGATACCGATTTAAAATTCCGTGTTTTTTTTCTTCCCGAGGCAAATTTTCCGAGTGGGAGGAGAATTTTAAAAAAAAACTCGCTGCACTGTGAATCCACCCGTTTCACGAAAGGCGTGGGTTAAAAAAAAATTAAGAAGAAAAAAAATGTAGGACGAAAGAAGGGAAAATTGAAACGGTAGGAAAAAGCCGGCGTCCTCCCACTCTTTGCTCTCTTACGTTTGAAGCTCTTGCACCATTCGCCATCGCCCACACTTCTCCGTAGCCCCCGTACGGAATTAGCCTCGTTACGTAGTCGCTATCTAGCTAAAAAATACAAAAATTGCGGTAAACCTTCTCAGATGTGTTTTCATTTCTGATCCGGTCTCAAAAAATTACGCGGAATAGGAAAATTTTTGATTTCCCTCTATCGTCATCCCTTTCCCTTAGATCTAGTTCCATCTTGGACATCTCCCGTATCCCCGACTCACGTACCTTATGAATATATTCGTCGTCCCTTCCAAGGTCTACTAATGGCTTAATTCCACATTAAAATTCACCTTGTACTCCCAATAGATATTGCAATAATATTGACCGGATCACTGAATGCACGGGCGATCCGTCGAGTAGTCTGATGCAGCGCGCGCGCTGTGACGTACATTTCGTGAGCTTTGCGAATCTGTAGCCCCCGTAAATGCACCCTCCGAGGAACTTATAGCATGCGCAATGCATCGGCGGTGTCATAAATCGTTGATATAATGTAAAAAGACGGATAGGTAGCACATTGTAGTGGATCGTTCTGGTGTTGAATGGAAGACGCCCGGTTCATATTTTAGTGACGTCTCTGTACTCTCTCACGGCCAAATAGAGCTGAATAGGTTTCCACAATTTGGAAACGAAATAACATACATCAATTTAGATCCGACTCCGAATATGCATCTTTGAAACTCATGGGTATTGTCTCGCGCAGGAAAGAGAGGATTGGAGAACCACGTTCAACCAACCACGGATGAAAAACTCTTCTCTCACTCCCGAGTCGATTAATGTTAATTAAAGATGTTTATCCTAAAATTTATTACTTTAATCAGTAAATAGATCGCCATCTGGATCCTAAATATTCTGCTTGCGTACATGCCAATCAATTATTTTTAGAAAAAAAGAAACGGGCTGTTTATTTACGGTACATTTGGTGATAGAAACCATTAAAACGTGTAATAGCAAAAAATTAGCAATCTAGAGAGAAATAAAATAAACAAGTGAATAGAGTTACAAGTAAAAAATACGTGGGTGGTCTGAAAAGTTTCCAAATCAGAAAATTTCAGAGAAAATGTCTTGTATCTTTGTTAAGTCGGAAACTTTTCAAACCACCCTTGTACTAATTAAGGTGGCACACTACAGGCGAGGTAATGGTGCCTTCAGGGAGAGAAGTGATCGAGAGTAGGTTAAGCTGAGGCAGAAACAAGTGGACTGGGAAAGTATCCTCTGGACCGTGGAGTATTAGTAGGAAGATGGATAGAATTTGAAGATGTAACGGACACGTTGTGGGTGGTTTGAGCTGTACTCCTGTTGAAGGATAGATCTGAGATCCTCCGAGAGAAATTTCGGTCAGATGCCAATCGAGGATGGGCTAGGTGTGAAAGAGATAGCGTTCCGTCTCGCGAGCAAAGTCCTACAGAAGTACGGCGTTGCTGGACTCATTCTAAGGATGAAGTAACAGAACTAATGAGTGACTTTGAGTGTCTTTGCTGTGGCGTACAGTCGATAGAATGGATGGACATCGCCCTAGATTAATTTCCAGAAACTGCGGAAGATGCCGCAACAGTAACTTTTAATGGAGTCATCCGCTAACATGCATTTCATTGCAACAATTTCAGGGTGTACAAATCATTCGCCTTGCAATGCAATTGCCCTAGGTTAGTTTGTGAAAGTGATACAGTAATTTTGGTGAGGGGGTACATTTTTATGAGCATAATTGCCAGGTTAAAATGTGCTCTAAAAGTATGGATGGCCATGAAAGATACGAGGCGTGTTCATAAAGTAAGACCCGTTTGGTCACAGGAAAAAATATACTCATATGAAACACATTTTATTGGCACTTTTAGTTAGCTACAGACCTACTTCACTTATCTACATAATCGCCGTTCACTTCTAAGCATTTTTCGTACCGCTGCACCAGCTTCTTTAACCCCTCTGCATAGAAACTCGCCGCCTGAGGGTTGAACCAATCGACAACGCCAATCTTGAGTTCCTCTTCGGTTTCGAAACGTTGTCCACCGAACCACTGTTTCAAGTGCAAGAAGAGGAAGTAGTCGCCGGGTGTAACGTCAGGACTGTACGGTGGGTGGTTTAAAGAGTTCCCAACGAACCAAAAACTCTGGTCCACTGGACATTCTTTACTCTTTGTGGTGGTCGGTGAGCATTTTCGGTACCCACCTTGCACGCAATGTGTGGTATCCGAGGTTTTCACAGCTGGCGGGATCAACGATTGTCGCGGACATTGCTGTTTGCATGCACGGACAAGTAAACCACTTCTTAAACAAAAGAAATGCTGCTATAGCTTCTCAATGAATCAGTAGATGGCGCTGAAGGAGTAAAATTGTGTTCTGAATATATATATATATATATATATATATATATATATATATAGTCACTTTCTTGGAAAACCTAACAAACACAGAAACTAAAACATATAAAAGAAAGACTCACTGGTTCTCGAATTTTCGGTGGTGCAACCACCTTTCTCAAGAGGATTTAGGAACAGATTGTCTGCAACCCCTTGGCTGACTGAGCAACTAATGCTTGATCATCAGCAAACCTAACCGATTTTACGAATTCCCCTCCGACTTTCATTCCTGCCTCCAGTTCTTCCCATGCCTCTTTAATCATTTCCTCCACATATACGTTCAACAGCACCGGTGACAATGGGCAACCCTGCCTTACCCCATTTCCTAAAACTGCCCATCCGGACTCTCCGTTCCCCACTCGCACCTGAGCAGTCTGAGACATGTACAGGTTGCGGATCACTCTCCTGTCCCTCCAATCCATTCCTATTTTCTGCAATACACGCATCAATTTTTCCCAATTCACTCTATCAAACGCTTTTTCGAAATCTACAAAACAGGCAAAAACGTCCTGGTTGTATTCTATATTCCTCTCAATTAGTTATCTCATTACTGCAATGGCATCACGCGCACCTCTTCCTTTCCTGAACCCAAACTGATCATCCCCTAAGTAATCATTTGCCTTACTCTCTATCCTTTTGTTGATGATCCTGAGAATAACTTTAGCTTCGTGGGATATCAAACTTATTATTCTGTAATCCTCACATGATATAGCCTTTGCCTTTTTTGAAATAGGAACTAACACCGATCTCACAAAATCTTCCGGCCAGATTCCTTCTTCATAGATACTACGAATCAGTCAATATAGGGCCTTCTTCCCGCATTTTCCTAAACATTTCAACAGTTCTACAGATATGTTGTCCACCCCCACTGCCTTATTTGCTTTCATTTCCTTTAATGCCCTTTCTATTTCATCGTCGAGTATGCCTGGACCTAAGCTATCTTCTTCTACGTCATGTTCCTTTTCTATGTCTAACCTTGTCGGCCTAAGTTCTTTACCATACAGTGTTTCTATATATTCCTTCCATCTCTCTTGGATTTTTCCTGGTTCAACTATTATCTTACCCCATTTATCTTTAACTGTTAGCACAGATCCTGCCTTCTTACTTCCCGACAATAACTTAACCTTGCTGTATAGAGAACCAATTTCACCCTTCTTCTGTAGACTTTCCATATCCTCGCATTGCGTTTTCCACCATTTTTCTTTTCCTTTATTTGTGGCCCTTCTCAATTTATTGTTTAACTCTTTGTACTTCATTTTGCCTAACTCTGTGTTTACATTTTTCCATCTTCTTCTCTCATCCATCTTTGCAATCATCTCATCCGTTACCCATGGTTTCCTTATCCTTTTCCCGTTAACGGTTCCTATAGTGTCTTTAGCGGCTTCCAATATCCCTTGCTTGATACATTCCCATTTTTCTTCGATAGTACTCAGTTCTTTACCGTCATCCATCATTTTCTCTACAGCCTGCTGATACTCCTTCCTCGTTAATCCATTTACCGCTTCTAAATTCCATTTCCTAACCCGCCGTCCTTGCCTTATCTTCTTGAAACGGACGTCACATTTCATAACAACTAAATTGTGGTCAGAGTCCGCATCCGCTCCTGGGAAACTGTGCGAATTTATCACACTGTTCCTAAACCTGTGTCTAACCATAATATAATCTAACTGATACCTTTCTGAGTCACCTGGCATTTTCCATGTATACCTACGTCTTTTGTGGTGTCTAAACCATGTGTTGGTGATGACTAACCCCTGTCTCCTGCAGAATTCAATTGCTTTCTCCCCGCGTTCATTCCTCGTGCCTAACCCATAGCCCCCCGCCTCTCCACCATCTCTTCCTTCGCCTACCGTCGCATTCCAATCCCCCATCACTATCAAATGTTTCCCTGCAGGAACACTCGCGATGATATCCTCTAACTCATCGTACATCCTATCGACTTCTTCCTCCTTGTGATTGCTCGGTGGCATGTATACCTGAACAATGACCAAGATCGTCGGCTCTGCTTTAATCTCTAAGAGTAAAATTCTATCAGTTGCTTCCTCTATGTTGACTACGCTTCTTCCTACCCTTTATTTAAAATTACGGCAACCCCTCGTTGGCTCTCGTCCCCGCCGCTGTATATCACTCTATAATTGTCACTCCAGTTATCCCCGCTATCCTTCCATCTCACCTCGCAGAGACCTAAAACATCTATATTATCTCTTTCCATCTCTCGCTTAATATTTTCTAATTTTCCTGTCCTCAACATTGTCCTGACGTTCCATGTTCCTATTATAACTACTTTCGTCTTCTTCTGAGTCTTCTGACCTACTGCAGTTATATCTTCCCTGCAAGGGTTTCGTGGGTTGACGACCGCGGAAGCCTTGCCTCTCCCGCTGCTGGGCACGACACACGGCCTCTTGGGCCGAGTCCCGTAGTTGCCAGGACTCATATTATTTATAGTGCCCATCATTACTTTCTTGGGAATCATAATTGAGGTGGTTTCCCGTTGCCTTCCTCAATAGTGTTTTTAACGTTACACCATCACTTAATGGCCGCCCCACTTGGGTCAGACGCCAATGCAGCCGCCTCACTGAGGAACAGACGCTGCGTGGCTCCTAACCTTCGACGTATCTGGCATGCGTGACCCTTCCAGGAGTAATTATTATTACTCCCGCCAGCACAGCTCTAGGGGTCATCGGAACACACAAACCCTTCCACCACGACAAGGTTGAAATCCATGGGAGGGATATATATATATATATATATATATATATATATATGTATATATATATATATATATATATATATATATATATACGAGGGTCATCCGGAAAGTAGTACCCGTTCGTGCCGCATGAAGTGCTGACGACGCGAGTAGCCGCTGGACGAGGTCAGATAGCTTCAGTGGCTTGTCTGCCTTCTCTGAGCCAAGTTGCGTGACGCTAGCATTGCCTGTGTTGTTTCTGTGATTGTTTACAATGTTTAAAAAAATTGAGAACGCCGCCAGTTGTGAAGTGAGGGCAGTGATTAAATTCCTCAATGCAAGAAACGTTCGCCCATGTGATATTCATCGCCAATTAAAGGAGGTGTATGGAGACAATGTAATGGACGTGTCGTCTGTTCGGCGGTGGTGTCGCAACTTCAACATAGGGAGGGGGAACACACACGACGATGAGCGTTCGGGGAGACCGTCTGTCATTACAGACCAACTGGTGAGCTCAGTTGACGAATTCGTGAGGAACGATCGGCGCGTCACAATTGATGACATCTGTGAGCATTTTCCCAATGTTTCTCGAACAATTGTTCATGAAATTGTTAAACAATATCTGCATTATGCAAAAATCTGTGCAAGATGGGTCCCTAGCATGCTTACAGATGAGCACAAAACCAAGCGTATGGCTGCAGCACTGACGTTTTTGGGACGTTATTCTGATGAAGGAGACTCTTTCTTGACTCGCATAATTACTGGTGACGAAACATGGGTTTGTTATGCATCACCTGAGAGTAAACGACAGTCAATGGAGTGGCATCATGCTCATTCACCAAACAAACCAAAAAAATTCAAGACAGTTCTGTCCACCAGGAAACTCATGGCAACCATTTTCTGGGATCGACGAGGTGTATTTCTTATTGATTTTATGGTCCGTGGAGACACTATTAATGCCAATGCGTATTGTGAAACATTAAAGAAATTACGGTGGGCAATACAAAATCGGCGGCGAGGTCTATTTTCTACTGGTGTCATTGTCGTACATGACAATGCCAGGCCTCATGCAGCTGGGATAACACAAAAACTTTTGCAGCAATTCAAATGGGAAACTTTCGACCATCCACCGTATAGCCCGGACTTGGCCCCTTCAGATTTTCATCTCTTTACAAAGCTTAAAGACTTTTTGGCAGGAAAAAGATTTGACAGCGATGAAGAACTTAAAGAAGGAGTGACCCTGTATCTCAATGAGCTGGCGGCGAAGGACTATGCAGCAGGAATACAGAAACTTGTCTCACGTTATGACAAATGCCTTAATTTGCTTGGAGATTATGTTGAGAAGTAGTTTAAAGTATCCTCTTTCAAATAAAATTTTTTATGTTTGTTAATATTTACTTTTGTGTCTTTATTTCACGAACGGGTACTACTTTCCGGATGACCCTCGTATATATATATATATATATATATATATATATATATATATATATATATATATATATATATATATATATATATATATATATATATATATATATATATATATATATATATATATATATATATATATATATATATATATATATATATATATATATATATATATATATATATAATCATGAAAATGACGCTCTCCGGCGACGCACAAATTCTGATGACGACGGCCGTGCCGTCGAAACGTTAATATCTACTGTAAGTGTCCTTTTATGTTTCTGTGTGTTTAATATTTATTCACCTAGTGTTTGTGAGTATATATATATATATATATATATATATAATATTGAGAATAATTGCGCTAGGCAAGGAGGCTTTCTCAAGGAGGAGGGAGTTGATGACGGGGACGTTGAGTAGGGATGTTAAGACAAGACTCGTAAAAACTCTGATATGGAGCGCAGCTATGTACGGCGCGGAAACGTGGTTACTGAAGCAGGAGGATAGACGTAGATTGGAGGCTTTTTAAATGTGGGTGTGGAAAAGAATGGAGAAGGTGAAATGGAACAAAAGGAAAACAAATGAGGAAGTACTAGGGATAGTGGGTGAGGGGTTTGTTGAGAGAAATCCTATGGAGGCAGGAAAAATGGATGAAAGGCGTATTGAGCGGTAGTGGAATGTTGAAGAAGGTAATAGAGGGGAGAATGTTGGGCAAGAGAGGTTAGGGTAGGAACAGGATAGGGGTGTTGGACGGGATGAAGGGAGGAAAGAGGTACACCGAGATGAAGAGGGACCAGATATAGATTTGTTTGATAAGCGGGGAGTCACAAAGTGTTTATTTGATAGTTGTGTCCATCCAAAAACCTACCTTAACCGGTATATTACCTAATAATAATATAATATGTATACAGGGTTCGTCCAGAAAATAAGTGTACTGCGCTCAGGAAAAAAAATTTATTACACTTTTACATATCTTAAGCTAATATTCCTCAAAATAGGACCCCATTGAGTCGATACACTTGTTCCAGCGGCGTTCCCATTCCTGGAACGCTCCCGCGAAGGCATCATCGGGAACCTCTCGAAGACACGTCGTCACGGCCTCTTTGACGGCGTCCAAAGTCCCGTATCGCGTTCCTTTCAAACTTCTCTTTATCTTCGGGAACAGAAACGTTCTCTAAAAAACGTGGATCATTTTTGCAGTGATCCGCAAGTTTGTTGCGATTTCCAAACGATTGAGTCTTTGATCATTACTGAGCACTTTCTGCACCTAATTTGCACAAATTTTTCGCATCTGTAGTTGGTCCCTAATAATCTCGTGCACTATTGTTTTTGGCACATTACCATGCTCTGCTATCATCCGAACACTAAGACGACGATCAGAGTTCAGTACATCGCGAACTTCTCGCACATTTTCGTCGGTGAGTGTCGTTGATGGGCGTCCAGGCCGTGTTTCGTCGTCGACCTCATCTCTGCCCTCCACGAACATCTTGTGCTACCGAAAGGTCATGTTTCTGGACATGGCTGACTCCCCGTAAGCCTGGTTAATCATACCGACAGTTTCGGTAAACGATTTCCCAAGCTTTACCGCAAATTTGATGGAGAGCGCTGCTCCAAAAACTTCGGAATTGCGTTCCGTGACGTGGGTCGAGCGTGGAGGTTCGCGTTAACAGAGCTCCTCACTACACCACAGGTCAGAGCCAGATCTTTTTTCAGCGTCGCTTGCCAACAAACCCCGCTCCAATCGCAGCCCGTCAGAGCGGTCTGGGCGCGCCTGGAGCGGCGGGAAAAAATCAGTACAATTATTTTCCAGACGAACCATGTATAGTGTATATATATATATATATATATGCCAAGAAAACATTCTTGCGCTGGTGATCTGTTCGATCCCACCTTCCTCGCCATTCCAATGTTCATCTTTCATAAATGTCCCTATTCCTTATATTTATTTCCGAGTGAATAGGTGTTCGGTATTTGGCGGATTTTCGTGTTGTAATATGTATATATAGGAGTGTATATTAAACCATTAACACAGTAATCAACCCGAAGGCTGTTTTGATAGTTTTAGCGCGTGCTGTAGGTCAGATCTTCCACAACCGAGTCTGTGCAGTTCGATCGCACTGCGACGTACAGTTACATCAGGAAAAAAGTTTTTCCGATTTTTCATATAAACATTGTAGCCCACCATAATGCCAGATGCCGCTTCCCTATAACTATGTAAAACCCGGCAGGATTTCCCACTAGTCCCTCCGACTCGGCCCTAACTGGGGTCAAGTCTTCTTATTTCCCTCTTTCTCTTCCTACCTAATTGCCCCCGTCACACGCTTCCGCGAGCAATAGGGTACCTCTCAAGAAAACGAAATTCGGCGAGCGGTAACGTTTTTTTGACGACCTAGATCGCCATTCCTCTTGGTTCCTCACGTCCCATTCCTCCGGATGGACCGCCATTTCTCAACTGGAACCACCTTTCCGAGTGCCGAAGATTATCACCACTGGCTTAAGTCATAAAAATGTACATTGATCCGATTCTAGGAGCTGTTAGGGAAGGGTGCTTAATAAACTATTTTCCGCCGTTGTGTGAGCGTTTTTCTGTTCCGCGCGGGGGCAGTCCCTCTCAAACTCGTCGTCGGGTCATCTCATTTACGGACCGATCCCTCAGTCCTCCCAGGGAGAGATTCCATGAAACAGGGATTTATTTTTATCACGGTTTAAATGATACCTGACGTCTAGTTCCTTAATGAGAGGAGCACCGGCTGTAAAGACAATAATGAAACTAAATGAGAGTCCAATCGTTGAATTCCTATAGTGAAGTTATCTGATACTACGCTTCAAATCTTTCACGAAAAAGTTAAAAAAGACGCTACTTTCATCCTTTGAAGTTACCCTTTTTATTTTAATCACACCACACTTCAGAACTTTATTCAGCTCAAAACATATGTTTGAGGTGAAGAAAACATTAGAGATTTTACTTTATTACTCTTATAACTTGATGACGAGTACAAAGTTGTCACGTCCTGGAGCTTTAATAGCCACTACCAATAGCAAGTAGTGACAAAAAGATTATTTTCGTAGATTGAGTTTATCGACTTAGATCATTTGGGGAAATTTCTGTTGATTGGGCTAAAGATAGAAAGCTTATTTAAACAGTAATGCACTCCAAGAAATGAATAACGTTTGATTGTTCAACTAAGTAAAAAAGTTACTCATTTTCGCTAAGACAGATGAAATTGAATGTTATCTGGAAGAACACTGAGCTCACAATCGCTATGAAACAATTTATATCATAAGATATCAAAACGAGGACAATAATAACATCATCACTGATGGCTGCCCCAATCTTTGGCTTAAAAATCTGCTGAAACAGTTAAGTGCTGAGCATGGTTATACAAAGAATATGCGTAATTTTTTTGTAAGTGTTGTTCGGGAGAATACTTTTCACATTAGTTGACTTTTGCAAACCCCGACATAGTCGATTTGGTAATGTTATCAAAGAGTTCATTTTGGCTAGCTGATTGATCAAAGTAGAATTTGGTCGCTTGCAAGAAAACACAGCATTCCGTTGGCCCCAAATTGCCCAAAATCTCACTTCCTCCCACTTTCTACCTCGTTCTTTATTACAATACAAAAAACTTGTTCTCCTCCTTCATGTCCTTTACTCATCAAAATTCCTCCCTCAATCAGAAATTTAATATCCTCCTGCTTCTATGTGTTCCCTCCGGTGAAATTCCTCTTTCCTTCCACCCTTTTCAATGCTTCCTCACTTGTCTTCCCTTTCGTTTAACTAATTTTCTCCATTCTTATCCATGTCCGCATTTAAAAAATTTAGTTGGCTCCCATTGTCTATCATGGTATCTTTTACAAATATGGTATCTGTACAAATGATACTCCCGCCAACGCATTTCTTCTCCTAATGTTTCAACCACCACACCATTGTTCTAAGTAATATCGTCAACATGTTTTCAACTTTTAGTATTTACCACTTCTGATGACCGTCAGATGGCAAGTTAGCTTTACAATAATATGTCAGCAGGAAAGTTTCTATTTTGTAGCGCGAATCGTAATTGGGAGTGTTTTTTGTATAGAAAAATTGGCGAAAATTGGCGTTTTTTCAGTGCGGGTTAAAATTTAAGATTAAACATTTGGCGCAAACTTGACGGATATTGATATCTTTACATCCATGTATAGCGTCCTTTTTAAACCTTTTTCATGTCATGGATATTTTTTTGATAAAACTTAATATTTGCGGCGCGTATCCGAATGTATCTCCATTTATTTTCCTGCGGTAGGTCTCACAAAGATATACTTCTTTGTCAATACTTCCTTATTTTTCACATTGATAAATCGTCAGGTAAATATGACAATATGATACCAACGGTGAACAATCTTGGAACACCTTCGACATTGGTATCACGGTATCAAATGTTTCATCTATCTGAATTCCGGTCAAAGGTGCTCTTTCGTTGTTAGAGAAACTTTTCGGCTCAGTTCATCGATCTCCGGACAAAGATGAATTATCTCCATTAACAAAAATGATCATGCGAGCGTGACTTGGGACAATTTTAAGATCGGGCTCCGCTGTACCGAATTCGATACACTAATCGGATTCGCGAGGTCCGTTCCACTCTGTAGTTTCCACGGGAATCAAATTAAAACCCTTACCCATCCACTTCGAGGTTGGGCCCCGGCTAGCAATGGTTCCGGAAATTTGAAAAATTTCTAGAACCATTGCTAGAATTCCGGAATTTTGAAGAGTGAATGTATGCGCGCATGAGTTGCGTTTAACGCTTCGTAAATTTCATGTCCCCATTCCCTCCTTCCCTGAGTGCCGAGGCATCGCACATGTGGGTTATTAATTCTCACGGGCGAACTTTCTGGACCTCCGACAACCTCGCAAAATGACTTCTAGTTCAACCATTTCAGAGAGTAAAAATCATTCGCCTTGACCGGGATTCGAACCCGGATCCCTCGATATCCGGCCGAGTGCTTTAACCAATTAAGCTACCGAGACGTTTACTCTCTGAAATGGTTGCATTATAATGCACACATAGCGGGTGACTCCGTTAAAGTTACTGTTACAGTTTCCTGAAATGAGACTTCCAGTTTACGTGCTCACCGGACGAAGTTCTTCGAACCCTCCTTTCTTTCCTTCCCCTCCGTTCTCTGACAGAGATCCTGGGCTTAACGCCTCCTGAATCTCGGGTTGGATTCAGGCTGGCGGAGACAGTACAACGAACGAAATTTTTCTCCATCCATAATATGTGTAAACCAAAGAAAATAGCTTTATGTTAACGGTTTTTGAGTTCATTATATATGCCTTTATTGGAATTAATAATCAAGTAATAGTATTTGTCCGCTATTTGTCCATATCAATACATAAAGTAGATACGAGTGCATGGAAATAATCCGGGATGAAACACGGCAAATATAATGCTGCTTCAATAGTCTACAAAAATGACGCCCTCCGAAATCGTATTCTGTTTTAATGTGGATTTATTCATGCCATGCACTAAGAGAATACGCTTTCTGCCAGCTATCTGGGCATATATATTTAATTATTGAAACATGACGTATGAAAAATTCCAACAAACTGCAGGAGATGCCGCAACAGTAACTTTTAACGGAGTCATCCGCTTATATGCATTTCAATTGTTGAAACAATTGAAGTCAGAGTGTAGAAATCATTCGCCGTGACCGGGACTCCAACCCTTTAAGCCAGTTAAGCTGTCAAGGCTTTATCTAATAAAGCCTCGATAGCTTATCTGGCTAAAGCACTCGGTCGGACATCGAGGGATCCGAATTCGAATCCCGGTCAAGGCGAATGACTTTTACACTCTGAAATTATTGCAATGAAGTAGACAATATGGTGTTTAACTCTTTAATTTACATGATAATACAGTAACAAGCAAATGTTAGTTTTCACGTTGACTGTAAAGATGGTGGCCACTGTTTCTTACCATCAAATATCATTGTCAAGGCATGAAAAATGCTTCTCAAGTACAGAAACCATTATCACTTCACCTTTGTAATCCATCCTTCATCAATACGTTAATCAAACGTTATCGTGATGTCTGGATTAAGGACTTTAAATGATTTATTTTTAGTTCAATAAATGCCCCCTCCTTTCTCCGGGATAAAGGTCCTGTACGTAAATTCTTTTTCTCAATTCTCATCTTATTGCAGAAGTAGTGTATGCCTCGTGCGTCATTACGTTGGTGTGCAGTTGTGTTATTAAGACAGCACGCTTCAGCTTGTATTTCCTGGTAATTGTTACGGATTGCCTTAAAAAGATGCAGTGTCGGATCCATAGGGCGGATTTTGGAGGCTGTGGCCACCCTCGGGGAATATTTTAGTCAAAAATAAAATTGAAAATGGAATTATTACTAATATGCTCGACACTATATTGACTCACCGCCCTAGACTAAAATTATTTTCTGTATTATGCGTTGCTGTTTAAGACTTCGTGCGAATATTTCCAAAATTAGGACGATTTAAAAATTTCTTATACTAATTATTATCTCTAATTTTACTAAATCTCGGGTTCAACATTGCTTTGTAATTTAATGCTAGAATGTCATCTTGTTTGATTTCTTTTCTCATGTTGTATAATTGATGTTAATTTTATCAGAATGCTAAAGGGGGATTAAGCGAGAGCAAAAACCCCCTCTACATATCATTTTATTTTTGTTGTATGCCATTTCTTTTGTACTTGCTTCCGCAATAAAAAAAGGAAAGGTGAGATTGGGGAAACTCCTTCACCACCTTTTCTTATTATTATTATATCATATGTGATAATGACTTCTCACAGAATGTAAAAAAAAACATTTGTATTCTTCGATTAATGTTGTGTGAGGTGATGAATCTGTTTGTTGTTCCCGTGAAGAGTGCGTGGGAAAAATGAGGATTTAAATCTCTCTTTCTCTTTTTTCTTTTCTCTCATCGTCGTGTCCCGTCCTTCAGGGCTTTCTAACTGTACCACTCCATCTCTTCACCGCACTCACACACGCACACACCCACACAATCGCAGTCGCCTTAACAACGTGGGGATGTTCCCACACACGCCACTCCCTGGAGGGTACGTTTTCCCACGTGTCCCCCGGGTAGGGAAAGATGGAGTCTCCATCCCCCATCTCCTCTTCCCATTCCGTTTCTTTTTCCTAATTTCCCCAGCCGAAAAACATCTCCCGGAAGTTTATCCCATTCGAATGAATTTATTTCACACTCCCCCTCCCCATCTTTGTTTTCCACACCACTATCAAGTGTCGATTGAACACCCTTTCGCTCCCATACAGGGTGGGTTTGTCTTTGGGTTTCCTCTTCTCCGCCTGTCCTTTCCTGTAAGGCTGGTGAAATTGAATGATGGAGAGAAGAGGCAAATAGATAACGTCGCTTTGAATTTGGTCTCGTATTTCCCTGATAAGGGTTCTTGTCACCTACACTGTGGCTGGTACATGAACAATTTGTTACTGCTCACTTAATCGGTTAGAAACACCTTTACGATTTTCGTGCGGCAATATGTCGCTGGCTGAGCAACGTCCTCCTTCATTGTTAGGGTTGGAAAACTGTACTCGGGAGAATATTGTTTGTGCCACCGAAATATTATGTATATATATATATATATATATTTTTTAGGTAATCTACCGGTTAAGGTAGGTTTTTGGATGGACCCAACTATCAAATAAACATTTTGTGACTCCCCACCTAGCAAACTAATCTATATCAGGTCCCTCTTCATCTCGGTGTACTTCTTTCCTCCCTTCATCCCGTCCAACATCCCTATCCTGTTCCTACCCTTACCTCGTTTGCCCAACATTCTCCCCTCTATTACCCTCTTCAACATTCCACTACCGCTCAAAACGCCTTTCATTAATTTTTCCTGCCTCCATAGGATTTCTCTCAACAAACCCCTCTCCTCCCCCACCATTTCTAGTACTTCCTCATTTGTTTTCCTTTCGGTCCATTTCACCTTTTCCATTCTTCTCCACACCCACATTTCAAAAGCCTCCAATCTACGTCTATCCTCCTGCTTCAGCGACCACGTTTCCGCGCCGTACATAACTACGCTCCATATCAGAGTTTTTACGAGTCTTGTCTTAACATCCCTACTCAACGTCCCCGTCATCAACTCCCTCCTCCTTGAGAAAGCCTCCTTGCCTAGCGCAATATATATATATATATATATATATATATATATATATATATATATATATATATATATATATATATATATATATATATATATCATATATATTTCTATATAGATATATATGTTCAAAGTAGTAGGGACGTAAGGAGAAGAAATACGCTATTCAAGGAGGCTTTCCCAATGAGGAGGGAGTTGATGACGGGGACGTTGAGTAGGGATGTTAAGACAAGACTCGTAAAAACTCTGATATGGAGCGTAGCTATGTACAGTGAGGAAACGGTCCCTGAAGCAGGAGGATAGACGTAGATTGGAGGCTTTGGAAATGTGGCTGTGGAGAAGAATGGAGAAGTTGAAATCGACCGAAAGGAAAACAAATGAGGAAGTACTAGAAATGGTGGGTGAGGAGAAGGGTTTGTTGAGAGAAATCCTATGGAGGCAGGAAAAATGGAAGAAAGGCGTATTGAGCGGCAGTAGAATGTTGAAGAAAGTAATAGAGGGGAGAATGTTGGGCAAGCGAGGAAAGGGCAGGAACAGGATAGGGATGTTGGACGGGATGAAACGAGGAAGGAAGTACACAGAGATGAAGAGGGACCTGATATAGATTAGGTTGCTGGATTGGGTTTTCTTTGGAGTTAAAATATATATATTTAACAGTTGTGTTATATATATATATATATATATATATATATATTAGTACCAAAACGGTTTCTTTTTTTTCTGTTATGTTCCGCCATCGCGCCTTTGGTTATACCTTATGTACGCCGTCGTTAATGTTTTTACGTTTATTTTTATTCCTTACATATACCGCGGAGTATTGAAACATTTATGCCCATCGTCTGATTAGTTAGGTGCCATCTTACCAAATTATTTCGTACACGGTGGTTAAAAGCTCTCTGGCATCCTTCCTACGTGTGGCTTTCAATGATAATCGTTTTTGTTTTCCTTTATGTCGTACTAAGGGGTTCCTTCCGAATACTCTTAATTCCATCTGGGTATTATTTTCCGTTTCGTAAGCCGGAATGCATCGCCCAAGTCAGTTTCTCAGAAGCATCACGCGAACATTTTACGGATGACTCTTGCTGTACATAATTGGTTGTGCACTAAAATATTAACATTGAGTAAAGTTACTTAGAGCACATGGAATATATTTGGATGTTTTTTGATTGATCTTTGCAAAGTAATTACTATTGACAATTTGATGTTAATGAGATAAAGGAAAATCATTAAGGAGGATTGAAATTTTCATCTATTATTGCGCTCAAATGCCAAATAAACGACAATTGTGGTAACATTTTCTAATTGTCATTTTCTCCGTCGATAAAAGGGAATAACAAGTATTTGATAGTGCCCAACTGGACGCTTTGGCAAGAAGAGGATAAATGACGGGTACACTAAGTTAAGATTTGAATTTAATATTAGAAAAGATTTTTATGTGTACCTAATTGCTTAATGTGTGCGAGACCTGGTCTTTGAGGCAAGGGGATGAACTTAAATTGGAAGCTCTTGAGACGTGGGTGTGGCCGAGAATGGGAAAAATAAGTTGGACAGAGATTAGGACAAACGCGGAGGTTTTGAACAAATTGGGCGAAAAGAGAAAGTTGCCAAGGGAAATCCGAAAAAGGCAAGGAAAGTGAATGGATGAAATATTGAGGGCTAGTGGGATGTTGAAGGACCTGATATTGGGGAGAACTTTGGCTAAGCGGGGTAGAGGAAGGAAGGGGATTTCTTGATAGGATTGAGGCAGGAAGAAATTACGTATGAATGAAGGAAGGAATAATGTCGGATAAGGAAAGAGGAAGTTCTCAGGATACTAAATAGTTAATACCCTCTAGGGATGCTACAAAACCTACCTTTAAAAAGATAGAATACTGTTGGATGAATACAACTGCCTATCCAAGAAATCTTAGAAAAGTCATTGTTGAAAATGACGGCAACTACAATCTTTTTTAGGCCTCATGCATTTTCACAATTCATCTCTCAATCATAATATTTTATCTTTTATATTTTTGAAAAGACGGTTTTCATATGAAATATCGTTTCTTGAACATCAATTAGATGAAGACGCGGAGAACCTTTACTCAACTCTGTCATACCCCCGATAGTTTCCTTATGACTGGGGTGGCACTCGCTAAAGTCATCAGATTCGAATCTATTTCAAAAATGCCTGAAGCATCTGGATTACATTACGTAGTGTAGTACTGATTGGCGTTTGTCACTTTGCTACATTTTTCACCTTCGAGCATCAAACGAATAGATACGGTGTTGTGGGAAGGCTTGGTATACCCGGAATCAGACTAGCCTAAGGAGCATCAGAGTAACTCGTTTAGTGTGCACACTTCGTCAAATGACATCCGCCACAATTCATGCCTCACCACCTAATGTGAACAGTCATCTGATGTACTGGTTAAAAAGAACTGTGATGTCACGAGCCCTGCATTGAGGTCTTGTGCTATAGCCAATACCATTGCAGTGAAGGGCCCTTTGTCGTTAAATGTCTGAAGATTCCTGTCGAAGTCACGGCCCATCCTAAAGATCTTCATGGAGATTTGGTGTCATTTTGGGTATCCATGGTCGCTATCTCTTGAAAGCTTGAAGAAGTAGAATTTAATGCAAAAGAATAACAGAATTGCAAAAATGCACGAGCGTTTCTATTCCAAAGCATTAAAATGAATTCGAAATGGATTTGATTTCTGGGTCGGACAGGTTGCTGATTTATCTGTGCAAAATTCTTGTTTATGGTCGAGACCTCATTGAAATGGTAAACTAATAGATAAAACCATTTGATAGAAGAAGAGTTTGTTCACTTCACTTCCAGTATGCCGTCACGACTCAGAAATTGCCAATCAATCGCAAAAATGTTGAAATTTGCATTCGTTTGACAACATCGTTTTTGAACTTTTATGATTTTTCTTACTCCCTTCAATATGAGATATTCCAATTTATCTTCGTTAAATAAATTTCCGTTGCATAACTATTCTTTGTAAAACCAATTATATGAATAAATGCTGAATTTTATTGTTGATACAAAATATTTCTAATGTAATGCCGTTTATTTTGCGTGCGATTACATTCAGTTGCAAAAAGGGGAACCTCTCGGATTCCGGTACTTCATGATATTTAGTTAGAACTTATTATATTCCAAAGTGTCTTTAATACACAGTAGAAGCCGCTATTCGCGGACAAATCCGGTAGTAATGCACTGGTAAATTCTGTAGAATGATAATGTGAAGCATTTTTAGATTGCAGATTCAAAATAATTTTCCAACATTTCTTTTGAAATTCTTAGGTGTAAATAATTGTGATGGGATGTTTTCGTCTGTCTGAATTTTCTTTTGGTAAAAATATATGGCGATTAAGTAGGATCCTTTTCTATTTTCTTTTAATAAAACTCATTTACTTTTCGAAATTTTAATTTGTAGCTGATTTTTCTTTATTAATTTGAATCACATCGGAGTAGATTCCCTTTTAACTGTCCTAACATGGACTAGAGAATTAGAAATTCCTACTGCATTGTTCAAGACTTTCCTTGTAGACTCAACTAAAGCATTCCCGAAGAAAGACGTTACTGGTTAACAACAAAATTCTCCCATCCCACTCCCCAATTTTCTCCATTCCGTTTGAGTCCATGGGACTACCCAATGTAAGACGCTGATGAAGAGGAGACGAAACCAGGGCCCTTCCTCCCACCCCTCCCCTGTCATCCTCTTCCACTCTCCGTACCCAACCCTAACACCCCTCTCTCTCTCAAACCTCATTCTACACTCTTTTCCCTCCCCCCCTCTCGCCCCTCCCTCTTCCCTTCTCCCCCGCTCCTAAACCCCTACCCCCCCCCCCCAATTGCTTGTCATATATATAGGATACGTAACTCTGTATAGTCACCTGAAGATGACATTAAGTGTTTGAAACCCGGGTCGTGAATAAATCTCTATTCAAGTGAAATTTGCATAGTTTGTCTCCTTTCCATAAAAAAATACTAATACTAAAAGGGCTAACTCCTGAATTTAGGATGCTGGAACATACCATCAATTTCCCTCGGGAAGGATATCGATCTTTCTGGAGCAATATGTCACAAAATATAATTACGAAGTTCAGCAATGCTATTATACTAAAAAAATAAACAAATTGAAAAATATTGCTGCGAGTATTTCCCAGGTCTATAATTCTATGACGAATAATGTCAAAATAAAACTTTGTTTATCGCCACGAAAGTTTCATTTTGATAAAAAAAATATTTTGGCATTAACCATCATGGAACAAAGCCACAAAGTTACGCCTGAAACGATTAATTTTATATCTAATTATATTCAGACAAACACCAAGTAGTTACAGCTTTTGACTGTGAAAAAAATCAAATACATTTACGTGCAAAATAATTTATTAAGACTTGTTAGGTTTTCTTATTGTATTTAAACTTTACAGAAACCAGCTACTCAGGAAATGTAATTTTATGGCTGTCGTACTGGTTTATATGAAAAAAAGGATTGTCCAATGTGATATTACAGGGATAAATACTTGGCGAAAGAAAAAAAAAGTCTTTCATTCGCCCGAAAACTGCTCCTCCCGGAGTCCCTGTTATAGTCCCGAGCTAACAATGGCGGGCTCTCTTTCCCACACGCTCACCTAACCTCCCCCCTTCCCTCGGTTTCTTCCCGGGCAGATCGGAGATATCGACAAAATTACGGCGAATCCACCGGAGTTTAAGCCGCGTTCAACTCCGGTGGATAAAGCGGTCGGGCGACGCCAGTCGTAGTCCGCAACACTAAACAGGATTGGGGTGGTGTTTGTGGTCTTCTGAGTGCATAAAACCTTCAGAGTGGAATTACCTGAACTCATGAAGAGAAAAGAGGATAAAAAGCGGTTAAATTAGCGCGTAAAGCTTAAAACCTGCCCTTTGCCAATAAATTATGCCCTAAGCACACACTTCGCGGTCAACGCTGACAAACCATCATTGCTACTGGAGCCTTTAAAATATCTCTTTTACGTAAAGACTCATTTTTCTTATATTGAGGCAGATTTAATCGGATGTCTGACACATTATAAACTTCACATGAAAGTGGATTTCCTCCGATGGATAAAATAGTCAATACAAATGTGGAGAAGATTATTGTTTATGCTAATCGTGGCAAAGAGGTACTCGTAGACTTTAGGAAGAAAATCCGTTGAGGTTTTACCAGCGAAATTTTTTATAATTATCCCAATTCCGCATAAAAGTGATGAAAAACGCCTATGTGCAATTTTTAATCTATCGTGCAAGACTTCATGCCATAGCCGATATGCTTTATCCTCCTTAATACGCCGCTATCTTCAAAAGGTAGTGTGTTTTTATAGGTAAGGGTAGTGATTCCCTTGTACTAAGCCATGCGGCGTGTGAAATTCACACATCCAAGGGTCAAGGGTTCCACTCTCTCTGCCATCGTCTGCAGTTTCCCAGGGGGATTTTGCGCTCGGAATATAACACGACATGGATTAAACTGGGTGTGTTCTTAGGACGCTTTATTATTACCCGAAACCCAGTGAACAGAGGTCCTCCATACTAGGTTACTATGTCGCCCCCGAAATTATATCCATTAGTGTACTACAAGTTATTTCTTCGTCTTTATCAAAAGTGGGGCATGACGATGCCTGAATATGCAGCTTATTGTTAAATTGATATGGAAACTTAGAAGCTTGATTCAATTACTGTGACCATTTAGCTCCTTTAATTTCATATATTTTGTCACGATGCTAATCTACAAAATTATTTTTATAATTATTATCGGTAATCTATCGGTTGAGGTAGGTTTTGGATGACACAAACTACCAAGGTACTAAACGGTACCGCGGCAATCTCTTTGATTTACCTAGCAAAACACAACCCAAGATCCTACTTTACAACAAGCCCGCCTTCATCTCCGTGTACTTCCTTCTTCCATTCCGTCCATCACCCCTATCCTATTCCTGACCTTTCCTCATTTGCCTAAGGTATCTCCTCTATCACAATCTTCAACATCTCATTTCCAATCAAAATGCTCTGAATTCATTTTTCCTTCCTCCTAATGATTTCTCCCATAAATCCCCCTATCCTACCTCACCACATCCAGCACTTCCTTATTTGTTTTCCTTTCTATCCACTTCACCTTCGTCATCCTTCTCCACACCCTCATTTCGAAAGCCTTCAATCTGCGGCATATAGTACATGAATACGCTCCATATCAAAGGTTTTATGATCCCGTGCTGAATATCCTCATTTAAATTCCCTGAAGTCAATTCTCTCGTCCTTGTGAAAGCTGTTTCGCCTAAAACAATTTACAAAACATATATTTTGATTATCATTTCCGTGTATCTTAGGAATGAAAATAAAACCGAGCGAAAAGTATCGACCCAACGCAAGGTGAATCTAAGCGTTTTTAGTGAAATGATTATTGGTGACTTAACGTGGTTATCTCATTTAAAGGTAATGGTGAAAAGTAGTGGTAATTTTATAGCTTTTGACAGCCCAATTATTTAACTTAAAATTTGTTTAAATTTGTAAAAATGTTTTTAGTGAGTGGTGATGGGCGGTGATAGTAGACGTCACGTACGTTAGATTAATTATTGATTTTGTGATGAAGGGGATTTTAGTGACATATTTTGAGGAGATCGGGGGGTTATGCGATGTGGTGACGGGTTTAACAGTTTACAATGTGCGCCTCAATGGTGGGTGAGGGGGGTGCCAGGCTAGCAAGCATTAGGAAATCAAGTGATTTCATAATTCACGGGGATTAGGTCCTTGTCATAATGTTATTGGTGTGGTCGTACGTTGTTAAATGTTTCTTTCGGATTGTCTAACATTAGGTGATTTCGGCGATACCAGATCGTCATCGCACACATGAGGATAGGTCATTTCACCCTTCTTGATGGGAATCTCATCACGGGAGAGAAGTTCAATCGCATTGTGAGGTCAACGGTTCCCTTCTGACAGTTTGCCATCTCGTGACGATGTGTAAAAAATGCAAGGTAGTACGCAAGTCACTAAATTTTAAAGGAGACCTAAACATTATCCTAGGCAATGACTCTTAAACCGTATTCAAAATAATTTTGTTTTTAATGAAAGCCGAGCCATTTACGCTGGTGAAATGTTTTTTTTACGAATGATATAATTTCAGTATTTTTATGAATATAATTCATAACTTCAATATTAGCACACTTTGTACTTTTCCTTTCTCTTTCTTTATCTTTCTAAATATCTTTCAAGGTAGTTGCAAATGAACTCAGCCGTAGAGGCATCTATTCATTGAAAATACAATTTTACTAGTTTCTACGTCGATGTAAGAAAACTGCTACGTGGTTAGACGACCATAGTTCCAGAGTTGTCGACCTGTGTGTCGCGTGCGATGAATGCGTTTGGCATTAACTTTTGAAAGTCAACTGACAGGAACCTGGAAATTGGTAGAGGTCACTAAAACAAATGGAGTACTATTTCATGTGTTCAACCCGCTTAGCCTATCGCACCATTTAAACCAAGTAGTTAATTCTACAAGCTCGACATCCGCGCCCAAGGTGGAAACCTAAGCCGCGCCCTTCTGAGTCACCAGACCGGTGCATCATCGTGATAGTCTGAAATGAAATCCGGCGGAGGGAACCCAAATCTGTCCGCGCACCCCCGCACAACTCAAAAATCCCTGGATTACTTTCCGTTGTCTCCCATCGAGCGGAACGCGGTTGTTCCGCGGGGAGAGACGTGTTTCATTTTCGTTCCCAAGGACCCAGAGCTACTTTTGGAAGCTTAATATCTTTTTGACGAGCAAAAATCCCGCATCACTCTCTGGCGCGGGTCGCGGGGACAAGAGAGAGTGTAAGTAGGGTGGGGGATGGGGAGAAGGAGAGGATGAGAGATAGAGAGAGGGAGAGAGTGGGAAGTGTAGGAAAGAGCCACCTGTCTCAATTCCCGCCTCGATATAAAGTCGCCCATCCCTCGGACCTCTTCGGTCTCTCCATATTTTTTCTCGCCTTTTCCTTTTTTCTCCCCTCTCCCGCACGACGTTCTCATTTCGATCCACCGTGTTCCTTTCATCATCAACTTCCACCCTCCACAACCACCCCCGGCCTCTCCCGCCCGCCGCCCACCCTCTCATTTTCTCTCATGCCCACCCTCCTTCGATCCCTCGCCCCAAAGACTCCTCCTCCCTCCCCCCGCCTCACGTAATCCACTTTATGGGCTCCCTCCTCCTTCCAGAAGAGGCCGTCCTCTCCCCTACTCAACCCCTACACTCCTCCCCCCTTGCTCCAGTGCCTCCTCCTCTTCCCCACCCTCCGAGATTCGAATCAACCTCCCCGACCCCTCCCCCTCAGACTCCCGTCTTCTCCATCCCTCTCACCCCGAATCACCCCTTCACACCCCCTCCCATCTGCCTCCACTCTCCCTGCTTACTTACCCTCCCCACTCGGGCCACTGATTGAGTTAAAGCCAAATCCTCTCCCCCTCGGCCACGGTCCGCGCAGCCAATCCGCCGCCTACTCTGCTAAGTCTTCATGTACCCACTCTCTTCCCGCCCTTCCTTCTCTCACCCTCCTCCCTTCCCCATGCCTCCCAGCCCATATTTATCCAGCATGTTCCGAATTAGTTCGAAATCGTTGATGATACCGAGCGTTGCTTGAGTTTCAGAAGCCTTTTAAATGGCAGTCGACGAAAAAGACGGTCGCAATGTTTTGCATTTCTCCAGAATTGTATGCAAAAATATGTGAGCCTGGATTGTTTCAATGCATATCTTTTAAAGGGATTATGCAAGGGTGGAATCCCGTTGGCGGCTGTACTCGTGGTCTCCCATGGCTAGAGCATGGATTAGTAAATTCGCGGTAATTATAGTTCTTCCGTTAAGGTCGTGCAATGAGCACTCCATGTGTAATGGAACTTCTTGGAATATTTCTCTGAAATAACTAGTTAATGTTTACTCCAACCAGTTTCTCCACACTTGTCCTTCGTCCTGTTTCCGTTTGACCTCCAATCATTATGTTATATTTCATGGCAAACAGTCCGGACTACGTAAAACATTTCCATCACAAGTAAAAGAGCTTTCCAGAGAAGTGCTGTAAAAAAAACCAATGTTGCATTGTAGACATTAAAACACTTTTTGTGTCAACCGAATTTTCAACTCACGTCCCACGGAGTATCTTTTTTCTGCTAAATGATACTAAACAATTGCAAACTTAACGCAAAAGAACCTTAAACTTGCAAATATTTGTAAATTTTTCAACATAGAGTTTTTGATCATTAAAAGTATGGCAATAAATATGCGCTCAAGAAACACCTTACAGAAACTTCATAACAATTGAAGTCCTCGACCCTTTTTCTTTGTCTGGGTAACTTTTTTATGTCAGTTAAAAATTAAGAGAAAACTAATTATCAATCCACTTTTATGTAGCCGTCTGATTATTTTTCTTTCGGATTTTTCTGCTCATAAATACAAAATTAGTTTTTCTTCAATGTAAAACGGTTCTAATATTTGCCTTTGAAGATGAATCATTAATTAACTTATGGCTAAAACTTCACTTTGTGGAGGTCTTATACATCCATAAGAACATAACAAATAACGTACTTTTCCACTGAATGGTGTGAAATAGTATGTTGTTTCTTCTGCTGTTATAAACGAATCAACAACTTTTTAATAACAGAAGACAGTGAAATTATACATTACACATTTTATCATGTTTCAATACTTCGTACAGAATTAGTCTATACTAAACACAAAATGCGTTGAATAGACTGTACCAAATACTATGATGGCAGGAAAAAAGTTATTTTAATTACGCTTAATTTTATTTATTTATATTGCGACCCAGGTTTTAAAACATAGTATCGTCATCATGATACTATGCATTGAATCCGGGTGGTAAAATTGAAAAAAAAGTGGAATTAACATAGCTGTTGTTTTCATTCTGTAATGGTTAAGTACCACAATGTCAACCCTGAAACGGCGAAGTTTAAATAATTAAATGACATTTTTAATTAATGAAAAATAACATTAATTAATGACATTTTTCCACATTTCTTGTATCCTACCTCCTTTTTCTCGCCTAATCATCCGAATAAGTATATTCGATGCGTGAGACATTAGGGTTAATGTTCTGTGTTCTTCGTATTTAACCTTTCTTGGTTTCTTCGGTATTGTACTCATCACACCCACCTTGAAGTGTTATGGAATTTTCCACTGTCGTAGTTTTCCACTGATATCTTTGATTATGCCAAAAGAGGGCGTTGGTTTTTTTTGAACCCCAAGTATCTTGATTATTACTCAGTTTATTTTAATCATATAATACATTCAAAATTAGAGGATAATAATTACAGAGGAAAGTCTAAAATGAGTGTTGGAAATTGTCGTTGCAAGGAACCGTGAAGAAATGGAGATATTAGGAGGTAACAGGATATGTTAGATGTCCGCTACAAAACAATCCTCGGATTAATATCCCCGGGTGGTGATTAGGTAAAAATATTAACAGTTAAATGATGACGTATGAAAATAATTCTACTTTGGACTGTAATTATACGGGGGACAACAGGTAGAAGTTGACAGAATATGACCGTAATATAGGCAAATAGTTGCTCAGTCAGCCAAGGGGTTGCAAGCATTGTTGAGTGAATTGGAGGTTCAGTGCGATAAATATGGGATGAGAATCAATATTAATAAAACAAAGATTATGCGATTTTCCAGAAAGAAAAAGGCTAAGCTAAATATTAAAATAGGCGGGGAAAAAATAGAGCAGGTAGAACAGTTTACATATCTCGGAAGTGTTTTGGACCAATACGGTCAAAGTGGTAGGGACGTAAGGAGAAGAATTGCGCTAGGCAAGGAGGCTTTCTCAAGGAGGACGGAGTTGATGACGGGGACGTTGAGTAGGGATGTTAAGACAAGACTCGTAAAAACTCTGATATGGAGCGTAGCTATGTACGGCGCGGAAACGTGGTCGCTGAAGCAGGAGGATAGACGTAGATTGGAGGCTTTTGAAATGTGGGTGTGGAGAAGAATGGAGAAGGTGAAATGGACCGAAAGGAAAACAAATGAGGAAGTACTAGATATGGGGTACTAGTACTAGGTGACTGAGGAGAGGGGTTTGTTGAGAGAAATCCTATGGAGGCAGGAAAAATGGATGAAAGGCGTATTGAGCAGTAGTGGAATGTTGAAGAGGGTAATAGAGGGGAGAATGTTGGGCAAGCGAGGTAAGGGTAGGAACAGGATAGGGATGTTGGACGGGATGAAGGGAGGAAAGAAGTACACCGAGATGAAGAGGGACCTGATATAGATTAGTTTGCTAGGTGGGGAGTCACAAAATGTTTATTTGATAGTTGTGTCCATCCAAAAACCTACCTTAACCGGTAGATTACCTAATAAAATAGGTAAAAAGTTGTACTTTTTCACTTTCTCAGTTCTTGAAAAAACAATAGTTAGCATGCCAATTCAAAATAACCGAAAATAAAATATTTTCTAATTCTCAAAATCATTAATTACTGCAATGGCTAGTGTGACCTAACACACACTTCCACTCGCCCTTGTGATTCTTACAGAGTTAGGTATCAAGTGACTTTAACTCAAACAACTACATACTTTTGTTATTTATAAAAATGAAAAATATGAGTTTTGGGCGGTAATTAAACTCTTCTATTTAAAAGTCTTAACACCAAAAGAGACCAAAGCCGAGTTGGATGAAGTTCATGGCACATCTGCCTCCCGTGTTTGCAACTGTTTTACAATGGGTAAATGAGTTTAAATGTGTTCGTACATCCACAAATGATGGACATCAGGTCGGGACGTCCAGTGGAAGTAACTTCCTACGAAATGATTGACAAAACTGACTGATAACACTTGGATTCTTTTTATTGATTTTTCAAAATATGAATAGCATCTGTTAGAGTTTCGTGTATTTATAACTGTGTGTTTTCCTTGGCATTAAAACCCCTTAAGTAAGGAATCGATTGACCCCTATTACTATTTAGATTCATTTCCTGCATTCATCTTGTTAAATTTCGGGTGTGCATAGGCCTTTTTTAGTTTTAATGTGCTTTGTCACCTTAACGGTTAATTTCAATTTCATTAAAAAAATCTCCCGATACTGGAAGGAGAAATGGGTGAACCTAAAAATGTAGAAAAAGGTAGGTATGTATCAGTCAGGAAGCGTCCTATGTCGTAAAATTGTTTCATTTTTCCGTCTTGTCCTCTTGCCGGCCACAATCGCTAGTCTCCGCAGTTGTACTTTGGGACTGTAAAATATTTTTTGCGAAGCACAGCGGTAATATTGCACACCTCTTAAAGGGTGAATCAGACTATTAATTGGTATTCCACCCTTGAAAGAAAAAGGATTTTACGGCAGAAGCTTGATTTCGTGACCCTTTCACTGCTTGTAGCATACACGTACCTATTGTGGGTCGGACTAATGTCCATCCATTCCCATCGCATTTCCCCGAACTCAGATCGCTGCGACTCCATACCAGCTCGTACACCACTGTCATTTTTCTCACATTTTTCTTGCTTTCTCCTTACCTTTTCTTTTCGTTCTTCCATTTTGAAGCCTCGACATGTCGTAATAATTTTCCCACTCCTCATCCCTCTGGCTCTCACTTCCTCCACGCGGGAGAGCGTGGAGTGCGTCCTCCTGTCCCCCTCCCTTCTCCTCTTCTTTACGCCTCTCACTTTCAACTGTTTTTTTCCCTCAAAGGTCATCAATTTCAACCGCAAGTGAGTAGATCCCCCAGGGAGGACTTGGCAGAGTTGGTCGAAAAAGAATGAACATAAAATGGAGTCGAGTAAGAACCGTGCGCGCAAGTGTCTCTGTGTTTTTCCTGGCTCAGCGGGCCATTGAAGTTGTTTTGGGAGATTCAGCGGGCTTATTTATTTTCCTTTCTCTGCTTTAATAACGTGTTTTGACCGCGGCGAAACTAAAAGTTCGAGTATTAAATGTAGATGGAATATCGCAACAGAGAACTCTTCAGCGTAACATGCTATTCTGAGAAACTTCTTTGGCATTTGGGAAGAATAGATAGAGGACTCATCCTGTCTCTCTCTTTCACATCCCTAAGTCACCATCCTCTACGCTATTAGGATTATATATTGATTCTTGTTCTTGAACTAATTATTGCTCGTTTAAAATTGTTATTGTCTTTTTGCCATCAGAGGATTTATTTCATCTAAAAAATAGCGTTGTAGCCTAATGTGTTGAGCTTCCGGCTACTTCTCGGTGTTTCCGTGATAAAAAATGAATGAAGCTTTTGGACACGTCTGTCTTCCAGCAAGTACATAGTGCGTCGTTCTTCGAATACTAGGACACTTCCTAGGATAACTCGGACAGAGCTCACGGAAGTAACTGCACCCTGCCCTAACCTTGATGCATGAACTCCGCACGCTCGTCGGTAGTCTTAGGTTAAAAATTCGTGGCCAATGAGCCTAAACCAGTTTTTGGTCCGGAGAGTCTTATTTTGCATTAATATCCTCAGGAAATGTCCTAGGTGAAGGTGAACATTGGTACTCGTAAACGACCTTCGTTTGAGACACTGCCTTCTTCTTAAACTTTCCTCTCCGCCATGACCCGTTCTTCTCCTCTCGGAAAGGTTCTGCTCAACTGAGGGACAGCGAACTTTCGACCAAAAAATCTAAGATTTTTTCCATATAAATGGCACCCCACTCTCACATGATATAAGGTTGATATCTAACTTTGTGTTTATAAATTAACAGCACTTCATTAACTCCAAAGTCTCGAGCTTCCAGCAGAAAATGAACAATCCTTGGCCAATTCACGTCGCACCGCATAATGAAAAACACGGCTTCTCACTCACGTACCGGTGAGTGGGTGACGTGACCTCATTCGAGGGAGGGAAGTAACTTGGTCGCGGAGTGTTATAGTACAACAGGGTTTGTGGTGGAAAAATAGGATAGGTGGTGAGAAGGGAGGGTACTCTTGTCCATTCATTTAAAGCTCGAAGGTCGAGATGCGAAATGAAACAATAACTCCCCGCGCCGCACTCGAGGAGATATGTGTTTTTTTCCTTTTTCGCCAAAGGGTCGCTCCCTCCTCCCCTCACTTGTGCGTGAAAAGAGCGAATGGTACCCTCCCCTCTCCCCCCGGGCGTGAAGGGTGTGTTGGGGGAAAGAGAGGAGCATTGTTTCCTAGACTCGCAGGCAATATTTCAACGTCACGGACAGGGCGTCCCGAATGGAAGCTTATTTTTTTTTCTAAAAAACATTTTTCGATCCAAAACCTCACTTTCGGACACACCACCACCACCAATCGCCTCGGGTTTCGAAAAAAACAGAATAGAAGATTGGGTGGAAAAATATTTGCTCAATGTGTAATTTTCTCACTTCGGCAACCTAATTCCTACTGGGCTGCCGAGTTGTTTGATTACTTATACATTTTTCAATGGTTATTACTTATCTTTAAACTATTAACCCAGTGAGAGTAGTTTTTTTCGGTTGCGTTTTACGAGTTAAGTTTTCCTCGCACATCTACATTCATTTGCATGGCATCATTCAAGTCTCCACTAGAGTATGCGGCGGGTAAATCTCGCCTTGTGATATCTCACCAAGCATGAAACATCAAATTTAAGTTTTTTCTTGAAATGTAGTTTCCAATAAAATTGCAAAATATTTCAAATAATGTTGTAATGTTAACATCAGTTACAAACATTGCTATATCTAAGGGGAAAAAACTTCTCTGTCCATATGAGATGAGCTGCTAGTAGCTAGAAGATTAAAAAAATGAAAGATAAGTTCAAGTCTGACGACTTACTAGGTGTGCTCGATGCAATTATTCTGATCTCTTGGGTGTTTGTGGAAAAAATGACATGTTAAATCTACTGGTTTAAACTTAACCTCTAATTTTTTTTCATTATCTCTCCTACCCTACTCTAATGGGTATTCTAATGCATTTTCAATATCCTTGCCGAATAAATCCGTTTCAAATCTTTGCGAGAGATTTATTCTGTTACTTTATCTTCGCTCCGTGAGTGATTCCCAACCTAGTTCCTCCTGAAATCTCGATATGCTACTGCGTTTAGGATAACAACTAGAAAAACTACCTTCACGTCGTTACATGCCATTTGGCAGCCAAACCGAAGTATGAGGAATCCATATACTAGTGTCACACTATAAATGAGGCCTAACTAGCGAAAGAAAGCGTCACTATTGGATATTCTTGTCACATTTCTATTATAGGTGTGATGGGATGTGACGCGACGAAATTGTCCCTGAAAAAAAAACTTGCTTTGACTTCCTGCTTTTATTTTCACATTTTTTACTGAACTCATCTAAAACCCGTTACTCATACTGTGTATACCTTACTCTGGTATTATCAAAAAGTATTAAGTGCAAGCGCCTTTGTCATATTTATACTCTTTATTATGTTCGATGACAAAGTTATCCAAACATTGAAAAACGTAACTATAACTTGCAATTCATGTTACGAATGCTTCGAATTTACCTATAATAACGATGGTAAATATCAATGAACTTGATAAACATACTCGTATGGTACTATCACGCCATGTTACACGCCTTTTTGTCACGTTAGATTCTACATCGTAAGTGATATGCATTTTTAAATTTCTGTTCGAGATATTTTCACTATCTGGATCAGACGCAAACGTTATCGGAGATAAACTCATTTGAAGGAGTGAATATTTTTACCAAAACCCTTTGACGTGAAAGTTCCATAAACTGAATCATGGGCCGATAATCTTTGTAATTAATATCCCACTTTCTCTGAACATCTGATCACTTGGTGCATCCCTTTATCTTCCATAAATTATTGCGTAAAAGCCACTTGAGTTGAATCATCAATTATACAGGAAAGAGCAGAGGCCATTTCACTATAAATACGTGTTACTCTTAATTTGTATCATAAGAGTTTTATTTTGCAAAATTACATGTCGCGGGTAGAGTTTTACATATAATGTTCCCTCCATTACTTTATTATTTTGTCACTTTGATAAATCCTTTAATGAGAACCTTTGCTATCAGCATAGGTTCATCAATTTTGGACGTACGAGGGTCATCCGGAAAGTAGTACCCGTTCGTGCCGCATGAAGTGCTGACGACGCGAGTAGCCGCTGGACGAGGTCAGATAGCTTCAGTGGCTTGTTTGCCTTCTCTGAGCCAAGTTGCGTGACGTTAGCATTGCCTGTGTTGTTTCTGTGATTGTTTACAATGTTTAAAAAAATTGAGAACGCCGCCAGTTGTGAAGTGAGGGCAGTGATTAAATTCCTCAATGCAAGAAACGTTCGCCCATGTGATATTCATCGCCAATTAAAGGAGGTGTATGGAGACAATGTAATGGACGAGTCGTCTGTTCGGCGGTGGTGTCGCAACTTCAACATGGGGAGGGGGGAACACACACGACGATGAGCGTTCGGGGAGACCGTCTGTCATTACAGACCAACTGGTGAGCTCAGTTGACGAATTCGTGAGGAACGATCGGCGCGTCACAATTGATGACATCTGTGAGCATTTTCCCAATGTTTCTCGAACAATTGTTCATGAAATTGTTAAACACCATCTGCATTATGCAAAAATTTGTGCAAGATGGGTCCCTCGCATGCTTACAGATGAGCACAAAACCAAGCGTATGGCTGCAGCACTGACGTTTTTGGGACGTTATTCTGATGAAGGAGACTCTTTCTTGACTCGCATAATTACTGGTGACGAAACATGGGTTTGTTATGCATCACCTGAGAGTAAACGACAGTCAATGGAGTGGCATCATGCTCATTCACCAAACAAACCAAAAAAATTCAAGACAGTTCTGTCCACCAGGAAACTCATGGCAACCATTTTCTGGGATCGACGAGGTGTATTGCTTATTGATTTTATGGCCCGTGGAGACACTATTAATGCCAATGCGTATTGTGAAACATTAAAGAAATTACGGCGGGCAATACAAAATCGGCGGCGAGGTCTATTGTCTACTGGTGTCATTCTCGTTCATGACAATGCCAGGCCTCATGCAGCTGGGATAACACAAAAACTTTTGCAGCAATTCAAATGGGAAACTTTCGACCATCCACCGTATAGCCCGGACTTGGCCCCTTCAGATTTTCATCTCTTTACAAAGCTTAAAGACTTTTTGGCAGGAAAAAGATTTGACAGCGATGAAGAACTTAAAGAAGTAGTGACCCTCTATCTCAATGAGCTGGCGGCGAAGGACTATGCAGCAGGAATACAGAAACTTGTCACACGTTATGACAAATGCCTTAATTTGCTTGGAGATTATGTTGAGAAGTAGTTTAAAGTATCCTCTTTCAAATAAATTTTTTTATGTTTGTTAATATTTACTTTTGTGTCTTTATTTCACGAACGGGTACTACTTTCCGGATGACCCTCGTACATTACAAGACGTCAATACCAGCCGACCAAACTGGGCCTGAGACTTTAATAGCACGCGACACACTTTCGGTTGCTGTCAGCGAGCTCAGCAAGCCAATTAAAGACATGCTTCTTTTATATATGGCCGAAACGCTAACGGCAAACACGATGGGACTTGTGCATCATTCACTTTGAACCTTAAACAATGGAGTCACTCACTACCTCTGAGACCCAGAGATGCCCTAGTTATTACTAGGATCCTGCAGGAGGCGGCCAGTCTTTATCCCTGCGGGCTTAAAAATAATAATTAGGGACCCCATCACTGCTACATTTTCATTTGCGCAGGAAATGCCTAGGGGGGGAGGCCCTGTAAATTAATTAACGTGCACGGCTTCAAAAACTCTGGGGGGTTATTAAAACCTTTCACACTTTACAACTCCTGTTGGTTATGAAATTAAAAAAATTGAAAACAAAAATAAGAGTGAAGTTGGCATAGTTTCATGTTTAAAAATAAGATTTTATAAAGTTTAATCCCAGAGTGTTTAAATGAGTTACTAATATATAGTTAAAACTAATTCCTACCCAGATTTAGTATACTATCGTTTCAATAATTTAATTAAAGAGAATTTCACTACCTATTCCTGTAATTTTTCATTAGTGGTGGTGTGGCCTGCCCTTCCAGCATCGCACCATGAGTAAAGGGGATAAGTATTTCCAACATTCGCGGAAGTATAATTTTAGAGCTTTTATATCGACCGAATGACAGCGGCATTATATACCAGGGTATCCCGCAGCTACTTTAATTAACCGAGGAACTTTTGACTGAGTAGAAAATTCATCGGAGAAAGTTTTTCTAAACGTACTGAAATCCGCACACTTATGTCAGCAGTAGTTATTTCTTTTAATTACTTCAAATACACCTATTACTAATGCTATTACTTCGTTTACTTGAATGTACCTCGTCGTTTAAGATATCGTTCCCACTAAAGGGTACTCCCTTAGAACAAAAGTAAATTTTCCTTGGTGTGCTATAGAAAAATAACAGCCTATTCGCTGCAGTTGTGCAAGTAAGGGGTTTATTTCACTTGAAGGCACGTTGGTATCACTGGAATAATATATTTGATCCATTATGAAGCCCAATATCTAAAAATGTAGGGAGTTTAATTGTTTAGTTACTCGTTAATGCGTAAATTTTACGCGAAATACGTTTTCCTCTTCATTAATATTACTTTCTTTTCCGAAGATAGATTAATTTACTCGTGGGTGATACTATTGATAAAAAAATAAATAGGTTCTCTCTTTTGCACGCGAATCTAACTAGTTTACTTAAAAAATACAAATCCGTTATGCTAACTTGAGGATAAAATAATAATTAATTTATTAAACAAAATACTATAAAAGAAAATTTCCTATCAGATAGGTGCAGATGCACGAGTACATCTAATTTCACCCCCAAAAATGTTCTTTCCTCTTTTTGAGTGAATTAATGAGGGGTGTATTGATCGGCAGTGGGATACTGAAGGCTGTAATAGAGGGGAGAATGTTAGGCAAACGAGGAAAGGATAGGGATGTTGGACGGGATGAAGGGAGGAAGGAGATACACAGAGATGAAGAGGGATCTGATGTAGTGTAGGTTGCTGGATTGTGTTTTGTTAGGAGTCACGAAATATTTATTTGATAGTTGTGTCCATCCAAAAACTTTCCAATACCGGTAGATTACCTTATCATAATATAATCCTATACATACCTTACAATGATATAATAAAAATAATCTTCAATCGAGATTGGATACAATTTTCCTCTTTCTGTAACAGAATAGTGAGAAAATACTAAACATACGTATGCGTACTAGGTTGTTTAAATTAAAGACTTGGCAGTTTAAAAAAAGAAAACGAATAAACTCGGTCATTATTCAGGACTACATGCTTACGAGTAGCCATAGGGAGAAAGAAACAGAGTGTACGATTAGAGGAAATAATTGCGCGTGTTCCTGGAAAGAAGCATTGGATAGTGATGGGAAATTAAAACACGACGGTTGGCGAAGGGAGTGATGATAGTGAAGTTTAGAACCATGATTTAAGAAGGAGAAATGACTCTAAGGGGTAATCAATGGAGGCCTGCGAGAGACAGGGGTTAATAATAACGAACACTTGGTTTAAACATCACACAAGGCTTAGGTCTCCATGGAAAATATCCAGGAATCTGGGAATTTAGGAATAATGTGATTAATTTGCACAATTTCCCAGGATCAGATGATTCAGACATCTTTCTATTAGTATTTTATTATACTTCCTTAGTACTATATATACAGGATATATATTGTATTACACTACGTTAGTTCTATATTTGGTACTATTGATGTTCGACTTCAGATTCAAGAAGATAGAACAGGAAAGAGGGACGTGGAAGTGAAATATAGGATCGTTAGCCAGGAAAAAAAGAACAAGTATCCGGCAGCAGTAGAAAAAATAAAAGAACATAGAGATGGTTACAATTGATGAAAGGAGGAGCTAATAAATAAATGGGTGTCGAAATTCACAAATGAAACTATCGGATCATTTACATACGATCTCGTGTTTTTCGAATCTCGAGTTTTACGTGTTTTTCGGCGAATCGTTTGGGTGAAAATCTCTCGGTTTTCCTGTTCCTGTCCTTTCTTATTTCATGCTGTAAATGTGAGAAGGGTGGTTTTCCCTCATTCTCAAGTGACACACTAAATGTGACATTCCGTCAAATTTAGCCAATTTATGTAAATAAATACGACGGGGTATCGTCAACTTTAAATTATCCCTAAAAATAATCCAGATAGAAACTTAATTTTTATTTGTTATTCTTATAACTTCTCTGCGTAGTCACCATCCAGAGTTATACATATCTTCCAGCGTTGCTCAATCTTTCGAAGGCTGTCATTTTAGAAGTCAGCATATTGCGCCGAAAATCATTCCACCTCTTAAATGACGTTATTTGCGTTGTCAAATCTCTAACTCTGCAATGTTTTTTCAGTTCTAGGAATAAGAATAAGTTGCTTTGGGTGGTATCGGAAGAATATGTGGTTGTAGCAAAATTTCAAAAGCCACATCGCTTTGATTGGCCGTTGCGGCGTGGTCAAGATTGTGAGTCGCGCCGTGCTTGAATCTGAAAATGAGTCAGTACTCATGGAACCCAACACCTTTGACATGCGAAGTTCTTCGCGGATAATATTCCACACACTGCCGTAACTAAGATCAGTCTCGTTTATGATAATTTTGAAGATTCCCCTTCTGTATAATATGATGAAATTCTCCAATTTCTTCACTTTGATAGAGTCGACCGTGAGTGATGGTTTTCCATTATTCCTGTTATGTACTTGACGAAAGGTTAAATAGGAGAAGGGACCTTATGGTCCTAATATCGCCCGAATTAAGACGTTTGTCTGTATATTTACTTCTTGAATCGCCTATGAGGGACATGTATCCATTTGGGAATTCCTTTTCCTCCTCACAACTGTCTCATATGACGATCTAACATTTACAGACATAATTCCATCGTGGATTTACCGTGCACTGTAACCTTACAAATGAAGGAATTTAGTCACATTGCGAGCCTCTATTACATACTGCGAGTTACTTCAATCTACGGTTTCCTGAAACGAAAGCAATGGTCGTTTAAAAACGACACCTCCATGTGATTTAGTAAATACTCCACAGAAGAACTTCAGACCTCCAGGAAGAACTTTCTTCGAATTGGTTACAGCAAACACCCAATCGATATGACTCTTAAAAGTTTCTTGGTCCAATTAAGGGCTATTTCTCAGCGGAAAGAAACTACTGCGGTAGTCAAGGCGTCCTTACCATATGTGTTATATTAACAACAATATCTCGAATTATAATGAGGTTTGATATTTAAACCATTCATTAACTTCCACGGAAACTCAAGTATCAGATGGTTAAGGAGGAAGACCCAAATTGTTTAAGATACCAGGGTGTATGAAATACCGTGTCAATGTGGTGAAATCTACGCTGGCGAGACGGTTGAAATCGAGATAGCGAAACATCAGAGACACTTCGGACTGGGTCAGCTTGACTTGAAACGCAATATCAGCAAAAAGTACCTAATCCACTGGGAGAAGACGAAAATTCTTTGCCAATTTCGGAGATCCTGGATTAGAATTTTCAAAGAAGGAATTCAGATTCGAATACACCAAAGCCATTTCAACAGAGATTCAGACCACGCAATAAGCTGAACGTTGAAGGCTTTTGTGGTGGTCGGAAAGAATATGCCACAGAGCAGGAGACTCTGGGATAGAAATATGACGGTGGACTAATCAGCTGTTGCCTAACCCGCCAAAATTTGTGCATCAAAGTTTGCCGGACTTACACCTTCGTATTTCTTGATCCTTGGGGACGATGGGCGAGACAAACACCGACACGTAGGAGGAGGAAATGAAGAAATTGGCCTGGTTGGAAACCAAAAAATATTTTCATCTAGCAGAACTGTTATTAGCGAAAGTAATAGAAAACCATGGATTACAGATGAGATGATAGACGAGAGAAGGAAATGGAAGAATGTGAACATGAATTTACGGCAGAATAATGAGGTAAACAATAAAATAAGCCGAGAAACTAATAAGTTTGTCGAAAAAAGTGTGGTGCAGGTTGTGGTGTAGTGCAGAGATATGGAGTATTACAGAGAAGGAAGAAATGGGTGGGCTGTTCAGGAGGGTGAAAGAACTGTCAGAAAGTAAGTAAAAACTATGTGCACTATTAGAGGTGTACCAGAAAATTTCTTAACCGAACTGGAAAAATTTCAAGAGAAACGGAAAGAATACATGGAGGATCTATATGATAAAGATATTAGGTCGACCGATGGGAATCCCGAATGATTTGGATTTTGGACAGCGAGAAGACGTCAGTACCGAAGCACTTTTCGATTTCAAGTTGTGTCCATTTAAACAGAGTAGAGAAGTGTGCGTTGGTCCTTCTAAAAATCTATTTTGAGCTGTAAATTTTCAATAAAACTGATAAATTAAAAAAAAACCAAAAAGAATACTACGCATACAGTATTGAATACATTTCACCAGTTATTTGGGAAAGCAGTAGTGTTAAACGTAAGTTGACAAAAATAATATGTTAACATTACTCAGAATGTACTTAGTTAATTCAGGATTTCGTAAAATATTTCAAACAATGCTTGGTTAACCAGGGAATGCATCACTAATAACAGTTTTCAAGAATATTCGCCCTGTATTATATTATCTAATGCTAATAAAATAGCGGGTGAAAATTATTGAAAAATTAAAGGATATAAATAAAGTATAATTGTTATAGTTTTCACATTGCACTGTGAAAATAGCAGGAAATTTAGAAGCGCAATATTTGATTTATGTTCCTACTTTATTGTAATAAATAATTTTAAAAAAACTAAAATTTGAAAATACGTAAAAGATATTTATCAAAGTATCAAGTATCTCATTTTCCATCAAATGAGAGGAATAATTCTAAGAAAATTAAAGGTCACCGAGCATTTCCTGTAATTTAAATTTGATATCTCTCGCTTGCTTTTTAATTGCTCACTTTATCCTCTGTTATTAATGTTCATACACACGTAATTAAATTTATGTTGGGTTCCAGTAAGGAATCATTAGTCATTATTAAGTATAATGAAGTGGGTTCAGGACGTGACTCCAGCAGGATATTAGTGGGGTCATTTTTCACCCAAATGATAATTAGTATTTTTCTTCAAAAATGATATGGAAGTTAACTTCCTTCTTGTGAATAAAATATGGTTGCAGGAGGTTTGGAATTGCGAATATCATCACGGTGAAACTAAAAAAATTTACTACATTCCTCCATGTGGTAGTATATCGTACAGAAATATTGCACAAATTTCACGGAGAAGTGGTCAACTAAGGAAATATGCTAAGGGTTTTGGAGTTTTCGGAATTCCTGAATATTTTCTGGATAGCATTTACGTAGGTTCCTGCATTAATCTATGATGTGTACCATTTGGCATTGGTAAATCGTGTTACAAAATACTGAAAATTAGCATTACATTGAAATCTTGTTTATTATATTCGAAATATTGTTATTATATTCGAAAGCTTGTCTTCAAGAATCAATTTATTTTATGTAAAGAGGTATTCTTTAATTTTTGTGATATAAAAATGCACTGTGGAGACTCCAAGTACATAAAAAATTCACAGTATTTGCATCAATACAGTCATATGCTTGGGTCACTATGTCACAGCCATGTGCATAAGAAATATATAAAAATGCCAACTAAAACGGAATGTAAGCTCATATAAAAGTAGGAAAAGCTAAATAAATAGCATTATTTGATATGGAAGTTTTTCGATAGAAGATTGCGAAGGATTTTATGCATAATGTCGTCTATAATGATTCCCTAGAAGTCGAGGTGCAATTAAAACAGTTTGAACGCGTTCCTTGAGGGTATCGCACCGAATTAGCCAACTTTCCCTAAGTATTTTTTCGTCAATGCCATCTAGTTTAACAGCCAAACACGAAAGCTTTTCAATAAAAAGACAGAACTTAATTTTTCATTGGCATAAATTGTTATGCCCCTTAAGATTAAGACGCTAATTTATTTCTGATTAATTTAATAAAGTTTTGATGTCGGCTGAGAATTAGGCTGGTAATCAGGGGGCAATGAGATGAAATTAGACTGATTGGCGATATCAGTAACATGTAGTTTTTTCAAGTTATTTTTCTATGAACACAAAAGCTATGAGGTAAAAAGAATATCGAAAGGAATGGGATTATGTGAGTCGCCAATATTACTCTAAAAGTTACTCTTGTATTAATTCTTACAATTTGGTCTCTCTCTAACATTACCTGTTTTACTAATGAACAAAAATTTCGCGGAAAGGTAGAAATAGTAAATACCTACGTATTTACTTTTTAAAAAGATGACATCATAATAAAAAACTGATTTTCGCAATAAGTTATTACTATATATTGTGTACAGCGCTTACTTTGCATTAAACCCATCTATTTAAAACTAACATTGTTTATGAAATGTTTTTTTATAATTTTCTCGTATTTTCCTCTGTTGATGAATTTGCTTATATTTTATGGTAGGCTCAACATTGCCAGCTAATATTCAAACTGTGACCTTAATAATCCAAAATAACATAAAGTTACACCTTTTTAAAAACTTTTTGCGACTATGAATTGTGTGTGAATGAAAAATGTGAAACCAATTTTCTTTCAAACCTGTCTGTCAAGTCTAGCTGTTTTCAATGTTAATAGGAAAAAGGAAAGTGCAAACATTCCCCAAATTCTTTATTCAATATAAATACAACTCTGCTCAATGGATAGCGACCATACGATTTTTATTAAAACAATTTTATGAGACAAAATTAAATTTGATGTTATTTTTAGCATAATGTGTCTGTGGTACAAACTTCATTGAGTTGGCTCTAGTATTGCATATTCATTAGACCTTGTGATTCGGAACATGCTCAGCTCGCCTATGGCAACGAGGGTGTTAGTGCTTGTCAACGCACGGAAATTTCACTGTATTCTGAGAAAAAAGTCAGCAGTTGCCTATGAAATAGTACATTTAGTTAATGGAGAGTATTCCATTTGCTACGCTAGTACCACTTGAAAATGGTTTAACATTTTAAAATAGGAGGAACAATATCTAAAGAAATTTGCACCTGGAGCTTCAGATACAGCTCTTATGACAGTATATTTTAACACCAGTACTTTAATATTTGGAGATGATAAACAAAGGAGATGAAGAGCACTATCACACATGTTGAATATTTTGTTGGTTGCCACCCACACCTACGAAGCAGAAAAATTGCGCATAAGACATGTTTTGGGTAATAGTCTTGTAAAAATCAGTGCAAAGTGTTTTACTTTTCCTCACCATAGTCAAGACCTATTCAAGTGACTTTTTTTCGGTGCTCTAATGTGAGGAAACACCTTTATAAGTGTTTGTCATCATAAAAAAAATAAACATTTTCATTACAAAAATAATGTCTGTATAGTACCTAATCATCACTACCTTTTATCATTTGGTTTTGCTTTTACTTTGCTTTGTTTTTGGATTTTAAAACATAAAAATATTTCATAAGCAGAAAAAAGTGAGTTCTTACATTAAGTTTATAATATCTCTCTAAATGTTGGCACTTCAGTATTGAACATGTCTGCTGTAAAATGTTTTCAACAGCTTCAATCCAGCGCATGTCAGCATAATTTTAGACTCGGAACTCCAACGAAACGCCTCCCGTGAAGAATATTCTGTATGGAATTATCCGTTATTAATGCTCGTATACATACAGTATGCTTGTGTTCGTGCCGACATAATATGCACGAACGCGCTGAGATCTCGGAAGATATGGGTCTGTAAACGATTAGTCAACGTCTGGAACACCGGAGCAAAGAGGGAAATTCGGAAACGCATTCGAAGCTTGAGAGCGCTGCAAAGCGTGCTCGACGAAGGGGAATGAAGGGAGGATCCCAGCATAATCCGAAAACCTTCCGAGAACATCCCCTTGGAATACCTTTACTGGGCGTCGAGGAAAAGCCCCAAACTCCCTTCTCCACTTTGTGACAGGGCCGACCTATTTCTCTTGAACGTTTGGCATATCCCGGAAAGCTTTCCTTCCCCTAAATAATTTTCTCTAAAATGCCAATCGTAGGAGCGGAATAACGACGAGTTAATTTGATTAATAAGGTGTCGGATAATATGGGGATGCCCAAGCTATGTTACATGGAAATAAATTTTAACGTGCGCCAGGCAGGTGGGACCGTAAGTGGTCGTGGGATAAATTCATGGCGATTACGTCAAGGTAAACTGTTTGTATTTTGTGTTCAAACCGGAACAGGTGCTATGTAAACGTTGAGATTTTAATTAACAAGAAATGTCGAACTTTCTCTTCTTTAACTGGGGAAATGAAATAACTTCATTAGAATGTTTTTGCAAAGACGATAAGAATTTCCTTACAAATCTTGGCAAATATCAAATGTAGTGTTTATTTTAGATATGCCTGATGTCAGCATTATATTAGCGTAATTGAAAACAATATGATGCGTGATTCAAATGATGACACTTACATCGATTGGAAATTATTTTTAGTCCGAAGATATAAATAAATCTTGATCTGTAGTTTTCAAACTACAGGCTTATCATGTGTTTGGAGTCATTATTGTGAAGCAGTTTACGTTGAAAATGCAGCATAAGAATTTATACTCTACAGAAAGGGTTTATTCCCATGAATATTTACGAGTGTGTTCTCTTTTACAAGGTCAAGAGAAGACCGGACTGATTTTACTCTGTGCAACCCGTTCAACGGATCGAAACGATACACAGTGTGCCATCTAGCGACATGTCTGACGACTAAAACGAGAGGTGTTGCGTTTGTTCACGTCGAGTCGTTACGCATCAGCAGCGTTACCTGTATTAACGTGTCGTCGCCGCGTGTAACGGCAGCAATGAAGGAGCTAGAGGAACAGCGTGTGTACGTGAAATGTTTCAAGCCTGGCAGAAGTGCTACGGAGACATTTGGAATGATTTAGTAAGCATTTGTTAATGAATCTATGAGTCGAAGCGAGTGTTTTGAGTGGTACAGTCGTTTTTAATTGGGCAGAACCTCGACAGATGAAGTTTCGGGAACGGGGCGGCCTTCCACTTCGGCAGACCCCAACCATGTCAAATTGGTGAACGATTTGGTGCGGGCAAATCGCCGTTTAACTGTTAGGGAGATAGCCGAGAAAGTGAACATTAGTTTGGATCCGGTCAGACAATTTTGACAGACACTTTGGGCATGACGCACGTCGAATCACAATTAATTCAGTAAAATCAATCGAGAAAATTGAGACATGAGGCAAGAAGTACGAGTTGTGGCAATATTAAGGCTGTGATGTTCAAGCAGCTGTCTGAATACGGTTTCTGAGTCAGTGACGCATGATGGTGATGATTTTCTTCTTTTCCGCTTTCGTGCGATACGCGACAGGGTTTCGGTACAAATATCTCTTTTCCCACGCCAATTAAAATAATTCTTATCAGTCTCCCCATTCCATTCTAGCATAGAGGCTAGAAGAAAATTCGTTTTTGTTGTATACGCTTGTTCCCTTTAATCGTTGCGGTTTTAAGTATCATGGATACAGGACTGAAATAAGCGTCGCGTAAATCACTCTTAAGAGTTGTCTCCAGTCAATGCCGTAGAATTCTTTGACAGTACCTTCGACTTAGGTCGGACGAGGCCGGCAACTGATATTCAACGAGCTAAAGACTTCTATATTACCTGTAGAGTACTTCTCGCTTACTCAATATGCCTGACTCTGTTCCTTAATGTTGATTTTCACACCATTTTACGACTGAAGGCTTTGGCTGGCCATTCTGCAATTACTCGTACAACTCCCATCTGAGGAAAAAATAAAATTAGTATGTGAAATGATTCTGAATATTTTCCTATTCTCTGGAGCCAATGATAGTCAACATAATTCGAACTTACAGGGTTCGTCCGGAAAATAATTGTACTGAGCTCAGGAAAAAAAGTTATTACACTTTTACATATCTTAAGCTAATATTCCTCAAAATAGGACCCTTGTGAGTCGATACACTTGTTCCAGTGGCGTTCCCATTCCTGGAACGCTCCCGCGAAGGCATCATCGGGAACCTCTCGAAGACACGTCGTCACGGCCTCTTTGACGGCGTCCAAAGTCCCGTATCGCGTTCCTTTCAAACTCCTCTTTATCTTCGGGAACAGAAAGAAGTCCGGTGGTGCCAAGTCCGGGCTGTAGGGCGGGTGCGGCAGCGTTGCCACGCCGTGCTTGGCCAAGAAGTCCGACATGACAAGCGCGGTGTGAGACGGCGCATTGTCGCTCAGGTTGTCAGTCATACGGTTGATCGCTGGCCGGACGCGGGCGACTCGTTTTCGAAGCCTGTCGAGCACTTGGACGTAAAATGCAGCATTTACAGTTTGTCGTTCAGGTACAAATTCGTAGTGGACGACTCCCCTTTTGTCAAAAAAGACAATGAGTATCATAAACATATTTTCCGGACGAACCCTGTAGACCGCAGATCTTTACGAAGAACGACAATGTAGGTTGTTTTGGTAGCTGATTTGATGTATCTATGCATATTTTTTCATTCATACCTTGAGGGCAGAAATGCGAAAGCACTCCTGTTGGGGAGGAGGAGGGGTGTGGAATAATGAGGTCCGACCCACATTCCCTTAAGCCTCTTCACCTTTTCCCCTGGGGCAAACAGCACCGTTCTGACAACTGTAGGGTGAAAAAGGGATGTGGATACCGCGATTCCCATTGGAGCGAGGGGAAAGGATGACCAAGCGGTGAGGAAGTTTAGGGTGGGTTATATTAGGGGAGGGATTGTCGAAGGGATTTCGGAGGTGAAAGGTTTTTCTAAAACAAGAAAAAGAGGGGAGAGAATTAATGTGGGCGCAGGGGTGGATGCGGATGGCAAGAGATTCCGAGAGGGAGCTCTAAAGTGAAGAGAGAGCTAAGGACGAGAGTGAATAAAATGGGGAAAAAAGGGAGGCACTCTGTCCTGAGTACCCTATCCACTCCGTAATGTGGTAATAAATCCATTATCCATGCGTGCCTCATTTTCGGTTTCTGGAAATCCACTCAGCTTATCCATGATGAAACCGTTCGTAATATGAGTACTCCCCATTCGTCCCCCCTGTAATGGGGGAGCGTGATTATTCACGTGTTTGGCACCTTATAGCAGTGCAGTCGTGAAGGATCTCAGGTTTTCCCGGCGTATGGTATCCAAGAAGTTTTCTCGCGTTTCCCACCGGGTCAGGTTGATGAAGTGCACCGACGTTTCGCTTCACCCTGAAGACGATGGCAGAGTCAGCCTTCGAAACGTCGGTGCACTTCATCAACCTGACCCGGTGGGAAACCCGATAAAACTTCTTGAACAAGTGCAGTCTTTTGCACATTTTATGCTTTATAATACAACAATTTTAGAGAGTAAAAATCATTCGCCTTGACCGGAATTCGAACCCGGATCCCTCGATATCCGGCCGAGTGCTTTAACCAATTAAGCTGCCGAGACGTCCTCTTACACTCTAACGCCCCCAAAATTTCTGAGTGTAAGAGGACGTCTCGGTAGCTTAATTGGTTAAAGCACTCGAGGGATCCGGGTTCGAATCCCGGTCAAGGCGACTGATTTTTACTCTCCGAAATTGTTGTACTATAATGTACACATAGCGGATGACTCCGTTAAAATTTACGGTTGCGGAATCTCCCACAGTTTCTTGAAATTTTATGCTTTGTTCAATCTCTGTAATTTTCGGTTACCAGATATTCTTGAGAAACCGCTGGTAACAATGACTAGTCCTTCGGTTTAATCTCAGGTACATTCGCTGTTGATGTTATCGGGAGTAGGCAGCACCCAACAGGCCAATCACTATACTGATAGCTGTGGTAGGATTCACGCTGTGATGTGCATCCTGGCAAGAGTTATTGAGCAATATTTTTATTCACTCCTGCTTGAGTGCTTTTTTTTGCCCTTCTTTAAAACTGTTTATTGCTGCCGGACGGAGTAAGTGATACGGAAGCGTGATATTTGATGTGAAATGTTTCTCAAACTTATTTCAATTAAGGGCATGTGAAGTTAGATAATCTTCGTCATTATGGAGATCCCGGCTCCGGTTCAAAATTGTTGTTAACCCATATCCTGCTTCACGTTTAGGGTTGGCTTATCGCCAGATTTTTCCGTATCCTTAACCTACTCTGTCTGTTTCCTCCCTTCAAATTAAATTCATACATACGCATTTAGAGCGTGCATTTACATTTTGATCATAAGATAATAATTTTTAGTATGAATCATTCTATTTAAAATTCCGAATTGCAACAGGAAGGGTGAAATATTAACAAAAAAACATTTGCAAGTTTGTTACCACAATAGTTCTAAGTTCGTTAAAACCGGTATGAAAAATTTTAGAACACTCAATAATATGACCAGGACACCGATGATGTGACCAGCATTTGTTGAGTGATTCCAGTGATGCTACATCATCTCCGGGAAACATATTCAAAAGCAAACTTACTTTGTATAAGTTGGAGTTACAATTCCGGGAAGTGAGAAGGAAAACGGCACGGATTACAGAACGAATTACGGGGTGATTGATTTAGGAATTGAAGGTATATGGGGAGTTAACATTCATTCAGCCGGAAAAATTTCGATTTCAACCTCTTTAGATTTAGACAGATTTAGAGGTTTTCAAGAATAAGTAACAAATAAATCTTTATTTTTGGAACGTACGTTGATCAGTTTAAATCCATAGTTATACACAGTGTTAATTAAAACATTGGCGAAACTATAAGTCGCCGCAAGGGCGTGTGGCAGGGGGTGTTAGGTCACCACCCGTAAAAGAGAATGAAACCACTTGCAAAACAAACAAATTCATGAAATAAAAATAAAACAGTTTCAGGCGTAGCTTGGTGGAAAATCGTCATATTGACGTTTTTATAAATCAAACCACTTTGCCATAAACTTTAAAGTTTATATGGAAAAGCAAAGTGGTTTAATTTATAAAAACGTCAAATTCATGCAACTTTGCGTGAAAGAGGCGAATGCAATATTCATGCGACAACCTTTTTAACTTACACACATGCAAATCCATATGCTATCATCTAACATACACATGTACCTACGAATATACCTCGTATCTACGCAGTGTTTTGTTTCACTGCCTTGCAGTTTAATTTAATTATTAATGACTAATCAAGTATCACTAATTCAATATTGATGGACAGAATGATCGAAACGTGTAAAGTATTAAAAAAAATAATTTCCTACGGTCGTGAGATTATTTTTTATATTATATATTTTATTATAGTGAGATTTTTTATATAGTGAGTATTTTTTTTCAGTAGTCTGCAACTTAAGGGACTGTATTAAATGGACTATGATACATAGCACTAAACATACCTAACACTATAGTAAACTCTCTGAATTTCTTGATTACAATTAATAATTGTTATAGGTAACTGTATTTATTTTATTAATTATTCATCGGTAAAGAACCAGTCATTATTTACATATTTTAAACAAATCGGTAAAATGTCATTTCGTCGACGCAATGCCTTGGAGATATTAACTCAGTTTTCTAGAGGCGTGAAAATTCGGGTACAGTGGGATGGCAAAGGGGACTAAAGGAAGAGGGAAAGCGGATGGGAAACAGACTGTACGAGGTAATGTGAGGAAAGGTGGAAGACGTGTTGAGGCAAATTAACTGGAGAGCTGAGGAGTATGTTTCGAAAAAGATGAAATCAGGAGTCAGAAATGTAACCTCTTTCATTGAGGCAAAATTAATTCACGCTTATTTTCCACACGAGCATCCTCCAGCTCGCTGAAGGGCAAGGTTCATCCGCGTTCATATCTGCACCTCGCTGGAGAAAATCCGTGCTTGTGTGAGCAGCACGAAAATGCAACGCCGGACGAATGTAAAATAACCTTTTAAAAAGGGGAAATCGAAGAGAAATGTAAACGAGTACCGTACCCAGTGATGCGTGAGTGCGGTCTCGTTGCCACCGTGAAATTTCCAAGAGAGTTAATTACCACACAATTTCAAAATTGGAAATGTTAGATCTGGGTGACATGATTGGAAAGGGGTGGGTAATGTTGTTGGGGCCGGGGGGTGGGATAGAAAACGGAACGGGAACGAAAAGGCAATATAGACGGAGGAAATAAAGCAACAAATTAGTGAGATGATTAGCTGAAATAATAACGGTAAAAAATATACTTGGAATAATAACGGAGAGAGGCAGGAGGAAAAAAAAGGTGTCATTATCTAATTAAAAAATAATTTGCATGAGCAAACTTCTTCTTTTACCTTCGTACTTGAGGGACTTCTTTGTTAAATGATATTATTTCCCATCCAGCTGCCGTGTTAATCCTCTTTTAAAAGTTAAAACGACTCGCCTGAAAAAAATAAAGTCTTCTACAAGGTATAATCAACGGAAGACGAGAGATCTTAAGAAAGGAAGACTGAGGAGTAACTCGAGAACTTAATTACATGAATAATTTTTTTATATTAAAAGACAGTAGCGACGCTTGTTTTTTATAACGCGAGTAATTAAATGTCTTTCGGGGTCGCCAAATCGGGAGAATGATCGAAAACAGCATAGAAATGAAGATGAATCATATTCTGACGTTTGATCCGTAGCGAAATACTAGCAGTGTCAAACGGAAAAGAGGTAAACACTTTGAATCCTTCTTCACTATAAATCCCCTTCCGAGATCATATCATGAAATAGAGAATTTTTTTTTCTTGTACCCTATTTGTAAGAAGTATTTTAACTTGTTAAATATCACATCAGCTTGCCGTTTTAAATTTATTTTCTATGAGTGCAACTTCCTTCCTATTTAGAAATTTATATTCGTTGAAAAAGCATTCTTGTTTTTTTTATAGGATAAAGAGCCTACAGGCGTCTTTTTTACTCTGAGGACCAAGATTAATATTTAATTTAATCGAGAATATATTTACGTTTTATATTACCTGCGATTTTAAAGGTAAAAACTTCTCAAGGAAAACTGTTACGCTGCATTTTGAAACAGTTCCTGTTCATAGGGACATTTCTTATCATATTTTAAGTCATTTTAGCACATTTTGAGGTTCTTACTGAAGATAGTGTTACGAGGAAAATTCAGTGGAGAACCCAAATGTGACGAATAAAACAGTTAATTGGGAGACATTAAAGCGATTATGAAATATGACGGCGTAAAGAGTTTGGAGGATGGGAGACTCCAGCGGGCGGCTACCTTCAACAATTTTGGGATTGACGACTATCGGTAATGATGATGACGGAAGTTACTTCGCGTCTTTGATAGCCCTTGCATGCCGTGAAAGAGATTTGTAGCAATAAGGATGGATGCATACTGGTACCTTTATTTATTTGTGTTCATTATTATTTATTCGTGTTTATCCTCGTAAAAATTGTAAGAAAACACATTTCCCATTACAACTTTACATTTCGGTTTGGTTCAAGGTAGGAAAGCAATGAGCCGTTAAGGTTGGAGAGAAAAAATACAGACGAGGTGGAGTTGCTGAGTGAGTGAAAGAGGGTACCAAGCAGAGTAAAAGGATGCATGGAGTATGGAGTAGTCAGAGAGAGAGGAAAGATGAGCGAGATTATTGGGATAAGGGAATTAAAGTTGAAACGAATGTATTAACCTTGATCAGGTTGGTATCTCTCATACAGTAAGATCTTACTCATTTCATTTCTTGCTTGAGTGCCGTGAAATTTAATCAGGAGCGTCTCGTCTTCAAAACTGTAAACCTAAGTAGTGTGACTCCCATGAAGCGAGTTCAAACTTGATTGAAAGAATTGCGTCATGTTTACGACTTTCTCGGCGCAGTCATTTATTATACTACAGGTATAACCTTCGCGAAGTTATAATTTTGATTGAGCTGAATTCAACATTAAAATTTTCGCCACGTTATGTGTACAGGCACACACACACACACACATACATACATCTCTGACCTGAAGTCTGACAGGCGTCTGACCTGAAGAAGGCCTCGGAGTAGGCCGAAAGCTTAAATTATCTACAGTGTGAGTGTCGTTTTACGTGTTATCTGTTTTATTCTGTGTTCTATTGTGCCGTCCAAAAGTTATATTGCTCTCGTGAGTACTTCCGCATCATCTATATATATATATAAGTAATGGTGTCACGTTAAAAACACTATTGAGGAAGGCAACGGGAAACCACCTCAATTATGATTCCCAAGAATATAATGATGTGCACTATAGATAATATGAGTCCTGGCAACTACGGGACTCGGCCCAAGAGGCCGTGTGTCGTGCCCGGCAGCGGGAGAGGCAAGGCTTCCGCGGTCGTCATCCCACGAAACCCTTGCGGGGAAGAAATAACTGCAGCAGGACAGAAGACTCAGAAGAAGACGAAAGTAGTTAGAATAGGAACCTGGAACGTCAGGACAATGTTGAGGAGAGGCAAATTAGAAAATATTAAGCGAGAGATGGAAAGAGGTAACATAGATGTTTTAGGTCTCTGCGAGGTGAGATGGAAGGATAGCGGGGATTACTGGAGTGACAATTATAGAGTGATATACAGTGGCGGGGACGAGAGCCAACGAGGGGTTGCCGTAATTTTAAATAAAAGGGTAGGAAGAAGCGTAGTCAACATAGAGCAAGCGACAGATAGAATTTTACTCGTAGAGATTAAAGCAGAGCCGACGAACTTGGTCATTGTTCAGGTATACATGCCACCGAGCAACCACATGGAGGAAGAAGTCGATAGGATGTATGATGAGTTAGAGGATATCATCGCGGGTGTTCCTGCAGGGAAACATTTGATAGTGATGGGGGATTGGAATGCGACGGTAGGCGAAGGAAGAGATGGTGGTGAGGTGGGGGATTATGGGTTAGGCACGAGGAATGAACGCGGGGAGAAAGCAATTGAATTTTGCAGGAGACAGGGGTTAGTCATCACCAACACATGGTTTAGACACCACAAAAGGCGTAGGCATATAGTACATCGAAAATGCCAGGTGACTCAGAAAGGTATCAGTTAGATTATATTATGGTTAGGCACAGGTTTAGGAACAGTGTGATAAATTCGCACAGTTTCCCAGGAGCAGATGCGGACTCTGACCACAATTTAGTTGTTATGAAATGTAATGTTCGTTTCAAGAAGATAAGGCAAGGGCGGCGGGTTAGCAAATGGAATTTAGAAGCAGTAAATGGATTAACGAGGAAGGAGTATCAGCAGGCTGTAGAGAAAATGATGGATGACGGTAAAGAACTGAGTACTATCGAGGAAAAATGGGAATGTATCAAGAAAGGGATATTGGAAGCCGCTAAAGACACTATAGGAACCGTTAACGGGAAAAGGATAAGGAAACCATGGGTAACGGATGAGATGATTGCAAAGATGGATGAGAGAAGAAGATGGAAAAATGTAAACACAGAGTTAGGCAAAATGAAGTACAAAGAGTTAAACAATAAATTGAGAAGGGCCACAAATAAAGCAAAGGAAGAATGGTGGAAAACGCAATGCGAGGATATGGAAAGTTTACAGAAGAAGGGTGAAATTGGTGCTCTATACAGCAAGGTTAAGTTATTATCGGGAAGTAAGAAGGCAAAATCTGTGCTAACAGTTAAAGATAAATGGGGTAAGATAATAGTTGAACCAGGAAAAATCCAAGAGAGATGGAAGGAATATATAGAAACACTGTATGGTAGAGTACTTAGGTCGACAAGGTTAGACATAGAAAAGGAACATGACGTAGAAGAAGATAGCTTAGGTCCAGGCATACTCGACGATGAAATAGAAAGGGCATTAAAGGAGATGAAAGCAAATAAGGCTGTGGGGGTGGACAATATTCCTGTAGAAATGTTGAAATGGTTAGGGAAAGGTGGGAAGAAGGCCATATATGGACTGATTCGTAGTATCTATGAGGAAGGAATCTGGCCGGAAGATTTTGTGAGATGGGTGTTAGTTCCTATTCCAAAAAAGGTAAAGGCTTCGTCATGTGCGGATTACAGAACAATAAGTTTGATATCCCACGCAGTTAAAGTTATTCTCAGGATCATCAACAAAAGGATAGAGAGTAAAGCAAATGATTACTTCGGGGATGATCAGTTTGGGTTCAGGAAAGGAAGAGGTACCCGTGATGCCATTGCAGTAATGAGATCACTAGTCGAGAGGAATATAGAATACAATCAGGAGGTTTTTGCCTGTTTTGTAGATTTCGAAAAAGCGTTTGATAGAGTGAATTGGGAAAAATTAATGCGTGTATTGCAGAAAATAGGAATGGATTGGAGGGACAGGAGACAGATCCGCAACCTGTACATGTCTCAGACTGCTCAGGTGCGAGTGGGGAACGGAGAGTCCGGATGGGCAGTGTTAGGAAGAGGTGTAAGGCAGGGTTGCCCATTGTCACCGGTACTGTTCAACGTATATAGTATGTGGAGGAAATGATTAAAGAGGCATGGGAAGAACTGGAGGTAGGAATGAAAGTCGGAGGGGAATTCGTAAAATCGGTTAGGTTTGCTGATGACCAAGCATTAGTTGCTCAGTCAGCCAAGGGGTTGCAAGCATTGTTGAGTGAATTGGAGGTTCAGTGCGATAAATATGGGATGAGAATAAATATTAATAAAACAAAGGTTATGCGATTTTCCAGAAAGAAAAAGGCTAAGCTAAATATTAAAATAGGCGGGGAAAAAATAGAGCAGGTAGAACAGTTTACATATCTCGGAAGTGTTTTGGACCAACACGGTCAAAGTGGTAGGGACGTAAGGAGAAGAATTGCGCTAGGCAAGGAGGCTTTCTCAAGGAGGAGGGAGTTGATGACGGGGACGTTGAGTAGGGATGTTAAGACAAGACTCGTAAAAACTCTGATATGGAGCGTAGCTATGTACGGCGCGGAAACGTGGTCGCTGAAGCAGGAGGATAGACGCAGATTGGAGGCTTTTGAAATGTGGGTGTGGAGAAGAATGGGTAAGGTGAAATGGACCAAAAGGAAAACAATTGAGGAAGTACTGGAGATGGTGGGTGTCCAGAGGGGTTTGTTGAGAGAAATCCTATGGAGGCAGGAAAAATGGATGAAAGGCGTATTGAGCGGTAGAGGAATGTTGAAGAGGGTAATAGAGGGGAGAATGTTGGGCAAGCGTGGTGAGGGTAGGAACAGGATAGGGATGTTGGACGGGATGAAGGGAGGAAAGAAGTACACCGAGATGAAGAGGGACCTGATATAGACTAGTTTGCTAGGTGGGGAGTCACAAAATGTTTATTTGATAGTTGTGTCCATCCAAAAACCTACCTTGACCGGTAGATTACCTAATAATATATATATATATATATATATATATATATATATATATATATATATATATAATTCACTAAATAGTCATAGCAAACACAGAAACCAAAATAGTTCTCTTCCTAATTCCTCTTGAGAAAGGTGTTTGCACCACCGAAAATTCGAGAAGTAGTGAGTCCCTCTTTTGTGTGTTTTGGTTTCTGTGTTTGCTATGACTATTTAGCGAATTTTATTGTGCACGTTCGTGGCTTTTCCAAGAAAGTGAATATATATATATATATATATATATATATATATATATATATATATATATATATATATATATATATATATAATAGCTAATAAAATATAAATGAACAGAAAATTATTTGAAGGAAATATAAAATGCCAATTGGGGATAAAATATCAGAGGATGCTACTTTGCCTTAAGTGTTTTGACGCAAGCTGAGTAGTAATAAAGAAATGGAATAGGAGTGGGAAAGGGGAGAGAAAACAACTAATATGACACGAAAATATTTGCTGAATGACAATCATTTTTGGTTTCTCACAGAGAGTTAGCCTTTTGGTTTCTCTTATTTTTGGTTCTGTTGCCGCGTTATTTTCCTTACCATAAACATTCATTTACGATTTTTTCGGGAAATCTCGTTGCTCAGAAAAATTATCTCTGTGAAATATTAAAAAACATGTCTGCTAGACGAGTTGTAGTTAGATATCCATAAATTAAAGACTGTCACCTTCCCATTTTCATTTGGTTACGAATTTTAATGTGGTTATGAAGTAATAAGTCAATCTCTATAACTTCGAAGAAAGTATTAGTATTACACAGATAAAGTGGCCATACTCGTATAACTAGCGAGATTAACATTTAATGGAAACCAAAAATGTTCCCGTTTGGGATGATAAATGAGCGAGGTGGCAGAAAAACGTGAAAAAAGGATAAGAGCTTGAAGAAAACGAATGGTTGTCCTTTTCTCAGCCTTGTTCGAAAAATATACGAACACGTTGGTGCAGTTGACTTTGTTAAAACGCAACTTTGAAATAAGAATTTGGACGAACGCTTGTAGAGAAAAATCAGAGGTGAGTAAAAAATGTGAAAGAATGATGCACAGTTGAAACGAGTAAATCACTGTATCGGACTAAAGACTGTTTGGAATGAACTCGTCCCATGTGTAAGTTCAATACGTAATGACTGAGAAGATTGGAGGAAAGTGAGTGGAAGTAGTGGGGATGGTTGGTTAAGAGGGTGGCCGTCGATTGATTATAGTCTTTATTAAAGGGGATCGGGATTGGCTCTATAAAGTCCCCTTCTGCTCCATTTACGCCCTTTTAGCGAGGGGAAAGAAAATGGAGGATGATTATGAAACTGGAAGGTTGGCAGAGGAAACGAGATGAAAAGAGGGACGAAGAGGTTGAGAATGAGAGAAATAAATGCTTCGAGAAACTACGGATTGCAGTCAAAAACACTGTAAGGCAGGTAGTTTTATTTTTTGGTACTTCGATTGATATATTGACACTACTGACACACTCGTAGTGACACTAATTTATCTCTAATTTATCACTTATTTTATTTAATATTGGAGGAAAATTCGTTACATACATAAGCAGTATTCATGGCCGTGGGTTCTAACTGCTTCCCGGAAACATTAACCTAGAAAATTGGGCACTCGCGTGGACTTCCGTAACATATTTTATATTTTGATGATGTCTTAAATATCTTTCCAAAACCGTTTTATCCCTTTTTTAACGATAAATACATTTGTAAGTTATTTCCATGCAACGATTTCTACGCAAAAAGTTCATTATTCTAAATATTTGGTTGCCATTTACACCTTGTATACAAGGTCTGTACAAAAGAAGATGAGACTGGTCTTTCTACGCGCGAACTGTTTCACGGATCATTTTCAGGTAGGGTTTTCCTTCTAGCGGCGTCTGTGACAAGTAAAACAAAGACAGCACGTCGGCGATCACCATTTCCTAAGTTGAAATCCATCTTGAAATTATGCCGATTTGAAACTATATGAGACATTTAACAAAATTGTACCGCAAACTTTAAAGCCATTCCGAAAAAAGCGTTCCAAACGGCATTCGAAAGAGAAAAAAAATTTGGACCCGTTTATTGTCAGTCAATGACTGTATTTTGAAGTCGGTAAGCGTGATAAAAGGGTAAATAATATATAATCAAGCATTTTTTCAAACTATTTATCTATTTTTGAACAGGCCTTGTACTTATCATCATTGGAGATACCAATTTTCACTCTCAGTTCTCAACTCACACACTAATATTACAGCTGCAAAATCGTATTTTATGGAGTGGAAATGGATCGCTTTGTGGTTTGGAAATGAAGCGGCGATGTTTTCACGTAGTTTATTGGTCAAGTGAGCCAACAAAGGTTTTGTTTATGTCAGCAGTTTCATGATTTGATCTCATTGATTTAAGTCTTGAGAACCTCCGAATTAGAGAAACTAAACCTCTTATTGGCCATGTTAATAACGATTTCACTGTCACTGTTATTCTCTCCTTATACGCTGTGATGAATAGTGTTTCGAACATATATCTTGAATGCCTTCAAACAGTGATTAGGAGAAATAGCATAATAATATCATTTCCAAAACAGCTTTGCTTTGATATACCAAACAAACGAAACTATGTGCTCTTGCGAGCGTTAATTCAATAAAGGCTTTCTCACGCAGAGGATGATGTAACTATAATTTATCATATAACAGGCCAGCCTTTGCCGAATCAGTGGATTTCGTGTCGCAACAAAGGTCTTTTAGTTCTCGTTTCCCTGATCTGCTTTGCCCTCAGCATCAATTTGCGATTCCTTTCGGCTATATATTTCAGTAGTTGTTTTATTTGCATTTGAATGCTGTAACATCATGATCTTCAATCACTCCAATCAACAAGATATTTATGGACACTCAACTAAAATTTTCTATTCTGTAACTCAATATATGTAAATATTCCTTGACAATATCCATTTCACAGAGCAATACGTAGCGAAAACAAAACACCTCATGCACAGTTGTTATTGAAACGTGATGACAATTGAGGGGGAAATAAATTAGCATATGTACTGGTAATCAAGTGCTAAAGGGCAGCTTCTATTTATTTTAATGCTAAGAGTGACGTTCTATAAATACCTGATATACTATATAACGGGGCAGAGTTGTGTTTTTACAAATTTTCCTCGGATAATTTCGGCGGTGTTATCGTCAGGCAGTTTCTGAGCAAATCAATGTAATAAACCACGCGTAATATGGGGTTAATAAGGTTTAAACGGCTCAATTATAGCTCTAAGGGATACTTACGATATATCACCAATTAATTTTATTTTTAATTTTAAAATGATGCGAGTTCACCTTACTTTCCGCGAGGGTGGACCTTACACAGTTGAGCCTAGTATGGTCTGAAGTGACAGGGTGGACAATCGGGTTTCCCCCAGTTTTAAAGGTCGGCCAGATGGTTTCGGACGGAAGGAAACGGCTAGATAAAGGAAATTTGGGACTAGCCAGAGTAATTCAGGAACGTATGTATGATCTGTAGTTTTAAGAATTTATTACCTCAAAGTACTTCTGTAATGGATACACCACTATTTTACGATAGCTATGGTTTCTATAATCTCCACCCAGTCGCATCGTTTGATACTCATGAAGATTGTCATAAAATAAGCATCTTCAAAAATATTCTTGGTTTGGTTTATGGCAGTTTTCCAAACCATTCTGCTCGCTCCTCTGAACTCTTTGGACCGACATTCTCCGTAACCTGCGTCTCTTGCACTATCCGTGGTCTTCCTTGGTAAAAATATTTTCTTTAGTCACGGTCTTGATATACTGTAGCTCAGGATATGTACCTTGTTTTCACTGGTAAAAATCATTTCAACTACTCAAAAACGGTGTTTTAAAGATGTTAGTTGTAATCCCCTTTCAACTGACAGTGTTCGTATGAGGTTTAAGAGTTCTGTTTTCATTTTTGCTGGAGCATTAAGAAAAATAACGTCGATTGGGCTTGGTTGAGTTTTGATTTGGGTAGTTCGACCGGGCATATTCTCCCCGTAGACGTGCCTACACCTCACGGAATAAACTATTTTCGGAATCGGGAGACGTAGACATTCTGGGAAAGGGGAACCCAAGTGCGGAGCGAGCATTGAGTCGTGGAATCGAAAGTGAATTCGGTGTGAAAGCAGCGGGGACAGTGCGATGATGTTTGAGGGGTGCAGGTGTGATGGGTTTGGGTGGGAAAAGGTTGGGTGAGAGATGGAAGTGGGGGGGATGAACAGGCTGCGCTGTGGGGGGGGGGGGGGAACGGAGTTTCGAGAGGACGGAGGCGGCGCAGTTGCGATAATTGAGGCGAAAAAGGAATGGAGAACTGACGCTCGGATAATTCAATCAGTGCGCGTTTTGGCTCGCGGAGAGCGAACTAACGGGTACCTGTTCTCATGTACCCGTTAGTTTTCGCCTTTTTTTATCAACTCTTTCCCCTCGTCTTCCCGCACTTTCCTCGTCGGTGCTGGGATTAAATAATACCGCGAGATGACAGATGATTTGGCAACATCAAAAATTTTGGAAATGTGATGATATTTTAGACCTGGTTCCCCACTCGACGTAGAGGAAATGGATGATACTTACGAGAGGGGAGCGTGGGGAATTAATCAAGTCAAGCAATCAATATTTTGGTTGCATTCGTTTGAAGAAGGAGACGTCACGTGATTTGTTTCCTAGAAGTGATTTGACGGTACTTTTCTGGTCGAAAATTAAACATTACCCAACTTTTCACGCATTCTAAGAAATATATAGTAAATCCAAATACCTGAAGAATATTCGGACTCAGGTAGTACGGGAAACATGACGTGAAATACGGAATTGTAATCAAAGAATAAATTGCATTGTAAAAAGTGAAGACTGGAGTATTAAAAGCAAACATATTTAAAAACTAAAAAGATTTAACAGAAGAAAGTTAATATGATGAATCTTCATCTCTCTTTCCTAAATTCTTCTCACATCCGTATTTTCTTACTTAAACTCAATGAATTTTATTTTTTATCATGATAATATTTGCCTAAATGTATACTTTTTTATTAATATCTTATTAATTCATGTACTACATTTTGCAATTAACATTATGACGATTTACATTTTACTACGTTAATCTGCTGCTGAGGAAATTATAGCATATAGAGTAGTGTCGATTTCACTTCCCTCATGTAATCAGAGATGCTACAAAACAAAATAATTTTTATGGCGCTTTCACAAATTCAACATAGGTGGAAGAGGATGAAAATAATAAGGATTAGATATTTTACTGATTCAGACAAATCGATAGCTGTTATATTGGATTATTCAGGGTGCGTTCCAAAAGTGATGCATCTATTTTTAAAAAGTATTTTATTGAACAGATTTGCACAAACACTTAAAATTCTTCAAAGTACTGTCCTTGGACCTCTACACATTTTTCCCAGCGACTCTGCCATGACCGGTACACGCTCTGGAAGGCGTCTTCGGGGACCTCTGGCAAGGTCTTCGTCACGACTGATTGGATCTCTTCTATGGACGAAAAACAGGCTCCTTTAGTGGCTCCCTTAATCCGAGGGAACAAAAATATGCCTGCTGGGGCGACGTCCAGACTATGGATTGGGACAGCGTTGGCACCATGTGTTCGGTCAGGAACTCGTGGATTTGTAACACGTTTTGTAGTCTCGTTGTCGTGATGGAGTTGCCAGGTAGCGGAGATGTCTTTCTAGTCCTGATGATCCTTTTTCGGAGTATTTTCTGCATATCCACGAAGTAGGCAGCGTTAACATTCTGTGCTTGAGGAACAAACTTCTAATGGACCACTAGTTTACTGTTGAAAAAGACAATGAGCATTTTTTCCACTTTTGATTTGCTCATTCTTGCCTTTTTGGGCTTGGGGGAGCGGCTTGTGTACCACTCAGAGCTTGTTTTTTGCTTCTGGGTCGTATTTAAAAACCTAGGTTTCATCACCAGTGATGACGTTGTCTAAATAATCAGGTTCATTTCCAATACGTTGCAAAATTTTCCTAAAGATTTCCGCTCGATTGGTCTCGTGACACGTTCGGCACCCAGAGGCTTACAATAACTGACGTCCTGCCGCTTCCACAGCTTGGAGAGCACTGAGACTGGTTTTGCGGCAAAGCTTAGCGTCCCCCCCATCTACTCCAATTGGTTCGATCTCACTATGACCAATAGGAGCAGCTCGGGAAATTCAATTGCAGTGTTTCGGAAGGTACCCTGTATAATGGAGCAGAGAAAAAAATTCCAAAACAATGCCTTACTTTTTACTATTAAGTGAAAAATATGATCGCATAGACTTTTACGAAGAGTAATTAGAGTAAAGGCAAGAGGCGATAGCGAAAAATACGTATTAAAGACATCATGAAAGCATATAAACAAATAAAAACCCTGTAAGATTTTAATGTTCTGACAGTCACTCCGCCTTCGTTGAACCAAGATTAAGGTCGTTTTTGAATTGAAGATGAGAAGGATTAGGTTGGTGAAGGGTACAAGGAGAGAGCTAAACTGAGAGCTTTTTAAGTACTCGGACAAGGTCGAAAATGTTGCTAACGCAGAAATGTGTATCGGATCAAGGTTATATCTTCGATGAATGGACTTCATGAGAAACTAACTGGCAGACCCATTTTCTTTTCTCAATCCCTGACTTCTCCAATATTGGTTTTCGCCTTCTCTCGGATGCCTCGTAGGTGCAAAGCCCATTCATGCCTTCACTTCCTTTCGGACAAGGAAACAAACACAAATCAGCACATGAATCGAAAATACCGTAAACAATGTCTCCGTACATTCATGACGAATGACTTTCTTAATTGAAATTTTAATCTTTTCAAACCTCTGTCACCTTTTCAATGTTTTTTCGTAATTTAAATCGATGAAAGTTACATTTTACGAAAAAGGTAAATAGCCAAAAGAGTGTATTATAAATCTAATAAAAATTGATAAAAAATTTAGGTTCTCTAAAATAACGACTTTTTTCATGGAATGACGAGGATAGTTGTTAGATGATAATCAATAAAATTGTAATAAATGGGGAGGTTATGGTTTTTGAGCTGGTTGAAGTCAGCCTAGGAGAGAAACTGTAATGTGAAATTAATTTTAATAATCAAAGCGCTAAATGCCCATCGCTTTGGTTTTTTTACAAATTAACTCTGTTGACATGTAATTCTTACTTCCATTCACTTTGGTTTCGGTATTCGAATTCATTGATGTGTATTCGTGTAGTGACTAGAAAAAAATACTTCACTCAGGAGTGAAAAACGGCTTGAGTATCTATTGAAAATCAACTAGGACGCTAGGAAAATAGTAAGAGAGGCTTGGGGTTACTTCTCGACGACGAATACATTTGGAAAGAGTGATTACTATGTTCTAATGAAAAAATTGATTAAAGATGACACAATTATTTCAGTTCATTAATGTCAAACCATCACTTGCGTAGCGCTGCACGTTCGTGGCATCAAGCCAAAGAGCATTGAGAATGAACGGAAAAGATCAGTTAAAATTCCGTTCCCCCCTCGTGACGTGGCATTCATGAAAAGAGATTAATCCCGATGTCTAACAACTCCTGACAATCTTGCGAGTTTGCTGTTGTAATCAGTGAAGTCTTAACAATAACTAACGTCATATTACGAGTGCCCCAACTTAATTTGAACATTAGAAATAGATGAATCCGATAAGGGGTGCCATGTTCCCTTGCTGAAACTGCAACTTTTGACCTATAGAACTGAAAAGTAAACTCTTTGAGTTTTTAATGATTTGTGAACATTTATTTTTGACTATATTTTATTTATGTGTTTCCGCCAATATTTTCGTATTCATTTGAAAAATGTACTGTACTATTTTTTTTCTTAAACTTGGTCATATTATTCCGAATATTTAGTTTCAATATCGAAGTATAACGGCATAGTCTTTTGATCTGAGAGTGGGAAAAATCGGTTGCACGAGTAACTTGTGGGCTTAATTCCTTCTATCTTTCTATTTCCTTCTACAATCCCATAATATTATTCGTTTTTCAGTAATTTCTTTGTTATAAGGTTACATGATATCCTTTTTTAAAGTAATGTAAAAGGGTTTTGTTATTTAAAAATTACTTAAAAAATGATAGACAAAATTGAAAATATTTCCTAGTTTAGGAATAGGGCGTTAAGGAGTACTTGTGCCAGGAATAATTTCGAAAATCAGCTACCCAGAAATGCGATTTACAGTCCAGAATACAAAATGGGTCGGTGGATTTAAACTACAGCAGGATGAGTCGACAGCCAAAACGTCTGATTACTAAAGATCACTGAAACGAGGTGAAATGTACAATATATTTTCATTTCACGAACCTTGAATTTTCAACAACTTTCAGGGTATCAACGGAATCTGTTATTTTTATACATAGTTATGCATTGAAAAATGATATTTTACAAATACACTATTTTCTTTCATCGTGATCACTGTTGGCAAATACGGTCAGATATACTTTTCGGTTTGCCTTTTCTCCTGGTACCTCTCCCCTTTCTACAAGTTTATTCCCCATACTTGCTTTGACCGCATTGTTATTATTAGGTAATCTACCGGTTAAGTTAGGTTTTTGGATGGACACAACTATCAAATAAACATTTTGTAACTCCAAACAAAACCCTTTGAACGCATATGCGGCTCAAAATGACCATCCGTCTTCAAAGCAGGTATTTAGACGCTTTTTCGTGTACAGAACTGTATTGTGAGTATTGGAAATGGATAGAGACATGACTGAATGTTTTTTCAAACAATATTATACGTTCCTGATCGGGAAATGTACCATTACACGTTGCAATCTGCAAACACGTACACTTTATGAAGGTATTTGAAGTGACAAAGGGTGAGTTAAACCCTATTACCACATACGTATGATATCGTCCACTGATTGGCCACGGAAGTGCATTACAAATTTAAAAAAAAAACGAATTTCAAGGGGATGGAATTGGATGGATGGTACGGGGAAAATGTACGCGGTTTAGGATTTTAGCCCTTTGCAGAAATTCTTGCGGACTACCGAACTGCCATATTGGCAAGGAAAATTTGTAGACCACCTTTACATATGAAGACATTATTGAATATGTAATGCAATATTGGAATAAATTCTTCCAATTAATTCAATTGGTCATAAGGTTTTTCATTTAAGAATTTTAATAACAAATTTAGCTAATAACATGCTCGTAGAACAAAAGAACAAGAAGAAAGATTATATTAATTATAAATCGTTCAGTAAAACTGTACAAGAAAAACCTTTCGTTATTGGCCATTTCACATTCCATTGAATAACCTTTACCCGCGTATTAAGAAAAAATTACATGCAAACTCGATACATTTTATGCAAGTATAGTAACGTAGTACATGTCTCAGACTGCTCGGGTGCGAGTGGGGAACGGAGAGTCCGGATGGGCAGTGTTAGGAAGAGGTGTAAGGCAGGGTTGCCCATTGTCACCGGTACTGTTCAACGTATATGTAGAGGAAATGATTAAAGAGGCATGGGAAGAACTGGAGGTAGGAATGAAAGTCGGAGGGGAATTCGTAAAATCGGTTAGGTTTGCTGATGACCAAGCATTAGTTGCTCAGTCAGCCAAGGGGTTGCAAGCATTGCTGAGTGAATTGGAGGTTCAGTGCGATAAATATGGGATGTGAATCGATATTAATAAAACAAAGGTTATGCGATATACAAGAAAGAAAAAGGCTAAGCTAAATATTAAAATAGGCGGGGAAAAAATAGAGTAGGTAGAGCAATTGACATATCTCGGAAGTGTTTTGGACCAATACGGTCAAAGTGGTGGGGACGTAAGGAGAAGAATTGCGCTAGGCAAGGAGGCTTTCTCAAGGAGGAGGGAGTTGATGACGGGGACGTTGAGTAGGGATGTTAAGACAAGACTCGTAAAAACTCTGATATGGAGCGTGACTATGTACGGCGCGGAAACGTGGTCACTGAAGCAGGAGGATAGACGTAGATTGGAGGCTTTTGAAATGTGGGTGTGGAGAAGAATGGAGAAGGTGAAATGGACCGAAAGGAAAACAAATGAGGAAGTACTAGAAATGGTGGGTGAGGAGAGGGGTTTGTTGAGAGAAATCCTATGGAGGCAGGAAAAATTAATGAAAGGCGTTTTGAGCGGTAGTGGAATGTTGAAGAGGGTAATAGAGGGGAGAATGTTGGGCAAACGAGGTAAGGGTAGGAACAGGATAGGGATGTTGGACGGGATGAAGGGAGGAAAGAAGTACACCGAGATGAAGAGGGACCTGATATAGATTAGTTTGCTAGGTGGGGAGTCACAAAATGTTTATTTGATAGTTGGGTCCATCCAAAAACCTACCTTAACCGGTAGATTACCTAATAATAATAGTAACGTATTTCTGTTTTGTACAAATTGTTATGGGAATATACATTAAATGATAAGGTAATTTTTATCTATAAAAAATATAATTCCTCGTTTTTTTATTAATAGTTTGCCGAAAGAGCACTAAAGGATGTTTCCATACGTGCATTTATCGGAAGCACGCCATAAGATTAGTAACGGTTTTTAACTACTTAACAAAAGTACGTTTATTTAACTTTACAATAGTAGATTGAGTAATTTTAAGCAAATTTGAGTAATTCCACATTCAAATGCTATCATGTCCGCATTCAAATTCTATCATGTTTCAGATAAATCGGAAATCTCTGTGAGTCTTCAAATCGATACTGTTCATTATTAAATATTGGAGAGGTTATTAGTATTCTTGTTAAATAGTCTCCCAAGGCTAATTTCTAATTATTTTGTTGTAATATGTTGTACTTTCATCGAAACAACCCAAGAGAAATCTATACACGGATTATAGCAAGTTAAAAAAATGTGTTATTTGAATTGCGGATTTAACTTCTACGGGGTCGCATTTCAAAATTCAGTTCCAGTATCACCGTGTTATAATACCATTATAGTTTTTTTCCGTAAAAAGTACTGCTGCCTGCTTGTTGCAGTTCCAAGGTGACAAAAGTTATATCAGCGCTATTTGCGCAGTACTCGCGGCCCTGGTGGTGGATTTCGGAACGCACTCAAATTCTCACTATCGGTAATAATGATCGATAATACTGACACATCGACATTATCGAAAAAAATATAGATTGCTTAAAACTTGATTAAAAGTTTGTTTAAAAATTGAATATACCTAACGGTAGTTAGATATGTTGAATTATATTTATCTTGGCCCTTATTGTTTTAAAACATTCATTTGACTGAAGTTCCCAAGTTAATATAAAAATGAATTCACTGGGATTAAATGAACAGCGATTAATGTTTACGGTAAAAATAATGTCGACTTTTACACAGAATATATTAAAATGTTGAAATATTTGGTCAAAATTAAAGGATCGACCTTTTAACATGTCATTCACGATAATCATGCTAAAATCAATTGCGCAGGTTTCGAAGTAAATATACCACCATGTTTATAGTGCTGATTTAGTAGTAATCCCATTAACTTGAATATTTTATCCAATCCGCCTCTCATATTTAACTAATGGCAATTCTGAAACGTTTCAACTCATCTCAAAAAAGTTCTAATGCCAACAATCTTTTTACAAGGATGACATCGGGTACCGACACACGCAATCCAATTCGCATCGCTTCATTTAAAACTGGTTTCCTCAAAACGAGCATTGATTTGCGTTAACGGAAATCCTCAGTTAGAGCGGAAGGGAGAGAAGACGGGTAGGGACAGCTATTGACGAATCCCGCAGCTGATGAAATCGTTTTCAACCGCTTTCAAAAAGCAATTTCGGAAAGAAAATCCCGAGTGAATTCCCCAGCGAAGTGCCGCTCTTCAAACTGCTAAATCAGCCAAGTTCAGGGCACAAAAAAATCCCACCACGGGCCGACCGGAATGAGGATGTTTTCCTGTGTGCGTTTGTGCGGACTATTAGAAAAGAAGAGGTCCTATATTCCTCGGACGGGAAAGGATTTCGAGGTATTACGAAGGCGCGGTCCACACTCGGCCACTTCCAAAGAAAAATCACCCGTGTGTGTGTGTGTGTCTATGTATGTGTGGAAGGGCTCTCCTCAACCTCTTCCTCCAGCTGTCAGCAAGTCGTATCGTCGGTGGCGCCAGCTAACGCGATTTCGCGGTGAAATGAACGCGATGAAGGAGGGGAGGATGACGAGCGTCTTCCTCTCACCCCGACGACGCAAACCTGGCGAACCCTAAAATGCGATCGCTGACGCCTAAAATGCCCGCAGCACGTGTACCTAGATGGATGTGCAAGTGGTATAACCTACAGGATGAAAGTTTAATTTCCGATGCGAAAAATTCTTCCTCCATATTTTGGAGTGGTGGTATAAAAAGCCGGCTGGAGAGTGATATGTGCTAACATCCCATGCGATGTTCGATTATAAGCATAGGGGAGGGACGAAAAGGGAATATTGCAAAAATTGGTTCCTTTGCACCTCTATGTGCACGTTCTCAACATTCAGTTAGAGCTGGATTACGAGAGGCAGCTGGGAGGGGGGTCGCGGAACACGTAAGTGATCTAGGATCAGTGAATTAGGATTTCTTTTCCCCATTTCTATCGGCGCGTCGGAAATTTCCGTTTCGTAAAGCGTCGATAAATAACATCGACACGTGCATATTTTTCGTTAAACTGTTATCGTAATTTTATGATCATTATACGGACCCATAATTTCAAGAACCAAATGTAAAATTGTTTCGATGACCTTGTGTGATACGCGCCTCGTGTATCAAAACGACCGCATTACTTCTATTTTCCTTATCCTACCCAGAGGATAATCTCTCCTTCTTCCCATTATTAAATATTTCTTTGAATGATAGATATACCGAAGATCAGACTATGTTTTGTAAATAAATAGACATTTAAATGCCAGCATTTCTTCCATTAACCGACTAAACTTCCAAAATACTAGCTTGCCATGAAGATTTATTTGGGTAAAAGGGTTCGAGACTCACATTGGGGGTACACAGTACTGTAGTATCATTTGTTATATTCGTTCCTCCAGTTCCTATTTCACGCAGACCATTCTATCTGCCTCCATATTCCTTTTCCAGTCGGTTTTTGCGACCTTTTTATTTTTGAGCTATCAAATCCATTTTAAAGACGATCTTTTCACATGCTATCGGTCCTAATCTTAAGATAGCTCCTTGAAAAAAAAAATGAATTTGTGTACAGGGTATGATATTGATCCAGGAATTGTGGAGCCTTTTCCCGAAACAATCGTACCATGAAAAATAGCACTGATGATATATCATTGGTGTGAGGTTTGTGAGGCGGTAAAATTAAAGGTTAAAATTATAGACAAAACGTCAGAGCATGTAGAATATTTATTTATCTTGGAAGTGCCTGGGAACAAGAAGGTTAAGGTGGAAGGGAAACCAGGAGAAGAATTTTGTTTAGCAAAGTTGCTTAATAAATAAGGAGCAGGAAGTTGATGGGAGGGAGTTTGAGGGGGAAGTTAATGACTGTGATTTGAAGGGAGGGTGTTAAGGAAAGATTACCGGAAGCTTGGAGAGCATACTATATTTTGTATAGAGCATAGGGCGTATTTTGTACTACGTGGAAACATGATCTTGTGATGATAGACATAGTTTGGAGGATTTTGAAAAATGGGTGTGGAGAAGGATTGAAAAGGTGAAACGGTCAAAAAGTAAAACAAGAAGTACTTGACAGTGGGGAGGAGAGGGAATTGTTGGCATAGCTCCAAAGGTGGTAGGTAAGGCTGGTGCATGGAATTTTTATTGGCAATGGGATATTGAATGGTGTAATAGCAGGGAGAATGTTCATAATAGAGGATTGGGTAGGAAAGGAATACGTATGTTGGAAAGGATAAAGCGAGGAAGGAAGTATGTTGAATTAAATTAGTCTATTTTAGTGTCGGTTGTGCTTTGCTAGGAGACCCGTAAAATGTATCTTTGCACAGTCTGTGTCCATCCAATGCCTTCTATGTAACGTAAACTACCAAATAGTAACTATTTTTTCTTGCACAGCTTCCAAAGTATTCTGCTAAATGAACGGTGTATCGCAAATCGAGGAAAATTATGTAATATCGGAATAGGCAACAGCTCTCAAAAAATGTGTTCCGTTGTATATTTCTTAATAATCCGTGTGTGATTTATTTCTAGACTGATAGACAATACGGATACTTTTTATGTAGTGATTAGATATCTCTAAAAGACTATGACATACATTTTCAATATTTAAGTGGAAACATATTAGATAATCATTGCAGAACGACAATGGAACATTTCTACAACCGATGCTGGAGAAACCTTGAAATGTATAGTACAACATGAGAGAACCAATTAAAGGCTTCCCATTAGTAAAGAATGACATAACACAATTTAAATTGCATATACAATTCGCAAGATTATTACTTTAATGAATGTAATTTAAGAGCTGAGCTTGGCGCTTTACTTATTGACTTTAAAATTCATCAAAACATTTTTAAATTCCAAGAAACTCCGGGAGATGCCGCAACAGTAACTTTTTGAGCGAGTCATCCGCTATTATGCATTACAAGGCGACAATTTCAAAAGTTTAAAAATCATTCGCCTTGACTGGGATATGAACCCGAATCCCTCGATGTCCAGAAGAGTGCTTTAGTCAGTTAAACTATCAAGATGTCCTCTTAAATGCTGAAACTTTGGACTTTGGGGGATCCGGGTACGAATCCCGGCAAAGGCGAATGTTTTTTTACTCTCTAAAATTGTTGCATTGTAAAATATTTTAAATTAATTGTTTCATTAACCGAGTGTAATAACCTGAGTTCTGTCTAGTAGAACTATTGTTTTGACAAACACGTATTAATTTGAGAGATTAAATAGTCTAATTTTAATTAGTTAACTTGTAATCTTAATTGTTAATTGTACACTTAATATCCGTATTTTTATTCTGGTTTACTCAATTTTCATTGGATCCTTCAAATATTGATTTAAATTGCAATGTTAACGTTATCGCAATGCTACTTAGCGCACCAATATTATACAAAAATATATGTGTAAACAAAAAATACCGGGACCGTAAACTTGAATGGCACTAAATAGTAATAATAATAATTATATAAAAAAATTATAATAAATAAATAAAATAATAATAAATAATAATAATAAATAATAATAATAAATTTTAAAAAAACACCACACACACAAATTCGAAACAAATAATTAAAGTAATAAAATAATAATAATAAAATAAATAAAAAATAATAAAACAAACTTACAACCACTCGATCACTAGGGTGAGTTACGAAATAACTTTCACTCTCGTGAATTACATTCACACACACACACTCAGGGTTTGCAAGGATCCCTCCTATGTCAGTGACCCGTCAATCACACAAATAAATGAAAATTATTAAAGGATGTGAAGAAACAAATCAACTTACGTGAATACACAGTCACTCAATCACTCAGGTATGCTCGAAAACATTGACCTTTGTGATTCACATATATTCACACGCTCAGGGTTTACCAGGATTCCTCCTAGGCCAGGGACCCACCAATCACACGAAAATAACTAAACGGAAAATAAGGACTTCGGTAAAAACGCAGCCACTCAATCACTCAGGTGTATCGGACCTTTGTGAAACGTACGCACTCACCCATTCAGGGTTTACCAGGATTCCTTCTAGGTCAGGGACCCGCCAAACACACGAAAATAACTAAACGGAAAATAAGGACTTCGGTAAAAACACAATCACTCAATCACTCGGGTGTATCGGATCAAGTTTACGGTCCCGGTGTTTTTTGTTTACATTGATTCACGATCGTAGCTACGTTCCTTGTATATTTAAATTAAAAATATATGTAATTCGTAGAAACAATAATAAAAGTGGCTCACTTTTCGTCATTGCCCATTAAAAAGAATTAAGAATTAAATGAAGGCTTGAGAGTTTTTTTACTTGTTAATTTAAAAAAAATAATTTCTGAGAACGTTTTTGCCAATACTTTTGTTTAAATAATTCATAAAACCTATACACGAATCAATAAATCACACTAAAAATAATCGCTTGATAATATTTTGTTTTAATTATTTAAGAGTAAATCATTAATATCCAGGCATGTAAGTTTAAAAATGTTTAATAACTTAATATTTATCTTTCGCAGGTGAGTACCATTATTCGATAAAGCTGCGAAATTACAACAACCTACAGTGGCCCGGGTGAAGCAGAAAAAGTGAGTACCTGTATTCTAATAATTCCGTTTTGCGTTAATTCCGTTTCCGTCTATGTTGATTTACGTGCAAATTCATCGCGTTTTTTTTTAAATTACCATTTAGGAAAATGAATCTTTTGCAGTTTAGCTGCGGTGAAAATTCTAAATAATACCGCTCAAATAATCATGCATTGACAGATTAAGGGTCTTTTAATAAGCTAATTATTAGAATCAGATGAAAAGTTAAGCAATTCTGATCACCACTAGCAATACCAGTGGTTCTTTTGCGATTTATTTTCTTTAGCTAACTGAGAAGACACGTTAAAAAAGTTAGCCTATTGCTAATCCAACTGAAAGATCATCGACTTATGTAGATACATAACTCATCGTTTTTCGGTGGTAATAAGTTATGATTAAATATTTTCCAAATGATAAAATTAAGAGAAATAGACTCCAATGCGCATTGAATCGTAATAATTGTTAGGCCAAACAAATGAGGAAGAATCATTTCGTATTACAAAAAGAATAAGGGAAATGTTAAATATATAAAAAGGGTTCATTCGAGATTTACTCTTCCGAAAATGTTTTACGGTAACATTACTGCTTCATAATTCAAATGTGAAAGTATGCTGGGAAAACCATACGGTTTTTCCTTTCATGTATTATCCGATAGGACAAGTTTACTATTTAGTGTTTCATGAAACGTATTGTGTTTTCCTGACTTAATTAAGTCATGAGAACACGAACTGGACCTGACAGTACTTCTTGAGTTGAAAATAAATTTTTCATAAACAGAGGAACAGCCAATTGAAACGAGAATATCAAATACTTCCTTATTGAGCCCTTACGAAGTCCTAGAAGGGCAATTCACAAACTATGATAAACTATTATGCCTCCGAACTCATCAATGTAGGCCAAAATTTGGGTAAATTGCCCAGTAATGCGGAGCGGGCACTTGGAATCTCGAGGTGATGCCCTCAGATTCTCGACTACAATCCTTAAGGTTGCTCTTAAGGTAGATGATTGTGCCAGAAACATTTGCTTCCACGAGAAGACAGAACTTTCGACACAAGCAAAGAGGCTCATCTTATCTGTTAGGAGAGTGCTTTAGCTCTAGCATTCAAGCTGCGAATGACATACTCGTTTCTCGTTACGTCTACAGTTTAAGGAGGTTGAGTTCAAAGGTTCATAGAAGCGATTATTGGAACATTTGAGTTAAAGCGGTCAGGTCTTAAAAGAACGAGTTCCAAATTCTCAAAGAGAATATGAGTTCGTTTTCATTAGCTATCAATTGTAAGCGTATGGACTAATGGGTATTATTAATGTTCATGCCATCCTTAGAAGACGTCATAAGCCTTCGCTGAGGGTAATTTTGAATGTTTTTATAAAGTATATAAGTGCCCGTTACAAATAAAGAGAACGGAAAATTCTACGTGTAGATGAAAACAGATATAAAAGATTTATAATGCCAGAGAGCATATTTTCTCTGGTCTGGAAATAACATCAATGATATAAGACACTGATTCATTATAGACTATGAACGGTGAACATGAATACAGACAACGTACAAATTCATCATTTATTGAAAATGACTGCCCTTGCTAGATATGAATTTGAACATTTTGGCAGCATTATACAAAGCTATTTTTATGTAAGAAGTCAAATTCCTCAAAATTGAATTATTTTTTAAAAAAATATTAAATGACGACGGAATCCTAAACGTGCTGGATAGAAATAAAAACAATTTGTATGCAATTATGTGTTTTTCTGGGTCTTTAAAAGTGTTCTTTCAACTTTGGGAAAGTAAAGTTGCGATTCCAATACTCGTTGAATTATTAACGAAGCCGTTTGAATTCATGAGTAGTAAACCGTGGTTTCATCGACACCGGTGCTCTTCAGAATTTATTCATTCTCAACTATTGTGGGGAAGGAAGTTTGACGAAATACTAGATCTGATCATCGGAGATTGAAATATGGTAATGTTATTCGATAATATAGGTCTTCAACTCATTGGAAACTTTTCGAATGCATGGAACTAGGAAATCCACATGTGCTCTTGGAAAGTCTCTAAGGGACGTCTAAAGTTATTGTAATGGCAAAGTTGTGTATATTACGTTTAACCGTACATAATGGGAACGTAACGCGTAACATAACCGTTTAACGGGTATCTCGGTCTACAGTTATCACTTAGCTTTATTCTCACCACTAACATCTCAACGATTTTCCTCAAATCGCAGATTTTCATTTGAATACACGATGGTCTGTATGCCTCCCCCATTGCAATAGAACAAATATGGCCTAACGGTGTGGTTTCTTAGCACCGTGTCATTGATGGCATTGTGAATAGTGTACTCAGCATCAGCTTAGAGATAAAATGATGCGTCACTTAAGTTTATTTAAGTTAGTTCTAAGAAATAATCCGAGACCATAGAATTTTGCAGCTTCGGTGTCAGCATAAACCATAATATACGTCTGTATATGTTTAAAATATAATGGCTGGAAAAAGAGTGCGGCTATTTAAATGTCGCTCGTAATTGAAGTGAAAGAATTTAAATCTTAAATCTGAGGGAAGCATGTGCTGATGTGTCTCCATAACAAACAAACAATTAATTTGTTGATTTATATATTACTAATATTAAGATTATCATCAAACTTTCAATCCGAAGATTGATTGGATATAGCCTCCAATACATGCCATCTTTAATTTTCCCTTGCATCTGATCCTTTTCTTTCTCGTGACTTCTATTTTTTTCCATGTATTGCGTTTAATATTTTTGTAAAAATGAAACTATTTTGCATAAATACCTTAAGGTCATCCCAATCTATTTTATTCCGTCTCTTAATTAGTTAATAGCAACATACTATTAATTAGAGGATCATTCTTCTTAATTTATTAAGTCATAAACAGAAAAATTGAAATATGGTTCTAGTAAATATGAAATCATTGACTGAATAAATGGAAATAATTTTTATGTGATTTCCATTTATTTAGAGCCACGTGCTAGAAATATTCCAAATGAACTCCTTTCTTTCAGATTAGTGTTAGGAGAGCACTTGTTATGGCATTGGAAACTCGATTAAACATTTAAAACCTAACTGTTGGTAATAGTTGTGGATAAAATACAAAATTATTTAACCTACAATTTTCCCATTTGTTATTCTCGGGGCGAGTTCCCTTCCTTGTACACATATTTTTGCTCGCATTAATTCCATTATTTCTCAAAATGTGACGAATCCATTTGGTTTTAGTTTTCTCGGTGATTTTCATATTGTCTTTCCCTTCTCTACTTTTCGTCATGCTTCTACATTACTTATATAATCTGTTCGTTTTATGAACGTTTCCATGCTCAAATATAATGCGAAAAAGCATTCTTGGGATTGGTAGATAAAAAACAAAATGTTGTCCCAAGAGAATGTTGCTTCGATGAAGTAGACGCATGTTATTGATCGCTTGCGTTAATCCTTCAAAACAATTAACAACGGGATAGCTTCCCTTTTATGTTCTCAACGACGACCTTAAAGGCAAGCCTTATAAGGGTCTCATGTAATTTAATAACCTTACCCATGCGACATCAAATGGCTTCATTGCAACATTCAAGGGAGCAATTTATTCCATAGACCCATTATTCCGTAATGTCTTCGGCACCGATAAATTTTGTTTACCTTAGGTTGACTCAAAACCTTGATCCGAAGAATTAAGTGAACGAAGGGCCTTATGGCATAGTTGTACCAAATTCCTGAAATAACGGTATCGGATCATATGCTAAGTTATAGATCACCTTGGAAATCTTTATTCTAATTAATAATATCTCAAATAGGATTAGGGTTTGATAGTTTGTAATTATTTTGCCAACCTCAGAATAAAAGATAAAGATGTATGAAATGCTTATGACGTATTAACTCGTTAAATATATCCTCTTCTATTGAATAACATTATGCTACGGTGATAGAGAAACAAAAGTCGTAAGCTCACACAAAATGGAGGATTTCTTCCGTTTTTGGGATACATCGTATTTAACTGGAGGATAAGGCAGATTCATTATTGAGTACAGGGTTTGGATTAGAAAAATTTATAAACGTAATTCCTTTCCCTGAAACTGTTTTAAAACTAAATTGATTACCGTTCATACAATTCGGATTCAATAGATTTTATTCCTGAAAAACTACTATTAGGATAATTAACATTCGTTGCAAAAAATACTAATAAGCTTTTGAGCTATAGCTTACACATATTTAAATAAACCAAGAAATGGCAAAGCGGATAAAATAATACTTTGTAATTCCACAGATTTATTTCACAAACACACGACCCGGGTTTCGACGTACAACGTCATCTTCAGGTGCAGGCATACAGGCGACCAACATATATATACCCTTAGACCGGGGGGAGGGGGGAGGAAAATTGGGGGGAAGGAAAGATAGAAAAAAGGGGGGGGGCTGGGGAGGAGGATGGTGGGGGAGGGGGTTTGGCAAGGCGTGCTTTTGGGTTCCTCCCCCCCTTACATTTTTCCTCCCCCCTCCCCCCGGTCTAAGGGTATATATATGTTGGTCGCCTGTATGTCTGCACCTGAAGATGACGTTGTACGTCGAAACCCGGGTCGTGTTTTTGTGAAATAAATCTGTGGAATTACAAAGTATTATTTTATCCGCTTTAGAATGAACCGATTCCATAAAATAACGCCTGAAACCATGGATTATACCAACAAATGACATTATTTCCTCCTCAAATTCAGAATATTTTTCGAAAAATAATAAAAAAACACTAAAATTACAACGTTAAGACGCTGAACGCACGAGTCAAATATTCCAAAATCAGATACAGTATTGGATGATCTTCATTTTGCTAAGAAAATATCCAAGTCGCTATTGCAGTGATGCTACGGCGGGTTTTGCATGAGATTGAACAAGGTGAATCTAAGGCTTATGTTTCGCTTTCTAATAAATTTATGAAGGAGTAAATGAGTGTATATTATATTTAATATCAGTATTTATTACAATTATAAAACGGCAACGCTCGATAGCTAAATTGTGGTATATTATGGGATTTTGGAGAGTTAACAGACCTTCAAGTGCTTAACCTCCAGACAAATAACTCATCTAATTAATTTAGTAATGGTAGGCTCCTGGTCATTTTATTTTATGCATATTGAAATCTCTTAAAGATCGGCGGACGTGGATGGAATAATGAATAATGAGAAGCTCATTAAATATCTTTAAAACTACTTAAAAGTTAATATAAAAACGAGGTATGGATGATAAATACCCCATTTCATACTAAAAAATAGAAACTAAAATTCTTTCACCAAGATTTTCTGTTTAAAGTATAATGATGAATATTCAAAAATTTCACAAAGTGAATCCCGAAGTTGAATTTATTTTTTTAATAAGAAATATTGTGGTATATTTTTTTAATTTCATGCTTTTTACTAAAATTGATCAAGTGTTGCTCAAAAATCGATCTAGTCATACATACAAAACCGTATAATGAAAACAAGTGGAATTTTTGTGTGTGAGTATTGGAAAGTCAAGGAACAAATATGTGATATGGTTTCCCTTATGCTCTTGCATCTGAATTGGCAATTTCGAAAACCTATTCCTCTTCTTTAAAATTAAAAAAAGTGAAGAAAAATGTTAGATTCGTTAAGGAAAAGAAAATTTTTATTAAAATGTCAACTATAATTTCGGTGCAGAAATCACTGTTTGTTAAATCTTTTGTCTAACTGCTGGCTCTTTTGCGATTGTCCTTTTTTTTCTAGAAACAGGTCCGCACTCTTTCTCTCTGTATTTTCCTCTAGTTTTTTCTGCGCTATTTGATAGGTTTCTTTTACGTAGAAACAAAGAACTAGTTGTGTTCCACTGCTGATTGCATCCGACGACTTACTGTAGAAATTCTAAAGCACCGACGTGGGGGAAGAATTGCTGGAGCTTTGCAAAGAAAAGATTAGAATCCTGATCTCAGAAGAACCCTAGAGAGTGGGCTACCTAACCTTCTTCCTCTAGAATATTACTCGAATAGCATTTCCCTCAGGAAGCTCCGTATTCGCGGAGATAAGATGGCGATGTTCGTTTTGTGCTGGAAGATTTATAACACCTACGCACTCGAATTTCGAATTCCGAATGCGTAGGAAGGGACGAGGACTGGAAGGATGAAAAAGGGTTCGGAATGTTTGTCGCAGTGGGTCCTTTGCGTGTACGCTCAGAAGAAGCTGACGAGCCATAGGTCGCGGTCAGATGAGGTCGTATTAGTGGTAAAACTTCGAGCGTTGAGAAATGTCTTTATGACATCAGCTGGTGAAATTCAAGTCACATATCAGTTTTCAGGGCGGACGGAGAATAGTGTTATTGCGAAGGGGAAGAGTGAACACCACCGGGTAACGAGACACAGTGAGTGTTCCCCCTTTAGTCTCATTCCCAAAACTTAACTGGCCAAAGGAATATTTGCACTGGATAAGCTAAGGTTAAGATTGATCTGTGTTCCTCCATTATTTTATTTTAACGAGAAATTTAAAGTCAATCAATTTTATTATTATTTTTCAGATAATAGAAGACATAAAGTAAATTTAGTGAAGATGCTCGCCAATAGTCTAAATTACCTCTAAAAGGTCTATTAAGTCTAAACACTTAATATCTAAAGACAAAATGTTTAAATGTTCGCATACCAAAGTGTACGGTTACTCGTTCGATTCAAGGTTTTCTGGTACTTTTAATAAACGTATTTATTCTTTTTATCATCTCTTGATTAACCTTTTTGAAAATATTCTTTCGCCCCTCGACTTGATATATGTAAATTTTTTTATAAAGCTTAACACTGAATTATGCTTAAATATCTGAGGGTAGAGCCTCACCAGACTCACACTCCGAATGCATGGCATGGATGCTATTATCGTTGAAATTCGCAATTTCCCGAACATAATCCTCAGCTGAAGCAGGTTATGACCATCTTTTTGTTTGTTAAGAGGCCATGAGGTGAGTCATCATGTATGTCACTTGAACGAAGTGTCTACGCATCAAACGCGCGCGGAGTTGGAGTTTGCGTGAAAATCCCTGCGAGAAAAAGGCAAAAGCAGACTTTATCCCAATAAGAGTAGTTAGAAAAAAACATTAATATTCTGCGTGCTCAGGAGTCATGATTGTTGATAACAAAAGAGTGCTGGCTGTACGAACAGGTGACAACTGGTGAAAAACTCAAATATAACTAGCTACAGGATGAACGATAGGTGGTACACCAGTATATTGGTCCCATAGGGGGAGGAATGCCCATATTTTTGAAGCAAAAAGGTAAGATTTGTTGCCATAAGTTTAACAAGGTACATCGCATGAGATTTTGCAGAAGTTTTTCAATATTATACTCGCAGCAACTATAGTAGTGACTTTGATTGATTGTCACGACCTTTAGTGGATAGGGCAGATGAATGAATCAAGTACAAAAACGGCAAATGATGAGCAAAAGGAAGCTGTAATTCTCACGCGCCCCTTCGTTTAACTTCTGACCTGTTATGCCCTGTTTTTAGAAGACTAAGGAGTGCATTACTGTAATAACTCACAACCATCCTTTTATTAAAATTCTTTTACAAAACCGCGACTTCTAATAACTAAGCTGAAAGGTCGAACGTGTATTGTATAACCGCAAAATACCATATCAGCTTTTTAATATGGCTGATGTATCATACTGTTTTTACGAATACAGACACAGCTGGTAGACTTTTTAATTATGTAAATATAGCCCTTCAGGATATGTTTTCTTTCCTGAGATTTTCGCATTTTTTCGAATCCCTATTATAACATTCTGAATCTGCGGACGATTCGCTACGAATCAGTGAAGTCCATACAATGTACATATATTTGCAATGATAGTGATCAGCTGCTGGATTAGGTAAAGAAAAGGTTTTTTTTTATGATATATGAATTTTTAACTCTCAAATATTTGCTCTGAATTAATTCAGTGCAACCATAGGTAATAAATATTATTTCTAAATAGTAGTTTTCAAAAAATGGTATATGACTGCTTTCCTAAATTATGTATAAGTTGATTGTTGATTAGTTTCTGATCATCATTTCATTCTTGGCGTAGGTATTCGCAACGTCTCTGAGACCGTGTGATTAAAAATTAAAAAATATATTTTAATTTAAATAAGGATATGATTACAAGGTGAATTTTCATTAAATGAGGGTAGTCAATCATTCAAATAAATGTATAAATGGCTAGTCAAGCAAAGAGATAATTTTAATGTTTCCGTTTAGTTCTCTTTGTACTATTTTTTCAGCAGTTTTTATCAATTTAAAAATTTTTTAAATGTTAAATCGGGTACATTTTCGGGCCTCGGGAAAAAAAGTGAATTGAGAACTGAAAAAGTGACAGGTTTGCGGGTGAATTTTCTCAGGAAAGTTTTCGCGTCGGAGAAATGCTAATAACATATGGATATTATGTGAAATAAAGTAAGTTTTACTCCTCCATCTATCGACTTTAATATTCTACCTTACCTAAATATACAATATTTACATCACAAATCACGAAATTAATTCCGGTTTGCATTATTTCTGGAACCACGCAAAAAATACACGTTTTACACAAATCATTTGCAAACTTGATAGCATAAAACTAGAAGCCTAATATAATTATGACGGTTGATGAATTCGTTGCGGTATGCCGTTATTAAAATTTTCAAACAAACTAATTATCACTTGCGGTAATTAAGAGAACTTCTAGTTTCAGAGAACTAATAATTAATAGATTATTCGAGATCGTTATATTCATGTTTCAGAATACGTTCGTTTCATAACACTTCTGACAAACTTTGGGAACGTAATGACTATTAATTAAGGTACGTAAATCTCGTATGCAAAATTTGCTACGTACAATGCTGGGAAAGTGATAATAAGTTTTAACCATTCATCTGTAAACTGAAATCTTTTGATGGCTTTTGTTTATTTAAAGCTTCCAAACTGGAGCTAAAGAGAAAATTAATCTCGTGCATATATCTATAAAAGGGATAACTTATTTTTTTAACTTTGGCATAATGCTACATGATATGTTATTTAACGTGAAAATTATTATATTAAATGCTTTGCAGCTCTTACGAATCAAATTTATGAAAAATTTGAAAATTTGTAGTGATTAAAATATATATCATTGTATAATTATTGCCTCCCTTCAATCCTGTCTCTCTTTCTCTCTCTCCTGTTGCTCAAAAGATTATTGTTTCATTAATTCATGACATATTAACCAATAGAATCTTCTCGTTGATAAATTGTAAATTTGGATAATGAAATACAATTCACAAGATCAATAAAATGTTATCTTATGAGTAAAAACATAATTTCATTGCATTATATTGATCCAATTTCAAATGGATTCTATTTTTGTCAAACTTATCTTGCATTGACAGGGATTCAAGGACGCGTAGAAGGAAAACAGCTCGCGCATGAGTTTTCGGGACTAGCGCATAGAGAATTGGGGGATAAACCTTTTAACACACTGCTAATGGTTTTATTTTCTATTATTAGATATATACAACACCATACAAGTCCCGTACTTGGTATCATCTTTTCGTTACTATCCTATTTTCCTAAATGCTTAAAAAATAGTGAATTTGTTTTAGTTTCCGGAACGCTCCTTTGATTCGTAATATCAAGTATAACAATCCGTAAAGTAAACCGGTAATGTGGGACATTTGCTCCGTTTTCCACTCATGAATATATTTTCCTTATTCAACAGTGCCTATCGAGGGTTAACAAAGGAACGTGGTGGTTTTTGATGAAATACTACCGAGAATATTTTTCTCTTTTATTTTAGCATAATTCTTCATCGTTCGCAGTAGTAGTAGTAACGAGGTAGTTGAGATTTAGCTGGTTTGAGTTTTAGCCCCCGGAATAATGCGTTAAGCGTTAAACAAACTGTGCGCAAGGCCGCGTCAAATTTCATGCGTCCTGCTCCGCCTTACTATGTGCTTAAGTGAATTTTCTCTGACTTGGAATACCTTGTGAAAAGAGTTTGCACTTCCATATAATTCTCTGCATCCCATGGGATAGGCATATATGGGTAACACTCAACTGCACACGCCGGTGCTAGATTGTACTCATTGAATAAACAGATGCGTATACCTGATGTTTAACAAAGAAAATAGGAAATTCCTTATTATTTATTTAATCAGTAACTTTGATTTTTAATTAAAATTGGGGAATCAAACCTGATAAATGTTACATTTCAAGGAGTCACACATCAAAAAATTAAAATAACGAAACTAGTCATCATTTATTTAAATATGTATTTCATGGTGGTTTTCGCATACGAGATAAGCTTCGTAGATAAGCTTCATGTCGCATATCTTTCTCCACTTTTTATCTGGGAAGTGACACAGACACTAAGCTCATTCAGCTTAATCTCAGATAAACCAGACATTCATAAATTTTATTAATATCCGTGTAGTCAAATAGGAATTTAACGTATTATCTATAAAATCTATGAACATTCTACCAATTGATAAATTACTCCAGAGCGAGCGAAATTTTATCATAGTTAAAAAACTATTGGCATTTGTTTTCAAAATTGATTAGTGACTTCATGCTTCGAAAGTGCGGCGCAAAATAACTCGAGCCAACTTGTTAACTAAACTACTGTGGCTAAATTAAATCCAGAAAAAGGTAAAATTTCAATTCAAATATGTGACTGTCATAGTCGTACAACTTATAACTACGTGAAAATTCGTACCCTTTGCTTAACCACATTAGAATATTTATTAAAATAACGTATGCATTAAATATGCTTAACTTAACTTAATTCATTTACATTGTAGTCAACAAGACAACTCTTCATATGGACTTCCTGTGTGCGTTGAGAATATTAAAATAGCACTATTATACATTCTTTATATTAATTATCAAATATATTTTATTACTATGTAGGCGTTACCCAATTTGTTTTTAATCATCCCTATTTAGTGTACATTATGATGCCCTCTTTATCCGTAAGGGGTGAACAAGAGTTCCCAGAAAATATAGTTTACTAAAGAAGAGGTTTCACAATGTGTTTCCATTAAGAGCGACAAACACTTCCAATTAAAATTCATTATGTTCCACGTTCTTGAAGTAGTTACAGTTACTGCATAAGGAAAGCGCTATCTCCCAGTCAGGCTCCTGATAAAGGAAGCACGTTTTCTCCTTCTGCCCCTCCGAATTAATGAAGAAATGCATTTTATAATAGCAAAGGAGGACGCGCTTATCAAGTTCTGCATACATTCTAAGGAGAAAAGATATCTCCTTGAACGTGAACTACTCACTATATATATATGTACGTATGCGTCTGATTAAAACGTTTCGTCCTTAAAGTTCGCTCTGATTCTTATTTTCTGCTTCTCGTGGGAAATCCTTGAATCGTTCCTGTTTTGAAAGTAGAAAGACTCTGAGAGAAAATAAGGATATTGTTTAAGGTTTAAAGATTTGGCGAACATGAGGGGTCTTAGCTTCACAGAAAATCAAAATATGAAACTGTCTTATGAGTGGCTAAATATTTTCCAAACCCATGCATTAAATTTGTTAATGGTAATATGATTGCTAAATGTGTATTCCCAATAGTTACCGGAATCATTGCTGATCCAGAGAGCATTAATATTATGGTGCTTCAATCTTCTTCTTTAAATTTTTATGAGCGAAAGAGATATCAAGGATTGGCTTAATTTAAATAGACACCGAACTCATTATGACGTCCACGCTGCATTAAAAATAAAAGAGGGTGATTGAGAAAACGTTTGTAATTGGTAATTTTTTCTCTCCGTAGGCTAAAATATTTCTTCCCAATTCCGGAGAAACTTAAAGTCTCTTCTTTATTTGCTTCTATTCACTTTTCAGCAACAACTTGAGGTTTATCTAATCAGCGAACGCTTTGATGCATGGCTAATTATTATTAGAACCTTTATCTTTCCATTGTTTGCCATATGATTGCTGAATTGTGTTTTATAATAGGCGGAGATAAACACTTTTGTACTCAACTGGGAGAAGAGAGTTTATAAAAGTCGTTGGCAAAAATGGTAATTATTATTTTATACCCTCCTAGTTTTCATTCCAACATTTTCACTCGATTTCCTGTCAAAAAAACTAATGTAGTCAGTCAAAAAGAAATTCAATTAGTGAAGCATTAAAGGAAATATAGTATTTGCATATCAATTGTAGACATTTCTACGGAAATATTTGTAAAGTTAACGTTTAATAAAAATTAATTTTCTTACTCCATTGTTTGAGATTTCGTTTTTCATCACGTTGATCAATAAATTTAAAAGAGTGCAATGGAATGTTTCTTCTTGTTTCAAGAAACTGTAACAGTAACTTTAACGGAGTCACCCGCTATGTGTGCATTTTAATGCAACAATTTCAGAGAGTGAAAATCATTCGCCTTGACCGGGATTCGAACCCGGATCCCACGATATCCGGCCGAGTGCTTTAACCACTTTAGCTACCGAGACGTCCTCTTACGCTCTGAAATTTTGGGGGCTTTAAAGGAACAAGATGTTGTGACGAAATACCGTACATACAATGTCACAGGCATTCGTAGTCGTGCGCGACGCGCCACAGTCCACGATGTTAATAAAGCCAATTTCAAACACTTAGGCTGTTCATACCTTAGACAAATTTCAAGTGGTTAAAGCACTCGGCCGGATATCGAGGGATCCGGGTTCGAATCCCGGTCAAGGCGAATGATTTTTACTCTCTGAAATTGTTGCGTTTCTTCTTGTACTACAGTAGTTGGTTGTTGGTATATATTGCTTCTTCAACTGTTTGCATATTTTATTTATGCAATTAATCGGCCTCATACTGGAATAAAATAATAAGATCTGAGGATATCTTTCAAAATTTGCAGACATTAAAACTATTGTTGCAATATTTGAATAATGTTAATGAGTATGTACGATGGGTACTTCAAAAAAAATTAAAATCTTACCAATGGAAATACTCGATGTTTTCATTTTGATAATGTTCGATCAACACCCTTGAGGGTTCTGGAAAGGTGAAGTACGCAAGGGATATTGTATTGCATTTGTACGAAGTAAAATACTCTGAAAAAATACTAGATTTTCTAAGCTTCTAAACAGGTGTTTTAAGCTCTTGAGTACAATCTAAACATTTCAGTCTAGTGACCATCTCAATAACTCTAGTCACTCTGGTTTGCCTATGGAAATGATTTTGCGGATCTCTGGCGTATAGTGCATCACAAGGGGATTTACCTCCCTTTGGACGATAAGCGGAGGGTCGTGATAGCGACGAAAATCTCATTAGGTCTCCTATTGGATTCCAAAAATCTCCGCCGAGTTCATTCATGAATCGCCACCAACAGTTTGATGCGAAAATGGGGTTCTCCGACGGTCAATTAATGCACACACTCTAGAACTATCCGGATTATCTTAGGCCTAGAAAACTTCTTAATTTTGCTTAGCTATGAACCACTAATGTAATCTCGATAAGTGTATAAATATATTGAATTTAATTGTACATATAATGATATTAATTGAAACATATTGAGTCGTTCTAACTAGCACTCATTTTAATTAGGCTCTGAGGTATTACTTCTTAGAATTTTTTGCGCCAATGTTGACGCCTTCTTAGAATTTGTTTACCTTCTGTTGCCAGTGGATACTTAACTAACTTACAGGTTCCCCCCACCTTTCCTCACCTATTTGATAACCCCAACCCCCTCATCCCTTACCCTTCCCTCATGGTGCTACACACCCTGCCACAGACCTTTTTTGGTGGCTCGCAGGGTATTTATGTAGATATAGATGTAGATGAACTATGCTCTACCTAAAGTGGGGAACGAGATGAGGAAAAATATTATGACCCCAATCTTACTTTCATTTTATTTGATATTCATATCTTTATGTATTTTTATATGTATCCTCAAATTTCATGGAAACTCAATTTTAAACTCAGATCAATAAGAAAATTCTCATCGATTTTACATGCTACTTGCTACTGTAGGATATTAAGTGATCCACTTGTTTTAATAATAATAAGAGCGCAATATGGACTATATGTATTCACTATAGTTAATTACGGGTACAAGCACTGCCGTAAATAATTCCGTTTGTCTTATTTTAATGGAATTATGTTGCTGAATGTCGACTGAGAAAATACGTCGAGCTGGCTCCTGCGGTTACGAAATATCGCCATTCTTAGAGTGCGGATTTTATGTGAATTGTCGACACTATTAAAGTCCTAGAATTGCAATCACCGCCGTTTATTCCCCGAGAAAAGACTGAGGGAATGTGGTGCGGTGATCAATATGGACTTCCGAGCTACACCCATTGGCGCGCAAGAATATGAGTTTACAGGATCCCTTAGTTGGATACAGGATAGGAGGAGTAGTGAATTTTATAGTACTATCACATACCGTAAGAAATTTTTAACCTTTATTTTATTATTTAACAGCGCATTCATTGCATAATCGTGGCACAACGGCCCTATATTATGAACCACCTCTTTATTTCTCTGCCCTGTTTGTTTTAGTGCATAAAGATTTTGTATTAGATTCGTGAATGAGTATTTTAAACTCACGCATTATTGAATTACCCTGATTTCATTTGATCATGGATTTATAACTGATAACTTTAAAATTGAATTGGACTTTTCACTAAACCGTAAAACGTGCGTGTGATAAGTGTTAGTTTAATTATTCAAAGTATATAGTAAAGTATATATTGCTCAGGTCGCGAACTTTCGTTCGCGACTCGGCAAAACTGGAAATGCTCTGCTATCTGACATCTGGGATTACGATATCGACTGTAAGCATATAGTACTTATACACTGCCTAAGGACGTAACTCGCCTATGAGTCTTTCCTGTCTGTTACTATTAAGTTTTATTCATTCTCCTCTTCTTGCCAGTTTGTACCTCGCGTTTGCTATCCGCCTTAGTCCACCTGTACGGACATTATTCCAAATTCACGCAAAATCTTTCCATTTGTATGCCATGTAATAACTTGCCTCCGCCTAGTTTAATTTAGTTTCTAAATGAGCCGTTACCTGTCGGCTTCAACCACCATTGTAACCCTCTGTTATAGCATAGTGTACCCTAAATCTTAAGTTTCTCGTCTTTCACAAACAACACGCACACGAATGAGAGGTTTTTGGGAATGTCATGGTTTTATCTTGCATGTTAAATGACCAGTTGGGGTGGGTTTTCGCTCACCGGGACGGTGTATGTGTGCCCGTATGGGCCGACAATGAACGCTCGAAGTATATATTGACGAATATTTAAGGGCTTTATTAGAATGAAATCATACAATTGATTTACCTCCATAAAATTCTGTGAAACACGTTTCCGATCGGTTTGATTGTCCTAATCTTCATCGATTCTGGTCTAGAATGTTTTCATTCACTTACTATGTAGCTGTGTTCCCGATTTCATGCCTCACCTACATCATGTCTATATCTACATTGAGTTGACTCGAAGTGTTTATCCTTCAGGATTTGCAGCAGGTAATCCTAATGGAAGTTTTGCCGCGACGTTTTTCCCCTAAAGCAATGGTATTTTTCTTCGCTGAACTTATTAAAACCCTTTATTATGCCTCCTGTGAGTTTCATCCTGGAAGGTGGCCAAGAGAATTAGTTGGTGGTCTTCTTATTCTTCCCGTATTGTCAAGAAGTTTAATGCAAGACGGAGTTACTACTTAGCTTCCTGCCCTTTCTCGGTAAATGCGAAATCTCGAAGAGTTGAAAAAAATTGCTGTTACTTACTTACGCTTAGGAGGAGTGAATTAATGATTTTAATTATATGCAAACTGTAAACCTTACTATTAATGGGGACCACAGGCTCGCCCACCTTTTGTTGGAGTGAAAGTGAAAAATCCAGATTTACCGTGAAGTAAAACTCGACTGCCTCGCTAGACCAATATATATTTATACCCACAGGTTATACCTGTATACTATCACCATGAGAATTCACCAGGGACTGTAAATGATTCACGACGATGATATGCAACATCCTCATAAATAAGGGTGAGCTCGTGACGAAATAAGGGTCAGAGGAGGTCGCGTTGTTGTCATGAATGGTGTTTTGAATGAAGAGAACCGTAGCTTCAACGAGTGAGAGAGCAGTGGGGAAGTTACGACACTGCCAAGTGAACAAGGGCACCAAAATGCTTTCCCCTGGGGAGTAATTCTTTCAAAAATGCAACACCAGTATAGTTGAAAAATTTCGCTTTTGGATTCTTGGGCGATCATCGAGGTCCCTTCGTTGTGAACAACCCGAGCACACGACATCTCTCCATTTAAAGTTTAAATTAAAGTTATTTTTAACTTATTTCATATCTCTTTGTCTACTTCATTGATAATCAATATTGATTTTATTTAGAAAATATTTAAATCATTAGAGTTTTAACCTAATGTTTGTAATACGCTGCGCACACAAGGCGAAAAATACTTTTCTAATGTAATAACGACTTGTAGTAGGAAAAAATTGAAAATTTTCGTAGTATTTAACTAAAACCCATTAATCTGATTAATCTAACAAATACACCTTCTGGATAAAAGGTGAGGCTTTGAGGTGAAACCGATTGCTGAGTGGTATTATCGGTTATTAGGGCAGTCGATCAACAGCTGAGTTCATTTCATCATTAGGGATGGGTGTAATTAGGTCGAGGTGGGATTTTTGGGGCTGATATGGAGAGATAATCCTCGTATTTTCTTTACTCTAAACGCAAGGTGCCTAGGGTGAAAAGTTGACGTCCCATTCAACGGACGACGTACTTCGCTTGAGCTTTTCTCCACATGGCACACAACTAGAGATCTGGATACCCTTAAAAAAATCTTACCATCGTCAGGATTTGAACCCTGTCACTGAGTCACCGCACCTAACTTATTTCTTCATTTGCCGAGTCTTAAAATATAAAAACGACAAAACAATTGCGCTTTTTTCTTCTCTTACTGTCCGAAATTTCTGCAATATTAAGGCATTACTGATAAGATAACATTTAAATTATTTTGCTGCATATAAAATAACACAATATTATACCTTACATGTGTTTTAACACGAATATCAAAACGCTCCTGATTTAAAAGTCGAACCCCCTCGTTTAATGCCAAGGTAATTGTACCCAATAGGCTTCCCCGAGGATTCCTTCATGAATAATAACATTTAAAGAGGCATGCCTCACTGGTGGCCAACGCACGACCTGTGATGCTGGGCAATTCTGCGAAATTTTTACGCCATGACATAGGCTAACGTGGGCGCGTAGCAATATTAACTCTTCGCTGTATTATTCAGAGGGTATGCCCTGAACAACGAGGGCATTTTTAATGGGAGAATCGTATCAAGTCTGCAGATCGTGCTCCTGATAGCTTTCTTGTAATGCGATCTTATTCCGCGAGGAAGGCGAGAAATAAATATTTCATCAAGTGGGCCGGAGACTCGAGGCCACCTTACGTTTATTGTTGAAATCAGTGTACCATATTCCCTTCCCCCTCCTCCTTCCCTTTCTCACATAATTAAGGGCGAATTTTCCATTCAGTTAGCAGCCCCGAATCCCTTTGCTAAACACATTTACCTTCGGATGCTACGGTAATTGTTTGCCTATCTCACCTCCCCTTTTCCCGCTTCCAAAATCCTCTCTCCACACCCAAATTAAGTTTTTCTTACACACACACCCGCGCACACACGCACGTTCACGCCCTGGCGCAATCACGCACTGGCGCAATCACGCACTGGCACACTCAAGCACGCACACACAAACAGATAGTCACAGACACACACAGACACGCACACACACAGACACATTCACATTCACTGTCAGTGCATAACGCATTTCCCCTGAACTCTATAAAAAAACACAGACACATTCACACGCACACACAGACACATTCGCACACACAGACACACGCATACACACACAGACACAGTCACACACAGACACATAGACACACACAGACACACGCATACACGCACAGACACACACAGACACACAAACAGACACAAACACAGACAACCACACACACACACACACACACCTCAAAAACCTCTCTCACGTGGGACCGTGGCCCTAAACCTCCCTCTTTCTCCTCTCTAATTCACCTACCCCCTCTCTTCGGTATTCATTCTCCCATCTCCACCTTCTCTCTCCATCTCCCTCTCTCTTTCCTCCTCCTTGCTTTCTCCCCATACTACCAGCCCCATTCAACCCAGTGCCCCCTATACACAATCCCCCTTAATCACCGGCCCCTCATCATCCTGGAGTAGACGTGGCGCAGCGGCGCTTCGCGTCCAGCCAATTAAGCCTATTTTCCTTCCGCCTTCCCGCACCGAATATGTGGAGGTCAGTGTGAAGGGGTCAAGGGGATGGAACGCAATGGGAAAGGAGGGAAGAGATTAATATAGGGAAAGAGATGAAGGGCGGAGAGAAGATAAGGGTGAGAGAGAATATGAGGAGTTTGCTAACGTTCGTGAAATGTCAGAGCGATGCCCCGCAAGGAAAAAAACCCTTCAAAAGTTCTCGACTCATCGAATCGTCGCCACTTGGATTCTATTCGATTTTAAATTGTCGGATTGCGTTCTTCGTCGATTATTTTTCCCACACTTGAACGATGGACCTAAAGTCAGTCACGAAGGAAGCGTTGATTGGGATGACCGATAATTGTCATATAGAAAATGTTGACTTTCGAAAAATAATTTAAGAAAATGAAGTATTATCATTCAAAAATACGAGAATAATTAACCCGTAAATTGGTTTACTAGGTGAAAATCGAGCTTACCAATCGTAAAACTCAGATGTATATGAAATTCTCACTACATCATTGCACTTCCTTTTCCACATGAGGTGGTTAAGATCTATTATGTCACTTGATACATATGTATATAAAAACTTGAAGTAATGAACGATCGTTCGCCAATACCAAAATATATCGAAAGAACATGCAAGGATATGTCCTTATGCATAATGTGAAAAGAACCATTTATGTTTGTTTTGACATTACGCGAATTTTGACAGGGAGAATTGTGATGATTTAATTTGACACGTTTTGTATTTTGCTTGTTCGCCATTTTAAAATTAATTTCCAATAAATTAATGGAGGACCTACCCACTAAGCAACAAATGCCACAAACAAAACATTTTAACAAAATATTAATTAATCTTTTAATTATTCTCGAACCAAGGTATTTTTCTATCCATTCTAATGCCTTATGGTTTTGGGAAAAGCGTTTTTAAACTGCAGGATATGGCTTTTTATTCGAAAATCCTGCCTTAAAACGACATTATTTCAAGGTGTAGTTTGCTGCATAACACCAGAACCGATTCTTTGAACATCATCTTTATGGAAACTTGTTTCCATCTGTTCCATCCTTGGATTTCTGGTTCAAGTTCCGTATTCCGGAATTTTTGCACTGCTTTCTCATCTCATGTATCGTCATTTGCGAGTTTTTGAAATCGCACTCACTTTATGGAGTCTAAGAGGTCACGAAGATGCAGACGCGAGGGCGGGGAAGAACAGTCAAATCGTGGTGAGGCATCTTGGGGCGCGAGGAGCGGCGGCTTGGAAACCAGGGAGAGGTCACTTTTATAAAGCTCGAAAGGAGTTGATAACGGGTCTTGAGGTGCGGTCAGGTCAAGGGGAAGTATAGCGTGAGTCCCCCTTAAGATCACGTGAGGTCACCGAGGGATCGTCGGGAGTCGGCGGATAAGTCTCCGAAGAACCCGAAGAGGAGGTTTCGAAGAAGTCGTGCGGAGGTCACGATATAAGTCGATGGGGAATGGCAGGGAATCCTCGTGGAAGTTGACAGGGAAGTCAGGGCGATGCTAGGAGCCGAACCAAATGGGGGGTAAGAAATACGCCGAGGCGAAGGGATTTAAAGAACCCGAGTGCCGCCATCTCAGCAGAGTTTCTTGCCTCGCTCAACCTTCCCTCACTTCGTCCTCTTCCCCCTTTAAGTAGGGCTCCCCTTAAAAAAGTTCTCTCGCGTACTCTTTCCCTACATTTACCATATGTCTGCTCGATGTTTGTATTTGAATATTCCCGCTGCACTTGAAAATATTATGGGAAAATTTTCGGTGGGTGAAATTAACCGTAAAAACCGAGGATGTTGCAACTTGATTCACACATGGCATTCACATAAAGGGTTTGCTACTTTGTGACATCCGCACTGAATTACCGCATCTACAGCGTCGCGAAATCTTGAATTTTAAGATAAAGATAACCAATTACACCATTCAGAATAGTTAATGCAATGTATACCAGATCGATAGTTTTTATATCTAATGTTGATACTAGTATTGAGTAGATGTATTATTCTTCCTGCAGCCCTAACGATTTGAATAATGGTATGATATAAATATCGATGTTACTGCTGTTCTAGTGTTTTATGGTTGGATTTTCATGTTCACTGTACCATATCAAACTTAAAGTTAAATAGTGTTTAACTCTTGCTTCAGCGATTCCCCAGAATAACGTAAAAATATTGTGCACTGCGATTTCTCGCTGCTTTCAATTCCAATTCAAAACGCGCAATTTATCTCTATAGTCCCACCCTCCTTGCCTGGAAGTCTCCGTTTTTTGATGTTGCTTATTAATCTTATTTCTTAATTTTTTTCAATCCACTTAAAATGTATTTGTTTTATTTTTCGATTTTATTCCCCGAAGCTGTTTCCGCTAACTAATGTAACACATTTTCGCGTGAATTTTTTAATCTTCTGCTTATTTCCTTAGTACTTTAATATTACCAATGAAAATCCTAAAATGTATGCTCTACTAGCCTCAAATAACGCTTCCAAACTGTTAAAATAGGCTCCATTTTAGAGCTCAAGCTACTCACATTAAAATTATGACCAAACTTATCAGCTCGTCACACTATACCGGGTCGCACCCAAAACTGGTAGGACTGATTTTTTTTACAAGAATTTTATTGACGATATACTTACATCGACTTAATAATCTTCAAAGTATGCTCCTTGAGCTGCTACACACTCAGTATAACGTTGCTCCCATTCCCCGTACGCCCGCTGGAAATTTTCTTTGGGGATGCCGTTGATGGCCCACGTCGAAGCATCTTGAACGGCCTTTATCGAGTACAAACGTGGTCCCTTGAGCTGTCTTTTCATCAGGGGGAAGAAGAAGAAGTTCGGTGGTGCCAGATCGGGAGAATAGGGCGGGTGCGGCAACGTGGCAACGCCGTATTTGGCCAGGAGCTGTCTGACAACGAGCGCGCCAATTCAGAATTTTCGGCACCATCTTGGCGCACACCTTGCGCATGGCCAAATCCTATGAAATAATGCGTTGGACGTTGGATGCAGACAGACCCAACTGGTCTGCAGTTTCTTCACTGGTTATGCGTCGGTCTGTGTTCAGCAGTGTCCTCACCTTGCCGTCGACGGCCGTCCGGAGCGATGGTCGTCTTCAACGAGCTCCTTACCCTCTTTAAACAACTTGTGCCACTCAAATGCTGTGGAACAGCTTAAGGCAGTGTCCCCATAAGCATGCTTGATCATATCGAAGGTCTCAGTTGCCGTCTTCCCGAGTTTCGCACAAAACTTCAAGGAATAACGTTGCTCTAAATTCAGATTCATTTTGTTTTTCGACGCGGACAAAAACCTTGCTTCACTAAAAACGGTGTCCTCACTCAACGACAGCCCGCAGGCGACTGAGGTTGGTGTCGGTCTGTTGCTAAGAGCCCCTTCCACCTTACCCTGCCAGGCAGACCCCCCTTCACCGCTCCGTTCGCGCCAGAGAAAATCAGTTTTACCACTTTTGGGTGCCACCCTGTCGATCATGTTATTTTTTATCGCATTTTCCAAAGGCTCCTTTTCTTGTTCGTTATTTCTCTAATTTCCTCATCGCTGCCGCGCTCATTTTCTCTCAAAATGAAGCCCTTGAAACATGAATTGTACCAATTGATTTAATTTCCACACTTTACCATTTTCAACCTATCCTCTCCGGTTCTCGAGAATGTCATTACTAAAACATTCTCACGACTTATCGATTCATAATTTGCCCTCGTGTGGCCCTTTCTCTAATAGATCCGAGTTCTCATGGAGAGAGCGTTTGGATGGTGAATCGAGAGCCTCGAGATCAAATCTGCGTAATGTATTCGAGCACTCTCTTGGGATTCCAAGCTGTTAGACTATATTCGTACGAGAATTTTAAAACCAAGCCCAAGAATGGGAACGGTTCGTCCTAATTTTAATTCGCCAGCGTCGTCATTCTTGATGAGAGGTGAGTTTTAGCTTCATCTGACGAAACCGACCTTTGCTGTTGGGGTAGTGTTTCCTTGAGATCATTTTATTTTTTCCTTAATATCATAAGATTCATCCCGGCAACAATGTCGCGTGAAGGTTACCCACAACACCCAATGCGTCGCAATATCGCACCGTTCTAACGTATTCCTTTCTCATTTCTTCCCCTTTGTGGGGAAGAAAACCCATTCCAAGACCCCGACCCCTGTTCTACCCCACCCCCTCCGTATCACTCTCTTCCACCCTTCTCCACCCCCCCCCTTCGGCGTCCCTCTCCTCTTCTCGACGAGCCGCCCCTTCACCCAAGTGTCCCTCGCGTCAGCACCCCTTCCTCTCGCTCCACCACCCGCTCCCCCTCTGCAGGGTCTCTTTCCATTACCCCTCGTCACTGCTACATATACGAGCCCCATTCCGCTACCCTCTCCTACCGTCACTCTTCCTTACTTTTCTCTCTCTCTCTATCTCAAGCGTCTCAATTTTGAGATTTCACGAAATTATTTCCTTTGTCCTTTATAATCCATCTTTCAAGTCGTGCAAGAAGGAGTGTGTTGGGATCCTCTGAGGGAAAAAGTTTAATTTCTCGAGGGCTTTGACTATTTCCGTAGTTGAGGGAGGCTTTAGTGAGTTGAAGCTGCGGCGCAACCATGTTTTATCTTCAGAGGAAAACGAATGCAACAAAGTACTGATTTACACAGTGGAATGTTTTTTTTTTTAACTTTATGCATGTTTAGTTTTCATTTCCAACCAAACGCGTGAAGTAATACTGTAATGATTGGTAAGTAGCCTCTTTCGGCTTGCCCTACTCTGCAAGAAAAACCACGGAATTTAAACCATCCGATCATTTCATTGCTGTGATAGGTTAGATAATTTTAGTTAAAGTTAGAAAATACTATTTCAATGATACACCCACTCACGGAATCTTTAATGCCCTTAGTGTGATCTGAAATCTATGGCAATCGCTTCAATTGAGTTTTTCAGAGCTGGAAAGATGCAAGTTTTTCACGAATGTGCCTTGTGGGGAAATACCACCCATTCATTCTCCCTATCATCGTCCCCGGGTACAATTTTTGCTAGAGGAATTGGGGCGAGAGGTGTAACTTAAATAGTCGAAGAGATAAATTTGCAAAGGCGGTGGTGTCACAAATCCACAAGCAGGGCAAACCGTACGAATAGCTCAGGGAGAGTACTCCACCACGGCCTTCTGCCTGTTGTAAATAAGAGATAAAAATCAAATAAAAAATATATTAGCTTTAAATATTCGTACTATCCCCGAAGTCCAGTTCCTTATATTGTTCCCGAGTATTGGCTGTAGAAAAATCAGCTAACCTAAATCTTTATGTTCACTCATATTTGCAATGTTCACCTGTAAAAATATTTGCGAAAAGAATGGCATGAAAGGTAGACGAAACATTCTTGTGCTCCTTAGCTCCAGAACTTTAAACTTCGTGTTTCACCTTACGTCTTCTCGTAAGCACCCAGTGTGGCTGAGTGGCATAAAATAATGAACTTTCAATTAGAATATAATGATAGTCTAGAGGCAGTATAGGCATTAGTATTGTTAAACATAATCTTCCTTATTTTACTATGGAGAATTAATGTATTTCAAATAATTAAATTATGCTAATATTATAAATTTAAGACAATTTCCGCCATGGATATTCAAGGTAACTCTTTTTTAGGTTAAACAATATAAGTGCTGTAATTACCACCTCAAATCACTCAAAAATGTACCGGGTCCATTACTACACTGGTAACTATAGAAAAAACTATACACCTCTTATGCCAACTGTCATAAAATGAAACTGTTCTAACTCATACTGAATTTTAATAATCAAACCACTTTACTTTTCCACATAAGCTTTTTAATTTTTACAACCCAGGTTTCGTTATAGCATAACATCATCAGGATGATATCATGCTATAACGAAACCTGGGTTGTAAAAATTAAAAAGTTTACGTGGAAAAGCAAATTGGTTTGATTATTAAAAGTCAGTATGAAGATTTTCCACCAAGTTACGCCAGAAACTGTTTTATTTGTTCTAATTCATTTGTTTCTTTAGTATTTGGAATTTAATCGCAGTGCCCCATACATTACGTGTTTACTTACACGTGCATGTACACGTTTTGGTGTGAAATTGGTTTGAAACGCACGAAAACAATTTTTATCTCCTTTGGAGGCCCTTGCTAGTGATTTTTTTTTCAAAGGGAATATTAACGTTTGAAAAAAACTTCACATAACACGATTGAACTTGGAAATAAAAAAGTTATGCCAGAGATATCACCAATAAGATCATTAACTGGTGAATAGGACTAATAAAGGTGAAAATTGGAATAAAGAGAAAATTACGCTTCGGAAATGAAAATAGTTCTTTAGCTCCAATGATACATTTCTTAGTTTTATGAATTTTCTCCATACGCAGTAAGTTTATGGAGTGATCCTGGAGAATTTACGGACAATAATGACTCGTGAATGTTGAAATATCCTGGCTATTATCTCTAAAGGTGTTACACTTATTTCGATGGCATATTGTGATCATTGAATGTTATTCCTAAGCTTAATATTTATTTAACTATCTTCGTTTTTAATGACCTCGAGGAAATATTTCCTGTATTCTAACATTTTGAAAACATGTTAGAGTGATTCTAGATGATCTTTACGTGGCCTATAGGTGATTAGGCAGAAAATGTAGGGAATCAACATCTTAACCTACTCCATTTTAGGAAGTCAGTTATATCAAATGGTCGATCTGTGACTAATATATTTGATTTTAGCTTCCAACATTTTACTGAGTGGAAACTCATTCTAAGAGATATACCAGTTGCGCAATTAATTAGTTTCGAAACTAGAAACGCTGCTTGAAACTTTCATCTACCCTGTATCCCAATTATATTCCCTTTCCCATGGACTCATTACGTGAATTTACCGCTGAAATTATGCGGAAGTACGAAAGTTTCCGGTCTTAGTTTTATAGCTAAGGGCTTAGATAGAAGGACTTAGATATGTATGGTTTTCCTTGCCTTTTATTACTCAACTACTATGTTCACAGAACATCGATATCTCATCCATGTCTGCAATTAAATCCAAGTTAACTTGTACACGATTGAATGCTATTGACAACATAGCTGCTAAACTAGTAATCGCGTAATAGGTTTTTAAAGGGGAATGTGCGCTAATTTCAAGGAAACCAATTGGCGTGTTTATGTGTCCTTCCATCCATTAAGGATGAACTGCAATTAGAGCGTTTGTGTGAGTGATAGCCAAGATATACCATAAAAACAGTAATCAACCCGAAGGTCGGTTTGGTAGGTGTTGGTAGAGCTCACCCAGTATTAAGCCCGACGGCGTGTGAAATTCACACATCAGGGTAGGGGGTTATGGTTTGGTTATGAGTATCATGGTATGCCGGTTATGGTTTCCCAGGAAGATCTGGTACCCGAAAAATCATAACTTGGGTAGAGCTGCAGGTGCTCAGAGTGTCTTGTCCGGGAATCGAACCCGGCACCCTCCGGTCAGTAGTCCAACGCTCTACCCCCTGCACTACAACGGCCCATATGTGTAAAAAAAAAATATATATATATAGATATTTCTATATATATATATATAGATATTTCTATATATCTATATCTATATATATATATATATATATATATATATATATATATATATATATATAGATATTTCTATATATATATATATAGATATTTCTATATATCTATATATATATATATATATATATATAGATATTTCTATATATATATATATATATATATATATATATAGATATTTATATATATATATATATATATAGATATTTCTATATATATATATATATATATATATATATGTATATATATATATATATCAGTTTGGGTTCAGGAAAGGAAGAGGTACGCGTGATGCCATTGCAGTAATGAGATCACTAGTAGAGAGGAATATAGAATACAATCAGGACGTTTTTGCCTCTTTTGTAGATTTCGAAAAAGCGTTTGATAGAGTGAATTGGGAAAAATTAATGCGTGTATTGCAGAAAATAGGAATGGATTGGAGGGACAGGAGACTGATCCGCAACCTGTACATGTCTCAGACTGCTCAGGTGCGAGTGGGGAACGGAGAGTCCGGATGGGCAGTGTTAGGAATAGGGGTAAGGCAGGGTTGCCCATTGTCACCGGTACTGTTCAACGTATATGTGGAGGAAATGATTAAAGAGGCATGGGAAGAACTGGAGGTAGGAATGAAAGTCGGAGGGGAATTCGTAAAATCGGTTAGGTTTGCTGATGACCAAGCATTAGTTGCTCAGTCAGCCAAGGGGTTGCAAGCATTGTTGAGTGAATTGGATGTTCAGTGCGATAAATATGGGATGAGAATCATTATTAATAAAACAAAGGTTATGCGATTTTCCAGAAAGAAAAAGGCTAAGCTAAATATTAAAATAGGCGGGGAAAAAATAGAGCAGGTAGAGTAGTTTACATATCTCGGAAGTGTTTTGGATCAATACGGTCAAAGTGGTAGGGACGTAAGGAGAAGAATTGCGCTAGGCAAGGAGGCTTTCTCAAGGAGGAGAATTGGATGAAAGGCGTATTGAGCGGTAGTGGAATGTTGAAGAGGGTAATAGAGGGGAATACACAATATACACCATTTTCGCCGTGTTTAGGCTAATTGTTTTGAAAAAATTACATTATTCCAGCTATTTTTGGCAATTAAATAAGGTTTCCTGCAGTGTCTTCTCCTTTTTCATATTGTCTCTTGGGAAATGATTTATTAATTTTTTTGTCCTTATTATCGGTGTCTGTCGAAGAGTAAAACTTTACTTTCACTCTTTTACCTACATTTTCAGTAATTGCAAGTGCGATTCATTCAATATTTATCATTAACTGGTTGAACCATACATCCATATCCCAACCTTCTTCATTCTTCTTTTATGTAATTATGCATGAAAACCGTATAAAAATGAAATCAAAGCATGCTTCCAAGTCATATGTTTCAGTACGTTCCGAATTGTGGTTTTAGAGGCTAGTTTCTGGTTATTGTGAGAAAATCAGTTTCTGGTCTTCATCTACTTGGTATATCCTCATAGGTTTCTGAATTGCTTGCATTTATATTTCTTATGTAGTAATATTCCTTCAATTTATTTGAAAATCACTCTTTGCTTCTTCCAAATAACGTTATTTTAATTTTGACTAATTTGAGTGCGTCCTCAGTGCGTTTCTTCATTATTTAGGACAGGCATCAGCGTGCTCTTTTATGATTTCCCAGCATACCTTTCGAACAACACTACGGAGAACTGTATCTATTGTATTTGAGAAATTGTTTTTTTTCTTCTTCTTTATCATGCACCGTGACTTCTAGTTACGTTCAATAGATAGCAATGCCGATCCAAGGTGAAGTATTCTTGGCGAATTCTTTTATTTAATTTCGCCTCTTTTCAACTAACAACACATTTGAGCATTGCCATCCGTTCCTCGCTTGTTCTTAGCTTGCATCAATCTTTTGGCGTGTACAATTTGTAAAATTTTCCGTTGCATTATGTTCTCGTTCACAATGTAGGCATTATGCGTATCGATTCCGAGGAGACAAGATAATTGAGGTGGTCTCTTTTCCATTCATCTTATCCGCATGAGCCTGAGAGCAAGAATAGCCTCTCTTGTTCCCATTCTGATTTAATTCGCTAATTCAACTCCTTCACTTAAATGGTGTTTATCTCTCTTCTAAATTCTACCCAGCAATATTTCGCTCGCAATCTTCGATAAGTGATTCCACTCAAGCCGCATACACTTCAATGTTGCAATGAACCTTTAGTAAGAGTCCCCTTTCATCATATAGGACTACTTCTTAGATTACCCCTCTATGTATATGCTCTCCATCATAATGGCTCACGAAAAACATTTTCCATTTTAATGTTTATTATCTAATAATACTTAACAGCGGACATCTCGAGTAAAAGTGCTCTTCGTTTCACGTTTCGGAAGATATATTTTATTATTTTTTAATATGATTCGTTTACTCCGGACTGCAAATTGCTCTGTTACTACCCAGTATTAACCAATTATTATTAAATTGCTACTTTCCCTCGAATCTGCATTTTGATAATTTTTAATTCCGTAGTAAACGTTTCTTTCCTTTTTTTTCGATTTGAAACTAATTAATTTCGTACTCATTTTAATATCCGGCCACTTCAAGTTTGGTATCTCATAATTGAATTCAGGCAGACGTTGAGCATACAACCGAGATATATCATGGGTAGACATCCAATTAACGTATTTTTTTAAACAATTTTGGTAGCTTACAACCAGATAATCGGTTATTATATTTTTTTGGTAACTGGTAAACGACGATTTTCCTAATATGAGTATTGGAGAAACAACGAGATCACAGTCACCACTTGGTCGTGAATAGAACGTAGTGAACAAATAAACTTCCACTTGTTTTCTTTCCCACAGGAACAACCTCCGTGTGTTAAGACTCCCCCTTTCCAATAAAATATTTTCTGAGCAAATATTGCAGATTTATCGATATGCGTAACAAATACAACATCCAAAGCGTTATCGTCGATATCTTGGGCGATGTTGTGTCTAACATAGACCCCGTTCTGAAGTTTTTGATATGAACTGAACTCTTTCTACAAATTTAGCCCACGTCCTTTACCCAGTTTTAAACAAGCTGAAATCATTTTTTTGTTGATTGATGGCACCCATTTTCTCGTAAATCTCACATTTTTCCCATTTGTTTACTGTAAATTTTAACGAAAATCAGGGGCAGAGGTTATAAATCAGTTAAATCCTCTACTGCTAATACTGGCCCGCTTGGTACAGTATCACATGTGATAAAATTATACCTTATGATGGACATTCTTTTTTCACTTAATAATACGTAATTCAAGTCGTAGGGGAATTTGTAAAATCGGTTAGGTTTGCTGATGACCAAGCATTAGTTGCTCAGTCAGCCAAGGGGTTGCAAGCATTGCTGAGTGAATTGGAGGTTCAGTGCGATAAATATGGGATGAGAATCAATATTAATAAAACAAAGGTTATGCGATTTTCCAGAAAGAAAAAGGCTAAGCTAAATATTAAAATAGGCGGGGAAAAAATAGAGCAGGTAGAACAGTTTACATATCTCAGAAGTGTTTTGGACCAATACGGTCAAAGTGGTAGGGACGTAAGGAGAAGAATTGCGCTAGGCAAGGAGGCTTTCTCAAGGAGGAGGGAGTTGATGACGGGGACGCTGAGTAGAGATGTTAAGACAAGACTCGGAAAAACTCTGATATGGAGCGTAGCTATGTATGGTGCGGAAACGTGGTCACTGAAGCAGGAGGATAGACGTAGATAGGAGACTTTTGAAATGTGGGTGTGTAGAAGAATGGAGAAGGTGAAATGGATTGAAAGGAAAACAAATGAGGAAGTACTGGAGATGGTGGGTGAGGAGAGGGGTTTGTAGAGAGAAATCCTATGGAGGCAGGAAAAATGGATGAAAGGCGTATTGAGCGGTAGTGGAATGTTGAAGAAGGTAATAGAGGGGAGAATGTTGGGCAAGCGAGGAAAGGGTAGGAACAGGATAGGGATGTTGGATGGGATGAAGGGTGGAAAGAAGTACACAGAGATGAAGAGGGACCTGATATAGATTAGGTTGCTGGATTGGGTTTTGTTTGGAGTTACAAAATATGTATTTGATAGTTGTGTCCATCCAAAAACCTACCTTAACCGGTAGATTACCAAATAAATAATAATACGTAATTCAAGGACTAAAATATATGGAAGTAATACGAGAATTGCACAGGTGCACTGCCAAAAACAAAAGCATTACTAAAGGGTCACTTTGTTTAAGATTGCTTGCACTAACGACATTCCAAATCTACAAATTTGTCTGCGACTCGAAAAAATTAAAAGAATAATATAGATCATTGTTTCACGCGTAAAATAAGTGGAACGTGAATTGCCGCTGTTCGCTTATTTATTCGTCTAACTGCGAATATGTCTTGTCGTCCGTGGGTTGGATTCTAGAAGGGCCTGCCACAGTCTCTGTCTCGCCCGAATAAAGCCGAATGATTATCATTATTACAGCCGCAAGTCCAGTAATTGAAACGTGTGTTGTGATGCTAAGGAATAAATTATTCGACAGTAGTACCCGCGGTTTAATTAAACTTGCGTCATGCTCTTTCATCACATCCATGACTAAAACTCATGATTTAATAATTTGTGATACACGACAATCAAGATAGACAGTCGGCAGGTAGGGTTATAGCAATTGTGGGATAAACCCGCGGCATGCACCCACCTAAAAGTCACATTCATGAATGAGGGGGGAATGGGGTAATTTTAAACATTTCAATATCCCCACTGTACCCCTCTCCAAAATCTCCAAGTTTTAAAAATTCTTCTCCTTGTTCCCTTCTGTCGCTAAACTTACCCCTCTTCTTTCTCCCACGCTGTTGTCGTTTTTATTTCTCTTTGTCTCGTCAACGTCCTCACCCTCCCATAACCCGCACTCTTTAACTCCTCCGCCAGCCATCCCTGTCAACCTTCACCGCACCGTTCTTTATCCCTCGACGTACTGAATTCCTTTTATATATTCCCACACCTCTCTCCCTCTCTCTCTCTCTCTTTTCCCCCTCTATCCTGTCATTCTAATCCCTTCCTCGAGCACGTAGGCGGGATTAAATTTCGGGGGATTCAGAAATAGGGGTGTGCTGAGGGGGAAAAGGCGGAAAGGAAGGGAATGGCGTTGGGAGAAGAGGGTGTTCGGACATCGGGTTCATAAACGTAAATAACTTTCATTCACCGCCCTCGAGCGGGGTGGATTTATTTATAAAATATACAAGACGCCCGGGAGCGGGGACAATGTTTTCTCGCATCATGGTTTTGGATTAATCTTCGTATGATACATTTGTGAAATGAGCACTTTGAAGGGGTTTTCCCCGAGTAATCCATGCGTGTCTCAGTGATGGTAAAGTTTTGATAATTTTCATTGCAAAACTTCATATTTATCCAAGAGGACATGGTTGATATAAAATGTCATTTTCTGATATGATGAAATGAAGCTTTGTGAATGCTGTTGGGGTTACAAAATACTTATACGAGGTCTGTCCGGAAAGGATCCAGCCATGCAGTGTTTTTTGCGAAAAATAGCCTCCCTAGAACAATCAGGTCCAAGTCCCCTTCGGAGTACCTCCCTTGGGACCTCTTACACTTATCCCAGTGCCTCTTTCACTTTTCAAACAATTAGCATAGTCCTTTTTCGGAGTGGTCATCACCTGCCTCGTGGCATCTACATCTGCATCTACTCAATACCCCGCAAGCCGCCGCTAGGGCGTGTGGCGGGGGGTGTTAGGGCACCACCCGTAATTTAGAAAAAAAAACCGCATGCAGAAGCCACAAATTTATAGCCCACATACCAAATATGTTAAACATTCATGCAAGAACCGTTTCGCCTCAACCCTTTCACACATATTCAAACCCACAAACTACTAGCAAACATACACACGCACAATCTTTGAATTTTTAATTTTGTTCCGATTTGTAACTTAAATGTTTTTAATATTCATTCTCTTTTATCTCGTTAATACCAAGAATTACGTGCTATAGTTTCTGGGGATTTGCTCCAAGCCGCAGGCGATCACCTAGGTTTTCTAAAAAGGTCATAGCTGGTGATGGGTTAATGGTCTACGGCTATGACCCGGAAACATAAGCCCAGTTTTACCGTAATCGGTCTCCTAGTAACCTCCTTAGCTAGCGCCACTGTTACGGATTCCCTTCTTATTGTGAGGTTTATTTGTCTAACGCATTTCTTACGTCCCTTCTATTTGGACCATCTTGATCCAAGATACGTAAACTGTTCCACCTACTTTATTTACTGTCCTCCTAGTTCAACGTTAAAATTAGCCTTCCTTTTCCAAAACGTCATTACCAATGTAAACTTTAAATACCCTTGGTACTAAATCTACTTTTAATTGGTAGACTACCTCGGATGAAACGATCGGAATATTGAATGTGGTGATGAAAAGGAAACTTCTTGGTGATTCTGGAATAATATGGACTATAATTTTCTTTTTAGAGGGTATGAATAATGTATAAGGTACTAAGAACTGAGTAAGTATATTTTTTTCAGATCAAACAAAAGGAAGTATACTAGCTAGGCAGTGTATAATAGCCGTCAGATATGTCCACAATGAAATTTTGGCAAGTCAACTTGAAAGAAATGAATTAGCTATTAACCCTGCCTTCAATATGCATATGTTTACTAACGCACCTCTTTACACGTTATCTCGACCTATCTATTAGTCCTCGAAGAGTCTCTAAGTTTTTTACTTTTTGTTGATTATTGATAACCCTCTGCGTTTTTAAAAGAGATATACCACCGCACAACAGTCATACGCATTTATGTCAGAAATGTGAGAAAAGAATCCAGAATCTTCTTAAGCGGTATTCTGGATACGTATATCCCGCTGGATTCTTAATCACTCTGTGTTAACCTCCCATGTAGCTCCCGATATTAGTTTGGTTCCCGCATAAGGCTTTCAGACACTACATCAAACTCTCTGTGCTCACTGGACTCATCTTCAAGCGTCACCCTTCAGTTGAATGGATTAATATATCCTCGACCATCTACCCTCACTGAATTGTCTTCCTATCCCTGGGGTTCGATATTCACGTTAGACTCCGTATTCTCTCATATCGGGGATTATGATGACCGTTCACACTAAGAGTGATCGTCATCATGCCGATCTTTTGTATTGCATTCATTGCAAGTTTAAATTTAGTTTCACGAGGTGCAGAAGTGTTCACAAATGTTGCCTACGAAAAAGATCCTCAATTCTGTTATTTCGAGTCGCCAAACCCTGGTCATTATGGTGTTGCTTAAATCATTCAGGTTTTTACTATAGTCAGGAATGGTTAGTTACTTTAATCACGCAGTGCACGAGTCTTTTTCCATTTTTATTATCCGAAAAAAATTATATGCCGAGTTGTGATATGGGGTCATAATTTTGCTCTCAACGGTGTCAAAGTTAACTGAATAGAACTTTTACCTGTTTATATGTATGTTGCTGCATTTCTGTCTCCGTGAGCAGTAATAATCTTAATCTAATTCCTTTATTAATCTCGAGACACGCTTAATACACTTTTTGACATATATTCCAGATATATTCTGTGACATCTATGTAATTTATTTGCAAATTTTTATTCCGTTTGACCCAGGACATTTGTTTCTTATAGTCTATATCGGTGAATTATGGCATAAAATAACATCTGCTTAGTTTTTATCTCAATTCTAGAAAATATATAATCTCATTTTTCCGAATATTTCCATGTTTTCACTTCCGTCTTGACATTTTGAAGGATGTGAATGGCTCATAAGCACTGCCAAGTTTTCCTATTAACTTAATTGGATGGCGTCATTTTGTCGTTTGCTCCAATATTTGTCATTTTTTCCAATTCAGAAGTTCATCACTGTGCAGTTAATCCTACATTACTGCTGGTGATATAGGGGCGCAAACTTCTCCAACCAATGATTCTGGAGCACGCGCTCCGCCCACTCAATCCTTTTGACCCACAGCCCTTCCTCTTCTCCGAAAGGAAGAAATGAGATATTCCGCCCAGAATACGAACTCGTCACCCCTTCTTCGCTCTCCTAATGCATTTTGCTTTCGCTCATGCTCAATAGGGAGTGTGGTAGCCTAGTCGATCGAGTTTTTGGTTTTTGACCGGAGAGCAAGGCTGATGCTCGGTGGTTGGGACAGCCAAAGGCTGAGAAAACCACCGATTTCATCGAAAAAGTTTATCAAATGATACTTTACGACCATTAAATTAAGGTTAGAGAAATATCAAATTCTGTGGCTTATCAAATGAGCGCGTTTGTCATACATTGACTGAAGAATTGGAAATTCGTGAGTTATCCGCGCGTTTGGTGCCGCGTTTGCACACTTTGGATCAAAAAAGCAATCTAATGAACATTTACAAGGCCCTGTTGGAGTGGTTTAAGCGGAGAAAGTTTTTTTTTGCATCGCTTCGTAACTGTGGATAAAACTTGTATCGACCGTTACTCTTCTAATACGCAAGAAGTCAAGAAAAGTGGACTTCAAAGGGACTGCTCCAAAAAAGGCAAAATCGGTTCCATCGGTCTGAAAGATTATGGCGATAGTTTTTTTGGGATAGCCATAGAGTTGTGATAATTAATCGCTTATCTTCAAAAGGTGTGAAACACTAACGTGAGAATATGTAGCATCATTAATTGAGAGGCTGAAAGCAGAAATTGGAAAATACGACCGCATTTGAGGAAGAAGAAAGTGATTTTTCATCAGAACAACGCACCTGCTCACATTTTGGCGGTCACCATAGCTAAAATATACGAATTTCACTTTGCTTACCTATCACCGTATTCACCAGATATGGCCCACAACGACTCTTACTTCTTTCCTAATCTTAAAGTTTTGCTTGGAGGACAGATTTTCATCGCACAAGTTTATCGCATATGTAAATGTCTATTTTGCGGAGAGGGACGTCAACAAGAGTTGGAGGGTATTTGGTTGGATCAATAACGGTCAAAGAGTATTTGGACAGGTTTACAGAGTTAGAGCATCGCTGGAAAATATGTATCTTTGCCAGCGATGTCTAATTTATTTGTTAAGTCGGAAAATAAACATACATCCATATAAATACACTATCCACGTAAATCGGATTTCGGCTAAAATTTTTTAACTATCATTTACATCTAAATTTTTCGAGAAACAAAATGGTGTCCTCGAAACGTAATGTATTTCTTGGAAGATAAAATGCAAAATTGAAAATGTTACAAAAAAGAGTAATGGAAAGAGAACATCGAAGATTATAAATCTAGCATGGCATGTTAAGTTTTGTTTTAGTATTGACTGATATCTATCATGACCTTAAAATATTTTACGCTTATAGAGGTAACAGAAACGTAGACTCCCGTGTTCAATTCAAGAATTTTTCTCGGCTTTCCCACCGGGTCAGAAAACCAAGAAAATGCCTGACCCGGTGGGAAACCTGAGAAAAATTCTTGAATACCATACGCCGGGAAAATCTGAGATCATCCCGTGTTCAAGTTTTGGTCGTCTCAGATTTGCAAACGTAAACTTAATACAAAATGAAAACCCTAATGTCAAGTTTAGTTTACGGTTCCCTTGAAGTGGCAACGTGAATCATTCGCTAGGAAGTTCGACATACTCCAATTTGGCCAATTCTACTAATGTAGCACAATAAGTACAACACTTTCGCAAAGATGGCTCATGGCTCAATATCAAAGAGAAAATAGCAAATATTGAGGCTACATTAAAAGGAAGATTTTCAAACAGGTTGTTTTAGCAATACGGGGTGAATATTTTGAAGAGTTTTTTTTTGGGAGAGGAATTTTGAAGGGTTGTTTTTTTACCTAAATAACTTATCCGAAATTATAAACGGTTATTCATGGCTTTTAGTCATACTATTTTTCCTTCACACATTATTTAAAAATGTTCTTTCATATTTTTGTTGCAAATATTATTTGAAGAAAAAAGATCGTATTAGGTGCTAACGGGGCCGTTTCTAAGTCATAACATAATTCTCTTTTATAGGCTCTTTCCAATAGAAACCACATTCGATAATACCGTAGCATCGTTTTAATCTTCTGCGATTGATGAATCGCTGTTTTAGGTAATCTTTTAGGTAATCGTGGTTTTAGGAAACTTTTAATTTTGCCAATTGGTCGAGGACATATTGGTGGTGTACGTTGCCACGATTCATTAAAATCTTCGTGATTAAATATCTCCTTCAAAGTCAATGATACCATCTGAATCAATATCAATCAATACCTTATGTCAATGGAAGAAGCACGCGCTAACTTTCTCTTTTATTGATGAAAGGCAAAAGAATATGATCACCGGCTAAACATTTGCACTTTCCTATTCAGAAGCCTCAAGATGTTTCATCATGATGCTTCCAGTCAAATCGAAGAACTCCGTCTTCATTATTGGTAATGAATGCAGGTCATAAAGCAAGCTGAGAAGAAGCCTGTGCCCTGTTTTTACCCTAAAATCTACGGCATTTAGATTCCCTGGGTTTCTTCTTATACTAGTGGAGGAGTATAGCATGGGGTTTTATCCGGAAAATAAATTATGCAACACTATCAGACGTGGTCGCTTTTGAAAGAAGAGAGAATTATGTGAAATAATTGCATGAATGATAACTTCAACGATATCTATACGAATTAAAAATTTCGGATTATAAAGTCATAAGTACAGATTTTTTGCCTTATGCAGTGTTTCGGACGCCTTACCTGTCTGGTTTCTACCACCTGGTAACATTATTTGTGTGTGTTTATCTATATATATATGCACATAAATATCTTCGAAAAACGCATATAAAACATCTAAAAAGACATTTAGACACAGAAACACAAAGAAAGGAAACATATATTCCAGTCAAGGCGAATGATTATTACGCCCTGCAATTTTTACACCGTCTCATGTATGTAGTTTTGACGTTTCGACGGCACGGCCGTCATCATCGTACCGTCGAAGTGTCAAAACTACATATGCGAGTTCCTTTTCTTTATGTTTCTGTGTTCAAATGCTTTCATCAATATATTCATATACATACAAACACGAAATCCCGCCATGTGGCGAATACATATTCATTCACATGGAAATAGATAAAAAGAAAAGAGGATAGGAACACATATAAAGGACGAACACCGGAGAGGTGGGGAAGGCGGAATCGAGAGGATCACAAGTGTAAAAATATTTCCTTTACCGAGCTTTGAACCATGGATCTTGCGACTTGCCGGGCCGATGACTTCCCCGCCTTCCATGTGTTCCTTATCTCGCATTTGGCTTAATAAACATTCAAACATTGTGAGTTATTATAGTATATCTTTTTACACAAGAAGACGTCGCTAGATATTGATTTCTAAAAGAGCTGAATACCACTTGGTATCAAAATACTTCTCGAGTATCGAATGGGATTTGTTTGTATGCCGGGAGATGAAAAGGTGATAAAGAAGCGTCTCGGCAGAAGGGCAAGAAGAATCAATAGCTTTGAAGTTTCCTCTTTTGTCAGTGAAAATAATTATTTAGGGTTTATCATAGCGTCTGAGCTCCGGGTTCATTTGTGTAATGATTTATTATTCCGATTCGTCATAATCCTTTGTGTCGGTAGTAGGAGTTGATGGGGTGGGGCTGGGACACTAATACTAGAGAAAATCATTTGAAGCATTATATATAGTGGTTATTTCGAAAGGGGTAGAGTGTTCATTCATTGGAGGGAAACCCGGCGTTACATTTGCCTAATCTTAACGAAAGGCGCCAAGGTGTCCACGGTTAAACGTCCCCTCCGACGGACGGCGTGCACCACTTGAATTATTTGCAACATGGCACCCAAACTATGGATCTGGATACCCATGATCTTGCCATTGCTAGGATTCGAACCAGGGTTCAAAGTTGGCAATTTTCCACAAAAATCCACAAAATTTTTGTGGAAAATTGCCAATTTTAATTAATCATGATATTCCACCATATCACGCCTGAAACGTCTCTTTTTCTCAGGGTTCAAAAGGTGGGAACAAAATACATTAGCCACCGCTCCATCCCTACCCCCTTCCATTTATATGTTATTTGAAGCATGCTATTTCAGCAATTTTCCCAGAAATCAGGGGTTGATTCTCCAAGTATTTTGTCCACGTTTAGTTCATAATTTTTTGGAGTACTGTAAAACTGTTTCCTTAGGTTTAAAGTTGTCCAAGGTTTCTCTTTGTATACATGCCGCTATAATGTAGTTCTTAGTGTAAAAAACCGAGCGTCTTACTACACTTTATTGAACACCATTAAACCTCTTCGTTGTAGAAGAATAAAGGAACTCTTAAGGGTCTTAAATACCTGAGACCTATAATTGAATAATAAAATACACATTTGGCGTGAATACATTCCACTTTTTTGTAATTTATCTGGGGTGTTATAGAATTTCCCCCATTAATTTTCAACAGGTAATTCCGCTGATTTTCCCTAATACGAAGGTTTTTACGCCTAATGAAGCGTTCCAATGATTAATTTGATCTTTTTTCTCTCAATTCCGCATCATGTTACCGTAGGCAAAATGACTGCGTACCGTTCCCTTACCGAATTAGTCAGCCGTCTCGCCAATCACCCCTTACACCTTTCATCCCTTCCTCTACACCCTTTCCCAGATCCTAATCATCCTTTCCCTTTGTTCCCACTGCCCTCTTCGTTACCGCCCCTACTCTCAAAAATCCCTGTGGATCTCTTCATTGCAATAGTTTGTCAACGCTGATTATCCATTTTTACCCCCTTTCGTTTCCCCTTTTCCTCTCTCTCTCTCTCTCCCTGTCTCTCACACACACACGCACACATTCAATCCTTTTTTTCATTCTTTCAAATGATTAGTACCCGCATGGGATACCTAAGTAGTCAGCAGTGGAGTTCAAACCCTTGGGTCGGACGATGTCCTCCAAACTTAATTGGATCTTCGTAGTCGTCTTTCTCTGTTCCGAATGGTCAACGGCTTGAGTTATTTATATACCTCCAGACAGGTGGGAAATTAGTTTGAGGACTGGGATAACGGAGACACGCAGGGGAGGGGGGGAGAACAATTCCGAATTTGACTTATCCTTAGAGATAAAAAGAGTAAAACTAGGGTCGGAATCTTCTCTTTGTACGGACGGGATCATAAATCTCTCCATTCGGATGGCTTCGTTAAGCTTAACCTGAGACCGTCAATTTTGGAGGCCAGCACACCGAACAAATTATTATGATGCTCTGTTATTTAAGTAGATTCGACCAACGGAATTAAATAAAAAAAAAGATAGACACTTTTTAGAACGGATTCAAGTATTCATTCTTCCCTCGTGCGAAGGACAAACATTACAAAATCCAAATTAAGCATTTCAAAAATGTAAATTTGACAATCAAAATTTAAGTATGTAGTCAAGAAAATCCATTATTGCAGTATCTATACGGGTATGTTGGAGCATATCGGCAAATATAATTTATACGAGTATTTATGTGCGAGCTCCTTTAATGTAACATGTAAAAGCTCCTATTTATGTTCAAAGCACCGGTGCCCCAACTCTTTCTGCAATATCCCTTTTCGGGAGTTTGCGGGATATTGTTTGTGTGGATGTAAATTCACCGTAGGGCATACTGTAATTCTGTTTCGGAACGGAGAGCTGTGCTTCCATTTGTAGAAAGCATGCGTTAGTCATGCCGTTAGTGTTATTTTGGTCGTCATTAAAGATAAACTTGTTCAAAGTTTTCTCATTTATGTACCATAAACTCTTTTTACAATGGTGTAGTTGTTTTTAACGATAACTCCTGTAGTTTTTTCTTGAAAACTGCTTTGCTTGAAATTATCGATACCATACAATCATGGGTTGCCGGTAAATTAACGAATATTTTGAAGGAAGGTATGTAATTAATTAAAATTGGCAATTTTTCACAAAATAAAATTTTAATACGACCGGGTTCGATTGAACTACATCATCTTCAGGTATAAGATACCTGAAAAGCCTGAAGATGATGTAGTTACATCGAAACCGGTCGTATTAAAATTTTATTTTGTGAAAAATTGCCAAATTTAATTAATCATTATATTCCACCATATCACGCCTGAAACGTCTCTTTCTAAGGTATGTAATAGTGTGAGTTACAATGTGGAGCCTGACGGAAACATTTCTGAAATTCATTCCCGCGTTGTTCCTGATTTTAAATTATGTTCATCCGTATCCATATAGTCGGACACTTGTCAATGGTGAGAAATTGTACATTTCATGATAATATTTTACCATGATGACTTGTCTGCAAATTGTTAATGTAATTTCCATGCTCTTTCGCCGTTTTGTACCCTACTTTTTTATCACATTTTTTCTCATTCACTTACTTCTACATAATTTCCCGCAGGACACCGTAAGGGCGTGTGGCCGGGGATGTTAGGTTAACAGCGATGCATGCCCAATTACAGCTCTACAGCAGGTTATTGAAATAATGTATACTACGACCTACATGATCTAATCTACCGTAGCTAGTCGGGGTCTGTAATATGTATTTAATATCCACGGATAAGAGACCCGCCTCAACATTGCATAGAAACTTTCACCTGTATTTCAATCTAAGGTCAACTAGAGGCTTTCATTTTAATTCTTCCAATAGTGTTGTGATACTGCAATGTTGTTCATTGCAAATCTTCACGAACCTAACTGTTGCACTTCGTTGCACTCGATCTAGTTCTAAAGCTAAACCTGCCTCGTGAGAAACCCATACACTGGCAACGTAATCAAATGTTGCATTATTATTAGGTAATCTACCGGTTAAGGTAGGTTTTTTGGATGGACACAACTATCAAATAAGTAAATATTTTGTAACTCCAAACAAAACCCAATCCAGCAACCTAAACTACATTAGGTCCCTCTTCATCTTTGTGTACTTCTTTTCTCCCTTCATCCCGTCCAACATCCCCATCCTGTTCCTACCCTTTCCTCGCTTGCCCAACATTCTCCCCTCTATTACCTTCTTCAGCATTCCACTACCGCTCAATACGCCTTTCATCCATTTTTCCTGCCTCCATAGGATTTCTCTCAACAAACCCCTCTTCTCACACACCATCTCCAGTACTTCCTCATTTGTTTTCCTTTCGGTCCATTTCACCTTCTCCATTCTTCTCCACACCCACATTTCAAAAGCCTCCAATCTACGTCTATCCTTCTGCTTCAGTGACCACGTTTCCGCACCATAGCTAACGTAAAATAACAGAACACTTTTACCCGCTCATTATATATCATAAGTATCCTTTTTATGAATTTTAAGAAGTGTGCCTTAAATAGTTGGTTTTAAAACTCCACTTTTCGTAATTTTTCACTTTAGTCTCGCGTATCGAAGCTGTTATGAGGTTAGAATACCATTTTCTCACCGTTATACTTGTATTTTTTTTGCGGTCTTACATCCAATATGGTGTCCATTGTACGCTATTCAGTATTGAATAACGGCTTATGGTGTTAACACATATTTATAGCGACGTATTACTTATTCTTATACCATGTTTAATGAAGGAACTAAGTCTGTCTGCTCTGAGTCAAAATCGTCCCAGGCGTATTCAAGTTCAGACCTTGCTGATGTGAAATAACACTTATCATTGTTTTTATCAGTAATTAAATTTTCCTCTTTGTTTCGTAATAAATTTTTTTGCATTCGTAATACATTTTTATTCCTCAATTAGGTAAATCGGTGAATAACTTAAGCACGATTGTTCAATTGTTTTTTTATATATTCTTTCATGACCGATGTATACATTCATTGCCAAGAGAGAGACCTTATGGAAAAAATGAAATATTATTTACTTTCCCATCTCTCCAATTTCTTACTGTTTCTCAAGTGTTTATGCTTCTGTCTAATTAGAATTGTCCCCGCACTCTCCCATCAGTTACTAAATCATTCCTCCTCCGTTTCACTTGCCAATATTTGTTTACGTTGAAAAGGAGACTCTAAACCGCGATATCTATGCCGCAGGATAAGAGGGAAATTAATATTGCCGCATTCTGGATTATTCCGACGCATTAACGTTACTGCCAAGAAATCAACCCTAAATACCCTACATTCAGTAAAGGAAAATGAGAGCGGTAAAGGCGGAGACAAGACCGCAAGCAGTCGGGAGAGACATACACGTATCTACTGAGTGGTGATGCCACAGACGAAAGCTCGTTAATACTTGAAAAAAATTATTTAAAAAAATGTGTTTCGTAGTTTGCCTTTTTAAAATGGGAGTACGATTTTTTGATGAACACAGACGGTACACTCGTGCATCTTTAAGCCTCCTATAGTAAAGCAAAATATAACACCCACACGACAATAAATATTTCTTCAATTCCTCTCCCTTCATTCCGTCCAACGGCCCTATTTTTTTCCCAATTCTACCATGCTTATCTCCCCTGCCACTTCACATCGCCAAACAAAATACTTTGCATGTATTTTTCCGGTCTTTGCTCAAACTCTTAACAACTCTCTCTCCTCCCCCACCATGTATAATACTTCTTCGTTTCATTTCTCTGACTTAATTTAACTTTGAGAGTTTTGATATGTCGGTTTTGATGATAATATAAACCGTGAAATGGATGCAAAGTGAATCGAAAGGAAAAAGTTCTAGGCATGTTAGGAGAGGAGATAAGATTTTTGGGAGAAATCAAAGAATGCACGCATTTTGCATTAAATGGCAGTGGAATGTGGTAGACTAAGAAGGGAATGTGGGGTGAAAGAGGTAGTGGGAGGAAAAGAACCGCCATGCTGAATGGTTGGAAGGGAGGTAAGAATTAGGTGAATTTGAAGAATGATTTTTTTTCAATCCAGGTTTTAGATTATTTATTTAGTGACACATTCGTTTGGACTTGGAAATTTAGCAGCTAGGTAGCGGTTTTGGTTGTTGATTAAACGAAAACCTACTTTGAACGGTAGACTACTTACATTAAGGATAATGTTTTTGCACATGAAAAATCCTAAAATTATAATTTAAAACCAAATTTTACAACATTTACCCTTGGTTTGTATCCGTACAAAAGTGTAGCCGTAAGTCTTAAATCGACTCATGTATCAGTTAGACCTAAATGCTTTAATTTATGCTGTCACCTTTGGCGTTGCAATTTATGAATCGCATATTATCACATCATAATCGGAATAGTGATTTTATATTTTTGGATTAATAAATCCATCGGAAAGATCATTAATCTGTTAAGCAGGTGGCAACAGATCGTAAAAACTGGAATGAAATGAAACGCGCTCATTCTATTGTCGTATAGAACGTAGTATATTGAAGAGAAAAAGCTGTTTAGGATATTTTTTATTTCGTGAATATGAATGGAGAAAATTTAGTGGACGGCATAAAGTACGTAATATTCTATCGGGAAAAGATACTTTTGTTGGCATAGTAATGGTAGTTCATCGATCATCAATATTAGTTATCGTTCTATTTAACATTTTATGAGAAGTATCAGGGAAAGTCAACTAGTTTTTCAAATTAAATTATCCAGGTAATAATATTGCATTCAGTCGATTTGAGTACAGTGAACCTACAATTATGAGAAAGGCAATACGACACGTCAACATGCGTCAATTTTTAATTCCATGGTGTAGCTGAATTTTCCATTTACCTCATGCATATTAGTAAAGATCATATCTACGGAAGTCATTTTTTCGTCACTCCTGAGGAATATTTTTCACTGCTGTTAGGTTATTTAGAAATGAGGACGAGGTTTAAGCACGAGTTACGATTTTGGCTTGAAAAAATTACTTAGGAACTTTGTTACTCGGGCTATCTTCGTACATAAATGTTTTTCCCAGTACCTCTTCCAGGTGCTCTTCCGCTATATTTTTCCTCTCTAGTTCATTCCATCCATATCGGGCGTCCCTTAACAAATATTCCCGTTTGATTATGTGTTGTTATGCTTTCCTCTTTTTTTCTCGTGGTCACTCTCCTCAAAATCCTCTCATCTCTCCCATTCTCACGCGCCCAACTCTACTCTCATTTTCACACGCTCACGCACCCTTTCCCATTTTCACTTCATTTCAACGTATCCTCAAGCCCTACTTACTTCTCTCCCCTTTCAACCCCCCCCCCCTTTGCTCCGCTCCTGCTCGTCTTACGTCCTTCCCAACGTAACCCCACCCCTCGCACATGCTTCGCCAAAAAAACCCCGAGGCAAGCAGACGCACTACTCGTAGAAGAGGATATTCCCTTCCACACACGCACACACACACACGCTTTCTCTCCCTCCCTTTCCATCCTCCCCTTTCCTATCCCCCACCCAGACCATAAACCTTCCCTCCCTCCCCCGTCACTTCTCATCCACCCCTCTCGGAGCATCCCTTCCCCCCCCTCATGACCCGGACCTTCCCTCTCTCCCTCTCCCACCCCGGTTCAGTGTTGCGCCGATCTTCGCATCCAGTCAGTCTCCGCCTCCCTTCGCGCGAGCATCGCCACACCATCCCCTACGAAGCGCCCGGTCTCCTCCCATCCAACCCTCGCCCTCTTCCAACCCTCCCATCCCTTAAGAGGGAGAGGCCTTTCCTCCCTCTGCCCTCCCCGTCCGTCTCTCCCCGTTCCCCTCCGTCGCTCTCCATCTCTCTCCCCGCACACACAGCTCATCTCCTCTCAGTTGTGTTCCGACGGTCTGTCGGGGGCGGCCGACGACGACACCGGCGCTCTCCCTCACCTGTGCCCGTCTCTTTTGTGTGCTCCCGCGTCGTTTCTCCCGCGTGGAAAAAAATAAGATCACAGCCGGACTGCGGGGTACGAGGATGAATTCTCCCCTTCTCCTACGCCCGGGGGATGGCATCAGATCCTCGTCGACTCCTTCCTTCTTCCTCGCGGAAGTGTGATATCCTCCTGAAGGGATTTGCCGGATAAGAAAAAGAGGGGAGGAAGATAGGGAGAAGTTTTCCCCCATCATCCCTCTTCAGAACCCCATTCCTCAGAAAAACAACCCTCTTCCTTCCTTTTACAGTTCCCTCCCACCCGTCTATATTTATATACATATATATCGCTCTCACCGCCAGAGCAACGACGCGTCGCCCCGGACGCCGGTATCCCGGACTGGCAGATTGATTGAGCCGATTGGCACGAACGGTGAGAGGACAGACAGAAAATGTCCATTCTCCTTCCCCGTACCATACCCCTCTCCGCCGTTCAACCTTTCTCCGCGGCGGGTTTCAAATCGCGTACCTACCTACTCTTTTTCCCCCGATCCTATTTTCCCACTCTCCCAACGCGGATCCGGAGACCCTTCCCACCTAAACTTGCTCGGTTTGTTTGCTTGATGTCTTCGTCCGCTCCGAGTTGGCCCGTCGCTTCGAGAAACGTAAGGGGGTTTATCCTAGCACAAGGGTGGAGGACCCGAAGGATCTTACGTGGCATGTATGAGTGTGATATTTTGGAATTCACGCAAGTTTTTTCTCTAACTGTGTGTATCGAATTTCTTTTTTAAATATAAATAATGGAATACATTTATAGCGCGGTATAAAATTCATTTATTTCTATTTTCACGATTATAACTTCGATGAATCTTTATTGCCTGCGAAATTCATCGAACGTGAGACCTGATGAGATTTCCAAATTACAAAGTAATGTTTGGTCTTGCAAAGGAATGTTGGTCCTTATCTCTCCCAGATCCAGAACCCCATCCTGTCTAGAGATAAAATATATCCCATGCCTACTTCGGTCAGTCGAGGAAGAAAGATTTCCATGCAATATGACCTCAGCAGTTTAACTTTTATAAGCGCCTCTAATGCTTTAAAAATTCCGCTCTCGGTCGGCCGAACCAGCTGGGAGAATTTGAATTCCTGAGAACTGTGTCCGGTAGGCCAAAAACTGTCTCCTTGACCAAGTTTCGAGGGCAGGACAGTGCAGAATTATTATTCTATGTATAATTGGATTTAATTTCCTCCTCTTGGGGAATTAATCGCCTTAAACCAAAGTGTAGCTTTGTCAAACATTTTTCACTTATAAAAGTTGAGTTTGCGGTCTCCCTGAATGAACTTACGTGGCGTGGTGTACGGGTCAACTCAGTCGGCGAAATGTTTTTGAAATGTTTTATCCATTGCCTTTTTCTCCTCCTCATGTGTATTCTTGTTGCTCTTTCTCCCTGGAGTCGTGGTGTTTTTATTGCTTCCGGTTTCCTCCAGTCAACATTTTCTCCCCTCATAGTGTTTTGAACAAAGCGAGAATGCCCTAGCAGTGTCTCTGAATTCCTACGCGGAGTTTGACTGAGGTAGCAAAAAATCACAAAGAAGAGTGAGAGTGTGGATCCGATGTTGGGGGTATTACGTTGATAAAACTGCAGGTAATGGGTTTGATCGAATAGGAGCCCCCAATGAGTTCCATTTGTTGCGTTTCGAGTAAAATGTTATGTCGTGGATTACCAAAGTCCTCAGAAATTATTTTTTTTCAATCAGCTTTAATCAAAATAAAATTATTGAAAATGCAATTTTTCAATAGGTAATTAAACACTCGTTTAATTTGCTCGCTATGCTTTAATTTTACCAAACCCCTTGATTCTACTAAATTGTTGTCTCAAACGGAACTTGTTATTTTAAAGTGTATCGTATAACTTACAAACCACGCAATGATGCATGCTGTATTAAAGAGGGAAACTAGCTCGGAAACGTTGAGTAAAATGTGACCGGGAGATATTGAAAGAATTTTAAGCGGTTGATAAATTTTAAAGAATTGAATTAGTTACATTTATGTTGTAACTAATAAGTAGAGAGGATAGAATTACCCAAATCTATTGGTTCTTCCGTACATTTTTGTATTTTTATGCCCTCGTTCTGCTGAGAAAAATATAAGTCAGCTACGAAGATGACTTCCAGTATTAGACCTGTCGTCATTAATGTTGTAATCATTCCCATTTAGCTTTAAATGTCGTATTTTATAAAACTCATAACCTTAAAGGGTATTGTGGTAGTATTTTCATTTCATGAATGAACCCACGCGTGATAGATTCCAGTGCGTATTTTGATTTGTGGGTACAATTACAGCGGAGTAAAAGCGGGGAGAGTCGGGACAAATCATAGGATCTCATACGGTTGGGAATGGGGCCCAGCAAGGGGCCATTACTCTTGAAACCGATTACGTTACTGTGGACGGATATTGTAGTTTTTCCCGCCGGACCTAGAATCCTTTAGCCGACTCTTGTGTCAATAATAATCGCTTTCATCATTGACAAAGATCAAACCGGTGGACATCATCTATTGACATTTACTCCTATATTGTACTTTGCAAGCCACCGATTTGGTGTAAGACAGAATTGCCTACAGTCCGAAGCGTCAAAGTTTAGCGTTTCTTTATTGTTCTTCAGTGACGGAGTAGTTTAGTGATTCAAAATACCGAAATTTTTTTGGCAAAAGCTTATATCGTATACCCTATAGTATCAAAATTTAGCATACTCCTACACATATACGTGACAGGCTGAGATTAAGGTTTGCAGTAAAATAAAAATTATATAAAATAATAACTACTCACTAGACTACATGGCATAACGAAATATTTCCTTAGCGACGTCGTTGGCAGTTATTCTGACATTATATTCATCATAAGAAAATGTTTAATATGTATTGGTTTGTAAGGTTTATTTATTTTAATTTTCGTTATCACTCGTATCGTATTGGGTCATAGCTAACATTATTTATAATATGATCGCTTACTTCCAATTTATTTAAAAGGTTGAAGTCATAGGTTTGACATTTAGTGCTTGAGTAGTTCTGAACGTAGTTCTTCTAATAATCTTTCGGGCACGGGATTTTTTATATCACTACAGCGTTTTACAAATCTGGCTTCCCTTTGCTGAACACGATCTGACTCGGTAGTCAAAACGACTCTTTGAGGATCCCATGTCCCGGGACGCCAGCCACAAAATGGTCACCCCCACTCCACCGGAGATCCTGTGATGCACAGGGTGCGTTTTCCGCCTTGCCAACATCCGCCACCACCTCTCCTATAACCCTTACTCTATCTCTCTCTTTCTCTTCAACTTCCCCTCCTCTACCTTATTTCTCCATCTCCTTCCTTCGCCTCCATTACTCCCCAATCGGGTCCGTTCATCCCCTCTAACCCGGAAAACCCCTTTCCATTGAGCTCCCAGAAATTAGGAGGGTGCCAAGATCCAAGGGTGATAACAATTTTTTTCTTTTATTCTGTTTTTCACGTATCCTTGCCCCTTCGTCAACGTGCCAAATTTCATGGGTTAGGATTGCGGGGACGGCCGGAGTCGTGTTCATACTCCCGTCTTCCTTCCCCCGCCCACCCCTGCCCCTTGTCTCTCTTTACTTCCGCCCCAGGGGGTGGTTTTGTTTTTTTAATGAAAGAGCATGTTCGAGAAAGTTACGTCGACGCGACGGACTTGTCCTCGCGATTTTATAGCTTCCGTTCCATGTCGTTTAATTATCTCTGAGCGGACTCGGAAAAGGTTCAGGGTTACCCTACGCCTTGTCATGAACGGCAGAGGTTTCGGGAAATCTCCGCACTAGAAATTCACATTTCGTGAACGGAACACAAATAAATGCTCAATTGTTGAAATATCTATTTTGATAGTTACAGTATTTCAATAGTGCAAGTGTTTAAATTGTTTGCCCCTTGGTTTTAGCTTATTAATAAGCCGTAAAAATAATTAATACATCATTAATGTAACATAAATAGTGATTAATCATTATCATATTGGTTTCCGTTTAAAATATTTTACGATATCAACTTGGGAACTACTTGTAATAAGAATTTTGGATGATTTTCGGATGTATGTTGAACGAATATCGTGATTGGCATAGTGAGCTGTGCGTGGCATGCTTCCACTCAAGAGCATCTCAATTTATAATTCAGCATTCGTCAAGATCATTAGTTGATCTAACTGGATAAGTGGAAATTTCAAAATAAGTTGCTCATCAAGGAATGAAGGTGTTAATTAAAAGAGGGGTTTTTTCTTCCAAAAAATATTGTGACACGCACCAATTTTTGCGGCATATGCTAGAAAAAATTGGGCACGGCACTCTCGAGGACACTCACGATGAAAAAGTCATTACCTCGGTAGGGATTCCAGCATCGTATTTCCCAATTAACGTCCGGGATGTGTTAGCCAGTTAATCCACTAAGCTACGAGTACCTTAATTGGAGATGAGTAACAGGGCAGCAGCTACTACTTTCGGAATGTCCCTCGAGGATATTTTGGACTATTCACCATGATACAGCCGTTTTCTGCGTTTTCAGAGTGAGTGGAATGAAGGAGACTCTCCTTCCGATCTATGTTGAGGGAATCATAAGCAGTAACTATTATAGAAAGTGCAGTGGGAAAATACACACCACTGTGTAATGGCGCAGCCTTCTTTAAGTACGAGGCGTGTTCATAAAGTAAGGCTCGTTTGGTCACAGGAAAAAATATACTCATATGAAACACATTTTATTGGCACTTTTAGTTAGCTACAAACCTACTTCACTTCTCTACATAATTGCCGTTCATTTCTAAGCATTTTTCGTACCGCTGCACTAGCTTCTTTAACCCCTCTGCATAGAAACTCGCCGCCTGAGGGTTGAACCAATCGACAACGCCCTTCTTGAGTTCCTCTTCGGTTTCGAAACGTTGTCCACCGAACCACTGTTTCAAGTGCAAGAAGAGGAAGTAGTCGCTGGGTGTAAGGTCAGGACTGTACGGTGGGTGGTTTAAAGAGTTCCCAACGACCCAAAAATTCTCGTCCACTGGACATTCTTTGCTCTTTGTGGTGGTCGGTGAGCATTTTCGGTACCACCTTGCACGCAATGTGTGGTATCCGAGGTTTTCCTTAACAATATTGTAGACAGTAGTGCGTCCAAGTTGAGGAAATTGTTCAGTCAGGCCATTAATTGTCAATCGACGATCACATCGCAGTTTTTGTTCCACTTGCGAAACAATTTCATCGGTCAGAATACTGGGCCTACCACTTCGCTCTTCGTCATGGACATTTGTTCGTCCATTTTTAAAATCACAGCACCATTGTCTAACCTTTCCTTCACTCATAACTGTAGGTTTATAAACTAGGCATAACTCCCGATGAATTTCAGCAGCCGACAATCCTTTTGCATACAAGAATCGTATGACAGAACGCACTTCACAACTGGCGGGATCAACGATTGTCGCGGACATTGTTGTTTGCATGCACGGACAAGCAAACGATTCTGAAACAAAACACATGCTGCTATAGCTTCTTAATGAATCAGTAGATGGCGCTGCAGGAGCAAAACTGTGTTCTGAAGCGCCAATATTTAACTATAAGCAAACGGTACTTACTTTAAGAATACGCCTCGTAGCTTTGTCTGCCAAGTTCTTGCTAGTGATTATTTCTTTTGCACACTCAGATTTTATTATTCTCATGGCTCCAATTCATTCTTTTTGCACTGAAAAGGAGAAAAGTAGATGCCCAAAACTGGAAAAGACGTTTTCACGCAGTGCACACAGGTGTGTAACTTTCCTCTGAACATCCAAAAGGCTACGGAGTCCGCTTATTTTCAAGAAGTATTATTTTTGCGGGGAAAATATACCTCATTTCAACGTTTTGGCAGATGACGCCTTTTTTTCTCTCACCAGCCGGCTTTCCTATCTGGCAACCTGTCACCAATGTTTTTCTCGCTACGGTTTCGCCCCGTTTTTTTTAACCGTTTCTGTCTTTCCTGAGAGCCTTAGTATCTTCAAGCCACATTCCGCGTCTATTTCTTTTGAAATAATCATTCCAACCTTCGTGTCCACCTAATCTTACCCACGGAAGACCAGATGAGAGCTGCTTTGCATTTCAGGCTAGTTTATATTCCGGCTGTTCTTACCGTCACTCCTGCACCAACCCATATCTTACTCTTTCTTCCCCTTTTAGTTGTCGACTAAAAAGTGTTTTCATTGCTTTCTTTTCCATTTTGGAGAAAATTAGGTTTTTTAATTCCATTCTTCCGCAGGTAAATCTTCCTTCGTCATCCATCAGTTAACGACAAAGTATTGTTTTCAGAAAAATATTAGTATTGTTTTAAGATATACGGGGGGCTCATTTTGTACCCGACATTCAAATGGGGGTGTTCAGGGACATTATTCGGATTTGTACGTGTACTCTAAAACTATCAGCGGCCGAATTCTCTTCTCGCTAGGATAGGTAATGATAGATAATTACACGTCATAATTATTAGATAACCATATAATTTCAGATTTGCAAAAAAAAACTTAATTTAAATAATTATCATGAGGGTCAACATATATTTCAGCGCAGTGGGCTAATTTAAAATATTTTTTATCTTCAAGCATTAGATTTAGAAACGTTCTGGAAGGACGTAACTAGGACTTAGGATGTTGGATACAATTTTTTTTAAAATTATGGATTGTATGCTAAAAAATTGTACGTGAAACAATTGTTGCTTGTATGATAAAACAATGATTAATTAAGTGGAATAGAATGTCTGCGAAATAAATACTTCCCATATTTGTTTAAAATAGGAGTCAATGCATCGCAATTCACTGATCGAGGACGTATCTCTCACGGTGTTTCTATTTTTATGCTTTAATAGGTTCAATTTATCACATTATAAAAGACGTTATTAGTTCACTGGCTGGACCAAATGCAGGACGCTGAAGATTCCTGTCGGAATATTTACTGAAACGTGGGTTAGACTGTCATTTGTTTGCCCCCAATAATTCTCCATCTATTCCGTGTCACATGTTTCCTCTACCACGAGCCATCGATTCTCCGCGCGTTATTTATCACTTCGTTACAGCCGCAATCATGACGAAACGTTAGCAGCTGTTAGGTGGCAGTCTCAATTTCTCTCGAGCAAATTTGCTTGTCCTTCCGTCCGTCAGTGCTTACCCTTTTCCCATGACGGCACCAGGCTCTCTCGGCTTCACACCTCTCTCCCTCCCCCTCAACCCCCGAGCACTCCTTTCAACCCTTCTCCGTCCACGATCCCTTCTCACCGCAAAATCGCACACAACCAACCACCACACCCTTCTCACGCCTCCGCTTTAACCCACCCCCCCCACCTCTCCAATCCCCGCCGTCTCCTCCCCATTTCGCACCCTCTTTACGAGACTCGCACTAGCCTCTCTCTTAGGCAGTCTGCCCACGCCGCCCACCCTAGAGAAGGAGGACTTGCTCTTTTCCTCTTCAATCTCTTCAAACTCCTTACAGATGGGAGCTCCCAAAAACCATCCAAATCCCTTTCGGCTCACCCTTCCTTCTCTGCTTTTTTCGACCTCCATATCCCCTTTTAAAACATTTTGAAAGTCATCTCCGTGGACGTTGCCCTTCATCTATTTCCATGTTGTTATATCTTTTTCTTCTGTGCGTTTATGCCTACGAAAAAGCTGAAATGGACCACGAAGGGACGACAGCATTTTTTTTTCTTCTCTGGCACATGCGCCGGTTTATTACTCTTAAACGGAATTATTCCGAGTAGATTTACCCCTTTACTTTAGTCAATTAAACATCTTCCTTGTTTGGTGCGCATTTTAACATTTTGATAATTGTATTTTAACACATTAAAATTTTTGTTTTTTTGTCAGGTTTACTTTAAAATTCATGTAATAATGTAGCCGAAAAATCATTTGTTATTAATTAGGAAATTGAAACGATTTTATGTTGGGTCCTTGGTGAAACTTGAAGAAACTATTGGAATGAATTTCCGAGGATTTAAAACAGGATGATTGGCAAATTTATTTTTTTTATAAAGAATATCCCGAGAAAAGATCAACGTTGTCCTTTGTTTTATGCATACATTTTCTACTTATTATGTAGTTTTATGAACAAGGCTTTTATTTCGGTTGATACTGCGCTAGATCAAGTACTTGTCATTGTGACTCCGGGATCCGAGGTGCGATATATGTAGCCCTTTAAGAATTCCTGGAAAGCAGTGAATTATTTGCATGGGTGACCTTTATACGGATCTCATAACTTCTTACGCCTGGGGAATTTTTGTCAGCGGGAAATACTCAGGAGATGCTGATCTTTAAAAATGTTTCTTCTTCTACACAGTTCTTTTTAGTTAAAGTTAATATATTTTTTTTGGATCAAGTACTTATTATGCTATGCCGTGTAAGCAAATTATTCCCCTAGTGTTTACTCAGGCGCGTTTTTGTTTGGCAGCCGATGGAGCTCTTCGAACGTAAAAGTTTCCATTTTGCAAAGTGAAATCAGTCGTTAAAACGCAATGCATGCCGCGGAGCTAGATGAAATACGAGTAGATATGCCTTTGGCTAAGAACTCATTCCAGCTCCCAACAGGCTTTGAGACGGCGTTGAATGTGGTCAGCATTTTTCGGGTGAGAATCCAATTAGAATCCTTACATAATCAATGGGAAAAGATTATGAAGTATCAAGAGAACACAATGCAGTTTCTTCTTAATTTTAAGTTAAATTTTTTTTTTAATTTTAAGTTTTTCGTAAAATTTTCAGAAAAATGTCAGGTATTTTGTCTTCCTCTAGAAATAAGAGTATGTCCTTGTCTCTCAAGTGTTTTGTACTTTCAGGCGTGATGTGATGAAATTGGAACGCATTTCTGACTAAAAATTAGAAACAATATTTAAATAGTGGAAAAGTTTTACTATCTAGTCATTAATCTTTGTCGAATACTATCTTTCGGTGTCAGTCAATTAACATAGATTTTAGTAGTCCTTTAAGATATATACATCCACAGAATACCTCGCAAGCTGCCGCAAGGGCGTGTGGCGGGGGATGTTAGATCATCACTCGTAAAAGAGAACTAAATCATTTGCAAAATCAACGCATCAATCCAAACATACACCCACAGTAGCGTATACAGTCATGCAAAAACCCTTTCAACTTACACTTATTATTAATATTATTATTATGTATTACATATACAATCAACTAACAAACAATTATCTCTTAGAATGTAGTAAATATTTATCCAATAACGTGCAACCTAGAACTTGACAAGTTAGAAGGCAAAATGCCACTGCTACATGGAATCTAATTTTCTTGCAATCATTCAAGCATAGTTCCTTATTCAAACTTCCTTTTCTCATTCCTTGCTTCTCTAAATTCATGGTTGGCCTTCGACTGTATTTCCTCTTTTGCTTCCACCAGCTAGTTATGAACTCCAGGAAATTATACCGTCTCAGAATGTATCAAATTTGTTTTAATGTCCTTTTGCAGGTGACCGCGTTTTCAGTGTTATTTGTACGTATATGTAATATTCTCAGGACAGTCTTCTTCATGAGAGAGCCGAGGTAAGCATTAATCAAAGGGGAATGCTATGTTACATCTCGAAACTCGGTTGGTTAAATTCCTATAGGCCTGAATGTATTCAAGGTTTCGATTGTTCCGAGATTTGTGGGCCAAATTGTTCCGCTTTACTGTGATGTGGGGGACTCGCTCAACCAATAAACTCCTCGCCATTATATTTAGGATGTTTTGTTTTGCAAAATTACAATTCTTTAGACACGCACTAACTGACTGACACTTTATGACTCTTTACAAAATATAAATGACTGTTATTGGTGTAAAAACCATTAAAGTTTTTTAAATATCGATGAAATAAAAAATTTCCGTCGCAAATACATGAGCAAATCCGGTGAGTGAATTTGCGTGAGAAGCTAGGTTTTTTCAATCGACTCAGTCTTTTGGGAACGAGCCCGCCAATCTGATTTTTCCTTGCAGAGATTAAACACGGTGTTGTTCTCAATCCAGTAGAGTTTACGTCCTCATAAAATGTGAACTTCGACACTGGCATAGTGGGACTCACTTTTAATTAGGCGTGAAATACTATGTTGATGCAGATTATTGGTAGATTACGTTCTAAAGCAGTTGCGTATTGGCTCAGTTAAATGGTAACGCACCCGTTAAGGTTTTTCTCATAGCCAAATAGCTTTCACTCACTTAAAATTATAAATCCCCTTGCATTTTAAATCCTTCTTTATAAAATCAACTTTGACTTTTGGAAAAAGAAACCTACTAAGGCTCACATTTTACTCACAAAGGAGAGTGTGAGGGGTAATACCATTCTGATGGGGATGCCTTATTCATGGACGTTTGCTTTCAGTCTCCCTCGACGTCTGCTTTTCCTATGCCACCAGACCTTCCCTTTCAAGCACTCCTCTAGGCATTCATCTAGAAATCCCCTTCTCTCGCGGCCTCTTCGACCACAACTGGCATGCTTTCCCGTATCCTCAATCCCACCTGACGAAGTTCCGCTCATATGTATCGGAGCATTCAGTATCCGCCGCCCTTCCTCATTCACCCACCCGTCCACACCACTCCCTCTGCGCCTTTTCATTTTCTCCTCTCTCGCCTCGCAACATCCCTCTCTCTCACTGAATCACTCACTCACTTCCCCTCCCGTGATCCTTCTCTCCCTACATCCCTCCCAACCGCCGCATGCCCTCCACGTCTTCTTCATTCCCCCCTCGACGACGCCCATTCTCTTAATGTAGTTTCCTCGCCCGACAATAGCAAATATTACAGTTCCCGCACGCTTTGGGGATTTTCAAGAAATGAAAAGAGAGGTATTTTCTTCGCTTTTCATTTTGTATAATTTGTATACCCGAAACATCTTCACAGTCGCCTTTCCTCGGAGAAAAAAGGATGGCGAGATCCGTATCATTCCTGGCTGTCACTCGCTCTCCCTGTAAGTGTCTTGAGTTTCTTTTTTGGCGAGCCTTGTTAAAACATTGAAAACAGTATTGAAAAGCGGTTGCGATTTCGTGGATTGGGATAATTAGGCTGTCTCCAAATTTAAGAAATGCGCGGTGGTAAATCACTTCGTTCGTTATCCTGTTTCTCCGACGGTGATTTGTATAAGCGATGTTCATTTTATGGCTGGTTTTCCTCTGCTTAGCTTCAACGCCAAGAGTCTCAGAATATGTGGATGAATCTGGAATATAAAAATGAATGTTTGAGTGAAATTTGGCTCACAATCGTGAGGTCAATCAGAGCGGCGAAGTTAGAGTATTTGAGTTTCGGGTACGGAGAAGAATGAAGAAAATTATCTGGTCAGATAGGAATAATAAAGACGAATTTTTTAATATAATGGGGCAGGAGAGGAAGTTGCTGGTTGAAATGCGAAGGCATACTGAAGTTGGGGGAATACTATGTGATCGGAGAAGATGGAGGAAAGTATAAGGCCGGTAGGAGGCACACGTGGGAAGAACGGAAGTAACTGTGGAGGAAATTCAGCATATAACACTCTAGATATAAAAGAGAGTGGGTAGGAAACTTGATACTTTTAGGTGGACACACAATACGAAATCGAAAAAGAAAATAATATTAAAGAAGGATGGTTAAACTAACAGTTTGTCAAAAATTATAAATTGTAACTTCTTTTCACAAATAATGTTACCAAGGGTATAGTGATGAAAAATCATTTTAAAATTTTTCTGTGCTAAAATAGCATATATCGTTCGAATTCGTAATACGTCTGGAAGAGAACTCAATTTATTTCATGGCGATCGGGCAGAAGATCCTGAGCGAGTGCGATTTCAAATCTGCTGCCCAAAAGTAGGATTTTAAAAAGTTGACGAACAAACCATTTTCCCGTAAGAACATCGAGAACACAGCTATCCCTACTCGTATAAAATCATTTTATTACTTCCACTGCGTCATATTTTACGAAATATGAATTCTTTATGAACATTATGGATGATTTTAAAATTGTTAAATTTTCAAAATATTTATATTGTTCCTTCAAATAGTGCTAAAATTATGAAAATGTGATGATGAACTACACTTGTCATTGAGCAATTTGGCATCGGAAGTTCATGACGAGATAGACTCGTCATTTCAGCGCAAGGGGTTAATGTAGCGCGAAAGAAACTCCGCGTGATGCGTACATAGAAGTACCTGCACATGATGTGTCCAAAAGTTAACCTTTGCTGGGTGGATTGCCTATGATGGTGAGTGAGGTTACGGTCGTCATATATTTGATTGCGTACTATTTTAAAGAATAATGCGTGGATAAGGGTGTGGGATTTTACGATTTGATTTTATTATTTAACTTTCTCAAATTGTTTTATCAAAGTCTTTCTCTCGAAAGGATCGTTTTTTGCAAACCGGAATGAATAACTGAATGTTTATAAAGGTCCTAAAAGATTCTTATTCGAAGGGCAGTAAGTAGTTCGCCAGATCAGCGGTTTTCCGTTCTCCTGGAGTAAAGAGTTAACTAACATAGGGAATGAGGTGGGCGATAAATTGCGGGGGATAATGTACCGATTGATTTGTACGAGAAGGGATAATTTATGGAGTCATTGATTCAAAATGTCATTTCACTAATGTCGTTATTAGACCGAATTCCAGAAAAAAATCTTTCGTGACATGAATCTAATCTACTATTTATATTTATATAATATTGGTTTTAGTGCGGGTCGCGGAGGTCTAGTGAGTATAGCATTGGACTACTGACCGGAGGGTCCCGGGTTCGATTCCCGGGCGAGGCACTTTGAGCACCTGCAGCTCCACCCAAGCTAGTTGATTTTTCGGGTACCAGATCTTCCTGGGAAACCATAACCGGCACAGGGAAAGGAACTGGCCCCCCTACCCTGATGTGTGAATATTCACACGCTGTCGGGCTTGGTACATGGGTGAGCTCTACCATCACCTACTAAACCGACCTTCGGGTTGATTACTGTGTTTATGGTTTATTGGTTTTAGTTTTACCATGAAGTAGTGCATTAGAACAGTGCCTCTCAACTTATTTAGCTGAGTGAAAACATTAGAATTTTGGAATAGATTTTGATCGTACGATTAATCCGGGGCATTTTTGTCAAAACGTAGAAACTACAGCCATTTCTTTATCTATTCTTATTTGATCTGTGCACGAGTCAGTAAATGGAAAATTCATATCGTCTGGATATGTCATAATAATCATGGAAAAAGTAGTTGGAAAATTATAATCATATTTTCTATAGCCATCTGTACAAATGGGAATCTCTTTATTTTGCTCAAGGTATGCGAGGGAAAAAATTGTGCCCATCTGCATGCTTAAGGTAGCCCAAATTTCGCTCCGTGAAATAGATACCCAGAAGTTAATTCTTCAAAGGGAATAATTTGTACCTGGGAAGCCGGAATTAAAAAGTAATCCCGCTTTCCCTTCATTAAATTTTCCCTCAAGAGTCTAGGGGGAGGGGGACATATTTTCGCAACCTCAACCTGGCGTCAATCCCTGAGGGAAAGGAGGAGCAAAGAGAAAGGGGAAGAGTGGAGTGCCGTAGATTTCGTTAAGGGGTCCCGTAAAGGGGTTCGGATAGGAGGAATGTGATGGGGGTGTGGTTTAGGGTCAGCCGTCAATAGAGGTCGAAATTTTCCTCAGGACTCAATTGAATCCCTATTAAAATTGCTGGCCTTTTAAGGACCCCATTTCGCCTCGAAATTTTTCGTTTAAACCATCGGCGACGCCACAGATTATCACCATGGTCCCGAGACTTGACCGGTCGAGTTCCAGCCGGGCTCCGTGGCGAACCCCGTCGAAACCCTCGGCCCTTGCGGGAGACGTCATTAATTGCAAGTCCTTTAATGCCTCCCTTGAACTCCTCCCGTACTCCCAGACCGACTAAATCACTCTTCGAAACCCACACAAGCAAAAAACTCTCTTCTTCACCCCTCCCTCCATTTTCCTTTCTTAAATGTTGCTCTCTGTTTTTTTGTACCTTCCAAGACTAGAAACGTTACTCTTTTTCTTTTACTCGTTAAGATTGGAATACTTCATTTTTCTAGGAATTTCCCCTGGAACAAATTTTTGATATATATATATACCTTCGATTTTACTTGAAAAAGTGACAAGGTGTTGAGTAATTGTCCCAAGCATGATGTCAATGATAATTCAGTCAACAAATCATACTCCGCCTGCCATGGGCAGTGACGGAGTTATTTGTGGTGAGAGATTTCGGTATTTTCTGATTAAAAAATAAAATAATTTGAAACTTTCGTCTTTACGTATTTTTTTGGAAAAAGCAAGAAGAAATCAGAAGAAACAAAAGGTGCAATGCGTGAAGGAATAGCTATTGAAATATAATATTTTTAGGAAACATCGTATTAGATTAGCAAGCGTTATTTAAACGTAATGACATTTTTAATCGAAAGAGGCTATTCGTTGATATAATTTACGGATAGACAGTACTTATGTTGAATGTAGGCATGCGATTAATATAATATGTAGTTTTTATTTCTCGTGTGCATCCTAAGATTGAGAAGATGTAAACCCCAATTTCGACGGTCTGGATTTCAAGGGTATTTTTTGCTGTTCCGATAGTGGTTATTGTGATGGACCCACTCCTGAATCAGTCGTTGTAAACGGAAGTTCTTATAAACCACATGGAAAACCTGAGAACCAGTTTTATTATAATGGTCACTCACTTTTCTGCTGATTCAAAAGATTTTTGTTCGAATTCTCTTATGGACCATTTATGATTTTACCGTGATTTAAAGGAATCCCCTCCGCATAAAATCGTGTTGGTTTACAAATTGTGACATCCGAATTTTAAACGAATGTCCACACAAAGTGCTTAATATAGTTTTGCTGCTTACAACAACGCTAATGTATAACTATTCTTAAGTTTGTATAGTATTTTTTCAAGTGTCTGTATCATGCCATTAGCAGAAAATGACTCTTCGCGCAATCTTATCGTCAAATCAATTCATCAGAGTTGTTTTTCCTTAAAATTGGGCGTATTTAGCCTCTTTTACTTACTCTCTATGTATTTTCCTTAATTGAACTCAGATGTAATCATATGCTGCCAACAGGCAATAATAGGCAACCAGAATAAGATGCTCCATTCCTGTTCGTCAGTATTTACTTGAGCTTGAATTACAGTTTACAGTTACAGCTTTTCCCAAATTAATATTTGCCTTATTGCAAATAAATAAATATTTTTCATATACATGACTTCCCAGTGTCGGGATTTGTTTATTTATCACGGTATTTTTAAAGGAATGAAATAAGCAATGATAAACGACAAGCGAGAATTACCACAGGTGATAATTTCTCCAGTGGATTCCAAGTGCCCCGATTCTTTGGCCAGAAGATGGCGTAAGGGAGCTGTTTCACCACGCTAAAGGAGGATTGGACGAAACAAGAGGAAAGGATAGCAGACAAAGCGAGCATAGATAGAAATAGAAAGCAAGGATAGAAATAGTGCGTTTCGTAGCACGCATAGCCAGAGGATGAAGACGAGACACATTGTCCAAATACACGTTCAAACACGAAAACCCGTCATGTGGCGAACATATACTCATTCACATGTGTGTGTACAAATATATATATATATATATATGTGTGTGTGTGTGTGTGTGTGTGTGTGTGTTCCTTTCCCATTTCCGTATCTCTATTTCTATGTGAATGAAAAATATTTATTTTTAGAAAATAGAAATATATACATGAATACTCTGATATGAAACACAACAACATTGTGAATACGGCGGTCATGCCGTCGAAACGTTAACTACATATGTGAGTGTCCTTTCTTTGTGTTTTTATGTTTTAAAACTTTTACATCTGTGTGTTCATATATTTGTGCGTCGCCGAAGAGCGTTTCATATATATATATATATATATATATATATATATATATATATATATATATATATATATATACATATACATATGCTATGCAAATCACCAAGTCATGCTGCCGCACCTTGTGTATGCATGCCTTAATTTATTTATTAGAGAGCAATAAACACGATATGTGTGCATACATACATACGGCCTTTGGTAGATATTGATAGCCTTAATTGGATATGATCGTGAATTTAAATTTTACCGCCGTTGATCTTTTATATATTGTTGCTCACTCATGGTTTAGTGAGATCATAACTCCAGATCCTTTGCTTGATATTCACGAAAACGGTTGAAAATCGTGAAAAAAATTATTATTTAAAATGATAAATTATCAAATGATTATTTCAATGCAAATTTCAAAGATTTTGGAGACAAAAGTAGTGGACGTGATGAGGAAACAGAAAAGATAACGAATCTCCAGGGGGAGGTCGACCCATAAATCTTTCAGGAGGAAGCAATAGATACAGGTTGCGGGAAAGTTGCCGAGCTTCGCAAGGCAGATTCTTTTCAAAAGCGCCAACCAGCCTGATTCTGTATTTATGAAGATAGATTTCACGTTAAAGGGGGACCTTGAAAGGCTGCTGTATCGAAAGGAGGAAGTCCAGATAACCGAAGGAAACTACGGGTAGTATAGAGTGTCGGATAATTTTCTGGGAAAATATCAGTTTTGCCCAAGGGTATGAGTTGAACATTCGTTTATAAATTATCTTTCGAGATCACAACAAATTTGCTTGAATGTGAAGAAATAGGAAATATTTTATTTAACTCTGTAGTTATAAAACAATATCTTGACGTTAACAGAATGTTCGTTTCATTTTTTCCATGGGGGATCATATGAATTCCCGTCCTTGTTGCACTTCTTCGTAGCCGCCGAGGCGCTCCTCGGTTCAAAGGTAATGAGATGCTGAATTTGGCCACGTCGGAAATATTTTTGCTCAAAACGAAAAGATAGAAAAATTTTGCAATAGACGTCAGAGACTGGAGACGCAGTAAAGGAAACGGAACGCCATTACGCCAACTCCCCATCCCTCGGAGTGATTGCTATAATCATGTCTATTCTACCGTTTAGAAAAAAAAGGGTACGCGTTTCTTTAAAAGCTTGGGCTTCTCAGCCTTTCCACCCTGTCTAAGTTCTTGTCCTCCTATAGTGTTTACTTTTTTTTGTGCTTCAAATTCCATTCATTTCCCCCCCAAAAAAAACCCATTTTCTTCCTCACTTCTTCCCCGCTTACCCAATATTCTCCTTTCTCTCGCAGCTGTCAACATCCCACAATCTGCCACTGTCCTTCTGTAGCCAAATTTTTTCTTTTTTTTACGATTCTCTCCGAACAACTTCTTCCCTTCCCACGTACCATGTCCTCCTACATGTCTTCGTTTACCTTCCTCTACCTCCGCGTTATTTTCTTCACCCTCATCCATTCCTCTTACTAAAAAGCTTCCCCGTCCTCTTTCCTTAAAGCCCACTTTCCGGAACCGTATAATCCTATGTGCTACACTTTCCATGTAAAGTCGGTCGGAAAAATAAATTATTGCGATATGCTACTCTAAAATCGTTCCCCTTGTACTTGTGCAAAGCAAAAAGTGTTGGGTCTAACCGAAAATGTCTTCGGAATTCCGCAGAAACTCCGTACTTTTTTCATTAAGTTAGAAATAATTTCAGGATGTCTTTTTCGGTACAATTCTAACAAAATTACGGGGGCCGTTTTATCCCTCACGGTTTTTATTCATTGACCTGTAATTAATCTTTTAGTTAAACGGTCGCGTGTTGCGGTGGTTAAAGTAATTTTGATCAAAAATGTAAATTTTCCAAGTCTCTTTTTGTGCATACGCAAATACGAAAACTGTATGCTACTGTGTGTAGGAACCACGGGGACCACTTGAGATGTCTTATCCATTGCTCGAGGGGACGGTACAAATTTTAATCTACCCGTGATGCGTCACCAAGATGACCGGCCTGCCATGGTGTTCAGCGGGTGGACTCCGTAGATATCGCGTCCCACACCATGCGCCGGGATTGGCCCTGCGAGGCGAAGGTGATGATGTACTACCTTTAGTGAATGGTCTCCCATGAAGAGTGCCGCTACCTCTGTCATCGATTAATCTCGTGCACATTAACGGGAAGCAGAAGGTGCAGCTGCCCGACTCACAGTGGCAGTTAAGTGGCCACAAACAATGTCGTTTCACAATGGAATCCACTGTCTTATCGTTTTCACGACGACGCAATTATTAAAAAATTCTTTTCTTGTGCGGTTATCTTTGACAAAGTTGCTCTGGATTAGTCTTGATGAAGAAAGTAACTTGGAAGGCGATGAAATTTTGTGTCAACATTATTGGGGCTTAGAAGTGTAGCGGTGACCGGTCTGAGTCGCATAACGTAATCATCATAGACTATTGAAAAATAATAATTACATAGAAGTTCGCGTTCCATTACTACCCAGAAACTTGAATTTTTTAAGCATCTCTTAAATATTTCTCGCTTAAATAAGAAAATTTGAGCAAGGATACATTTTTATTAAATTAAAAAAGTAGCTACGATATATTTGATTACAAATGGCTCAATAAATATGAACATCGGCCTTGAGGAATTAGCATTATCATCTATAAAATGGTTAAATGCGCTGATAATAACTAGGTGTTGAAGCCAGTTGTGATATTTACCGTGGAATCTATACGTATTCAGTATAAGTTTATGCTTATGGTTTAGCATGAGGAAAACAATGGGTTTTCTTGATTAAAATAGTAACAGAATGTTCATAAAAATTTCCGAGTTGTCTGAAAAAAATAAGTTCACTTTTAAAAAATCAATTTTACACTCTAATGATCCTATTGAAATTTTTAATTAGTGTAATAACAGGATCGGGGATTTATTGAATAGTGCGAGATGAATAGGTGTGCAAAATATATCCATCTCAAAATCTTGTGCAAAACAATCCTGTTTTGCTCACACTGACGATAATTTCAGCTGTGGGGGCATCCACGTGTTTTTTCTAGTCCACGAGACAAACGATTTTCGCGTCATATTGAAAATTTTGCTCGCTCATCCGCGTTGGTTGTCCTGGACCCAATGCGCTAACGAGATATTGCCATTTCGTTCGAATGGTCTTGATGTTAAGTCAAATTTCACTTAGAGATGTGGCGATGATTCGCATTCAAAACTCTGGCTATCATTCGTTCCTAACTCGCGTGCTAACGAATTAGTTTAGGTGTTAGGTTTGAAATATTTTATAGTGATGGATTCCGGAATTGGCTGTTATCAATGATTCCATCAGAACAGCCATGTTATGCAGATTGAATTGGCGAAGTTTGCTCATCACTCTATTCTTTTCCCGTGCAACGCCGCTTGGTTATTATTTGGAGATAACGTTCGCCGAAGTTCATCAGCTGTGAGTCATACTCGTAGAGTTGCAACGCATGATGATTCAAACCGGGGCGAACGTGGCAGCGTATCGTTCACGGCCATTTTAATTCTGTGCGTGACTTCTGGGGGAAGTTCGTGTGCCGTGAAGCACGCTCTTTAATGACCTAATGGTAGACACTGCACCTCCGTCCCTGTGTAGTTCGGTAGCTCAGTAACGCCAGACGGATGAGCATTAATTCGCATAAGCTATCCAGTGATATGATGACTGTGGTGCTTCCTTAGGGGTCATAAAAACTAAGATTAATATACCTTTCACGAGGCGGACCGAATACTTGCAGTCGACTGGTGAGAATGTTAGCCGAAGCTCCAATCACCCATTTGTTGGAAAAGGCAATCATTATCCTTATTATTTCATTTTGTCGGAGCCGACGGATTTTCACGGAAAACGTTTCACTTCTCGCAATTTTTGATTTCAGTGAATGTGATAGGTTTTAGAGATTTGTCTTTTCATCACGGAATTTCCACGTTTGAAGCTTTAAAATCATCTCAATCAGTTGAGTGAAGACCCGAAGAAAGAGCTCTTTAAACAATATGATTTACTAAGTCACTATGTAGTATGCCTAAAATAATTAATGGAAAACGAAGGGCAGTAAACCACAGAGATCAATATACTGACGTTTCTATAAATCAAACTACTTTACTTTTCCACATAAACTTTTTAATTTTCACGACGCAGGTTTCATTATAGCATAACATCATCAGGTAGAAATACAAGTCAAGCACAGTATATATACATATCTCTTTTAGCCCCCCTCTTCCTAGCTCAACCAATCCTTTCTTTCCTACCTCCTCTTCCCCTCCGCCCAGAGATATGTATGCACATACTGTGCTTGACTTGTATTTTTACCTGATGATGTTATGCTATAACGAAACCTGAGTCGTGAAAATTAAAAAGTTTATGTGGAAAAGTAAAGTGGTTTGATTATTAAAAGTCAGTATGAAGATTTTCCACCAAGTGACGCCGGAAACAGTTGTATTTATCACAGAGATCAATATATTTTTCAATGATCACGTGCGAACTTGGATTGAATGGAAGGTTTTGAAAATCTAAGCAAAAAGATTAAATGTGTTATTAGTCCCATCGTACTAGGGCGAGATGAAATGAAGATAGATGGATATAAGATGTCTTCTTTACCACGAAAGATAAGGGATCAGAATAACATTATTCGACCGCGCTGGGGGAGAAAAGTGTTTTATTTCAGGAAGTAGCCTCTACCTGCAGCACAACGTAGCGGTAGCATATAGGGTTCTATTTAGGCGTAGATCATCATTCCATGATGTTTCGTAAGTCAATTTCTTCATGGTAGCACCATTTAAGGCGATTAATTTTTTTTTCGACCATTGGAATTTTCCTGAAGAGTTTATTTAAGTTTCATATCTTTTTGCATTCTACAAGGAGGGATACAACGGTTATAGCCTTTAGATTTGATATATCGGTCGAAACATTCCATCCTCAAAAAAATTACCTCCTTGATATGTCCAAATTCTTCCTTACCAGCCGAAAATATGCGTGAATGATACGACAAAATCTACTTAAAATTGAAAGAGCAGGGGAAAACAAATGGCTTTTTTGCTTCAGTATATCACGCAGCTGGTGATAGAATGAATGAGGATAGCAGTACGAAATCTAAATGCGTAGAATTCGTTACGAATCCTCCAATCGCTCGCGGTGAGAGAATTAAGAGTGAGCACATTCTCATCATGATTAAAATCAGCAGTGTATTTCGGTGACAGGCTCGCATAGCTACCAACAAACGTCAACCATGAAATTCGAGTGGAATATAGCCCGCCACTCGAAAGGGAACATAGCGGACCCGGTTAATTTCCTTTTCGCGATGAATAATTTTTTGAATAACTAGATTCTTTTTGTCCATCACCGTTTGCAACACATCCATCTTCATTTCCGCGAGCCGTTTTCGAGTGCCCAAGTTGGAGGGGTCCCGAAACAGTAGGGTGTTCAGGAGCGAAAATTTTCCCCGGATCAATCTCACCCATCTTTGATTAAGTCGGAAAATAAATAAATAAACCCACTGGCGTCCATTCCATCCCTCCCTCCCTACCTCTCACGTTCCCTTCTTCCGATTTTCCGTCCCCGCGCCTTCCTTTAATCTCCCCCTTCTCCCTTACCTTCCCGTCCTTTTAGCCTTTTCGGCAGCCCATTCAACGTTCGAAATCTCTCTCTCCATCTCAGCAGGAATTCTTCCACGCCTATTTCAAATTTGCCAATCCCTTCCGCCTCTTTCCATTCTTTCCCTTCTCACTCCCTCATCCACTCCCCCGTTTCCGCACCAGCCGACTTCCCTCTACTCAATGGCGGCTGCGCGGAAGACCGAGCCCCGGACGTTCACGCTTTCGGCGAATCCCCTTCGGGGGGCTCTTGTCTCTGTTTAAACAAGCACGCAGGACCTAGCGGAGCGCCAATTAATTTTGTCGTGTCCGCCCTTCTGTCATTCCAGGAGTAGCCACACTATTCGTAAGTCACAAAGTGCACTTGAGGGGAAACTTTTGCTTATGGGTGTGTTGCGTGCGAAGTGAATTGAGTATCAGATTCGCATATTAACTACATCGAGACACTTGAATGAGGACCTCGAGGGGTAGGTACATGGACTAACATTGTGCTAGTGTATGACTGCCAATGTCTCTCATATGCTTCACATTGCGCAAATTTTGTAAATGTGAGGCGTTGTATAACTTTTACTCCTGAAAACCTCTTTCTTATTGTTTTCTAAATTGTTATCTTAGGCTTACTTACTGTTACATCTGTATGCGTCCTAAAAGCTTATGTCGTCATATTTGCATATAAATTAATTGATAAAATAGCCAAAGGAAGGCTGTTCATGCTAAACTAAGTTTCTCATCAAGCGTAGCAATTTATTTCCCGAATCCTCATTTTTCTCTCACTTTGCTGTCAAACGATATTTTTTACGCTGCTTCCTTAATTTCACGAAGAAGTCTTATTTCTGCCTAATCATATTTTCCTCTCCGTTTCCTTAGCAATATCTCGTTGAATTCCATTCTTCAACCAACGGCTGTTTCCGTTTCCATTAGCATATGGTTTCGTTTTTAATATTTGTTTATTTTACATCAGTCCGAAAACAGCACTTCGACTTTTACATCGGACTTTGGACATTTACGTAACAATTTGACAATTGCATACATCCAAGCCCTAGGTGGAGGAAAAACCACCTTGGCGGGATTTGAACCCGAGACCTTTGGGTTGGCAGATGTGGACGTTACCGCCACCTGGACCGGCCATTCTTCTTTAATAATTTAAACTGTTTCCCATGTGAAATTAATTTTTTTCAATTTAAAATGTTCCATATTATTTACCAGCTGGATATACTGTAAAATTTAACCATCTTTGAAGATTTCGAGTGTTGTTATTTTTTGAATGAGAAATAAACCATTCAGCACGTTAACGGTTGAGGCTGATTAGGTCAAACCTCTTAAGACTCCTCACATTCGTAATATTTGTCCGAGATATTAGTTGAAAGAGTTCTTTTTCTCTTAGCAGTTGTTGGTAATAGTGATTTAAAAGGTAGAATATGTTATCCTCAGACTGAGAACACTTAAAATACTCTTCCAGGGATCCATTTGAGGAGACATTTCATTCTCGGAACGGAGACAGTCACCGTAAGCCAGTCCGATCGGTAATAAATCGCTATCATAAAGTGAGAAGGGTCACAGAATTGCTCAGAGATCCGGATGGAGAACCATTTGAGGAAATGAGACATCCACATTTGGCCTTATCGAGGAAAATGCTGACCACGGATGTGTATGAATCCACATGAGAATTTTTATTCGTGTATACTCGATTGAGGTGTCTAAAATAGAATTGCGTCCTAATCCGCCCATTCAAAAAATAAATTCTATGGAAAACTTCCGTTTTAATGAATTGCGTGAGATTTTTTCATCGATTCCCCAATCAAGTATATTGAAGTCTTTTATTTTTAAATTCCGCAGTTTTAAATTATTTTTAAAGGGCGCAGTGTCAGGTCATAGAGTCGTGACGTAAATTTATCATGAAATAAATAGAAGGAAGTTGGGTATTAATTAATTATGGATGGTTATATGGTTATGGGGGAGTTGATAGTTCAGGAATAAAGCGTGTGGCCTATGACCGGAGGCCCCGAGTTCGATTGTGCCTCTCTGGAAACCATCAGATTTGCCCGTGCTGTGCGATTTTCTCACGCCGTCGGCCCTAGTATTTGATGAACTCTACCAAACCGTACTTCGGGTTGATTACTGTGTTTATTGCTTCTTTATGGTTATTTGAGGAGCATATTAAGGTAATATTTCGATTTCAATTTACCTTGTGCCACATAAATATCCCTGGAAAGGGAGGAAATGGCCATGAAAACAGAGGTTTAAGGAGGACATATATTTGGGCGACCATCAGTCCCTCATTTACGTGGCTATAAATACATCCATACATTACCTTTCAGACCTTATTAGAGCATTTTTCCTTCTGTGGTGTCAGAATTTGGTTTTTTCTATATCACCTGTTAATTAATTTCGGACACGTTAAAAAAAAGGGATGAAAAGATCAATTTCATAATTTAAAATATAAATATTTTCAATTAACAAAATGACTCCTGGGTCACTTTATCAATGGAAGTATCGCAATTAAATCGGTGAGGTGTTATCTTTGTTTATTATTTTTTTTAAATTAGTTCGTATTTTATTCACTCTGAAGTGATTAAAGAAATGAAGGGTGTTACAAACCCTCTTTTTATGAATGGTGGTCAAAATTATTTACGTAAATTCATAATTCAGTTACGAGTTATTTTATTTAAATTAAAGTCATGCGCTGTGGACTATTTTTAATTATTCATTATTTATGTTAATGGATATATCCACAGATGCACACTTTATTCCATACTTTATGTACGTTCCAGTTGGTAACCAGCGAGGCTTCAGTCGTCATGGTCAATACATTTCGAGCAAGACTTCATTTTATGCCTTAATTCTAATGCCAATGCACCTTACTTCTAATGCTCTTACACCAAATATTCGAGGCCGATAAAATCAGTGTGTCCCGTGTTTTCTTGGTTTCAACATTCTTCTAATTAGTAGAAGCTCATGAAAGTTTTGATGTTTGTGTAACATCCAAGTATTTGACCTGTTCTGAAATGCTTAACTGTATCGGGGGATGACGGCAATAAAGAATGGGCTGGAAGCTAGAAGGGGCGCGGTCAGTTCATCATATTATTTGGTGATTTTACGTTATTTAAGCTATTCTGTACCAATCCAATTTTTATGTAGACCTCTTCCGAATCACTAATTCGTTGTTCACCGCATTACCTCCTATTTTATTTTAGGTATCGATTTTAAATTCAAGTCTTTGCATCAGCGGCGAAGTTAAATGAAGAAAACAATGTTACCTAGAAGAGTACCAGTTGTATTGTATACTGATAATGCGTGTTTAAAAGTTTCTATTTCAAGGATGGTATCATTAGATAATGCTGTATTAGCTGGAGGCTCCCCGTTTACTTGGGCGTACATACATCCACTTATTAACTTTTGGCCCTCTTTAAAATAATCTCTCTTATATGGTATCATATTTATTGCTTCCTTATGTCATATGTAGCTAAGCTAAACATTAAAATAGGAGGGTAAAAAATAGAGCAGGTAGAACAGTTTACATATCTCGGAAGTGTTTTGGACCAATACGGTCAAAGTGGCAGGGACGTAAGGAGAAGAATTGCGCTAGGCAAGGAGGCTTTCTCAAGGAAGAGGGAGTTGATGACGGGGACGTTGAGTAGGGATGTTAAGACAAGACTCGTAAAAACTCTGATATTGAGCGTAGCTATGTATGGCGCGGAAACGTGGTCGCTGAAGCAGGAGGATAGACGTAGATTGGAGGCTTTTGAAATGTGGGTGTGGAGAAGAGTGGAGAAGGTGAAATGTACCGAAAGGAAAACAAATGAGGAAGTACTGAAGATGGTGGGTGAGGAGAGGGGTTTGTTGAGAGAAATCCTATGGAGGCAGGAAAAATGGATGAAAGGCGTATTGAGCGGTAGTGGAATGTTGAAGAGGGTAATAGAGGGGAGAAGGTTGGGCAAGCGATGAAAGGGCAGGAACAGGATAGGGATGTTGGACGGGATGAAGGGAGGAAAGAAGTACACAGAGATGAAGAGGGACCTGATGTAGATTAGGTTGATGGATTGGATTTTGTTTGGAATTAAAAAAATGTTTATTTGATAGTTGTGTCCATCCAAAAACCTACCTTAACCAGTAGATTACCTAGTAATTATATATATATATATATATATATATGTATATATATATATATATATTTATATATATATATATATATATATATATATATATATATATATATATATATATATATAACTTTTGGACGGCACAGTAGAACACAGAATACAACAGATAACACGTAAAAGGACACTCACACTGTAGATGATTTGAGCTTTCGGCCTACTCCGAGGCCTTCTGTCTGTCAGTCTGACCTGAAGAAGGCCTCGGAGTAGGCCGAAAGCTTAAATCATCTGCAGTGTGAGTGTCCTTTTACGTGTTATCTGTTTTATTCTGTGTTCTATTGTGCCGTCCAAAAGTTATATTGCTCTCGTGAGTACTTCCGCATCATCGATATATATATATGGCACACAGTTCTGTTCCTACAGACAAGAACAGTTCTGTTCCTAATTCCTCTTGAGAAAGGTGGTTGCACCACCGAAAGTTCGAGAACTAGTGAGTCCCTCTTTTATATGTTTTAGTTTCTGTGTTTGCTAAGACTATTTAGTGAATTTTATTGTGCACGTTCGTGGCTTTTCCAAGAAAGTGACTATATATATATATGTATATGTATATATATATATATATATATATATATATATATATATATATATATATATATATATATATATATATATATACACACACAAATTCAATCACGAAATCCTGCCATACGGCGAACCAATATTATTTCACACATAGAAATAGGATATATGTATATAAATATCCGTCCGAGTTATATTAAACGTTAAATACCGATATATTTATTCATGGTTGTTTTTACTCTGAATTAACCTTATAAGTAGTTATTCAAGTTAATTTAATAAATCATTTTTATGCGTACGCGCGAATAAAATTAAAAAAGTTCTCTTGTTCTCAAATAAATAATAAATCATTATTGAAGCTAAAGACAGTGGCATTTCTCTAAAGAAAGTGGGAATTCTATGTATAAGTTGAAGATTTATCATTATGTCTTCTTCCAATTCCAAACTTGATTTACTCTAATGAGGATCCATTCCCGTGTAACTAATTACTTTTTCATAGATAATGTTAAATTTTAAAAAAATACAATCCAGATGATGGCATTAAAAAGTTACCGCAAAAATTAATTAACGAATTTAGTTAAGATGTACGTTAAGAATTAAGTCTGAAACTTATGGTATTAACGTGTAACTAATGAAGTCTCTGTATATGTTATTTACTACGTGCACAGCTGAGGAAATAATTGACGTACATTGGTTCTTGATTTTAATTGTTTTTTCTTAAAAAATATATGTTTTTACATTTAAATTTAACAGAATTGTGAGAAACAGTTACTTTAAGTGTTATCCAATACTTCCTAACTTATTAGAGTGATAAGCGTTTTCCCCAAGTCTGGCTACAGTGTTGTGTTCAAAATGTGGCATTCCGTCGACCGCCGACTTCGAATAAGCGCGAAACCCGTCTTGAGGGAGTGCCTAGCTGAATTCAGTTATGCAAAATGGGGTTTATGCTCGTGTTATCTTCTGGAGCAAGTTGCGCTGTTACTTGCTACCTCTCCGTCCATAAAATCTCCAAGATCATTCCGTTGGAAGATCGCAATCCGTCAGCGCATGCGTAGTCCCAGGGAAGCTTCGAAAACGTCAGGTTGCGGCCTTTAATGTTTGTTGTGTGAACCAGTACTCTTGATCATAAAATGCCTTGACAATCTCATTAACCGGGTTTCGCTCGCGAAGTCTTTTAATTCAGGAACTTTACGGCGACAGTAAAAAGAACTGTGTGCAAGCAAATCCTTCGGCCAAGAGTACTCGAATTGAAATGGGAGTACCGGGCAGGTCGCCTTGGTTGCTGCATTAGCGAGATCGACTTTTAATGCTGCTCTGTGGCAGTGCCGCTTAAGTTCATTTGTCCTTGTGGCATGATATAAAGTCAGCCGTCTGATCTCCTAAAAAAGGAACAGTTGATGCTGGACACCACAGACGCCGGTGAACTACGGTTCCATGGGGATTTTATCATACTTTTTGCCAGACTTAAGTTAATGCGCATGTTAAATTTAACGTACATTCTCAACACTGCCCGGAATCTCAAAGTAAAACTCTTTTTGCTTCCTTATAACGCTTACGAAAAAGTAACAGAAATACCTGATTTATTGTTAATTTTGAGATCATGGATATAATATAATAATAATATCGATTGTGTATAGACTCGTAAAAACTCTAATATGGAGCGTAGCTATGTACGGCGCGGAAACGTGGTCGCTGAAGCAGGAGGATAGACGTAGATTGGAGGCTTTTGAAATGTGGGTGTGGAGAAGAATGGAGAAGGTGAAATGGACCGAAAGGAAAACAAATGAGGAAGTGCTAGAGATGGTGGGTGAGGAGAGGGGTTTGTTGAGAGAAATCCTATGGAGGCAGGAAAAATGGATGAAAGGCGTATTGGGCGGTAGTGGAATGTTGAAGAAGGTAATAGAGGGGAGAATGTTGGGCAAGCGAGGAATGGGCAGGAATAGGATAGGGATGTTGGACGGGATGAAGGGAGGAAAGAAGTGAACAGAGATGAAGAGGGATCCGATATTGATTAGTTTTCTAGGTGGGGAGTCACAAAATGTTTATTTGATAGCTGTGTCCATCCAAAAACCTACCTTAACCGGTAGATTACCTAGTAATATTGTGTATGTAAAAAAGGCATCAAACTCATCTTCATATCGAATCGATTGTGGTGTTACGCTTTATGCCGTTTTAGAGGTAGATTATAAAATCATTAAATGAATTTGATCACGTTTGAATAATGCTAATGAATACATAGGTTATTTTTTTAAGTAAAGAATGGCAAATTGTTTTTATTCGACTTCAATAGGCGGGTTCTGGTGCATAACGATCCTCTTGGGCCTAGAAAATACCGTAGGTTCCCAGACAGATGACGGTTGCCATTATGCATGGGAGTACCTAAAATTAAATTTAATAAAACTAATACCTTTTTTTTCAAGTTCTGATACATAACTTCATTGATAAACCACTACCTAAAAAGTAGTGGGATCCATTTTTAAAGAACTTCGTGATTTTTATAAAATTGATTTATGGGCGTGTGGATTACGACTAAGAAAAACCTGATTGGTGTCTCGTGATAACGTGAGCTTTTTACCCGTGAATTAACTGGTAATGAGCAGTGATTAAAGCACTGAAGGAATTTAATAGTCAAATTTGACTTCGGAAAATAGGTTTCACAGTGAAATTATGGAAATTGAGATCTTAATAACCCAACTCACTCGTGCTCATTCGGGTGTTAACATTTTTCCGGGTGAAGTGTTTGGGTCCTTACGGCGGCGCGTTGCCGTCACACCTTTGTAAATTTGGTCCTCATTTATTATCTTAATATCGACTGGGAGTTAACTAAATAATATTCCGTAAAATTTCGAGAAGAGTAACCCACCACTCGTATTTCGTTGCTTCCTTTCCGCTCTCCCCTACGTCGGGTTAACAATGGATATAGCTATTCATACGTGCTTGCTTCGATCTAGAGTGAAGTGAGAGAATGCATGGTTTGAACTCACGAACTTTAATCGAGGGTGAGTTCGTCGCATGACTCGATAAAACGGCGAGAGTCATTCATCAGGAGACAGACGCCATGAACTTGCCTGCAGATGAAACGGTCTACGCCTTCTTTGGAGCCTGTTCTCCCATTTGAACCCATTGTTTTGATTGTTCTTTTGTCTCGGGTGTGAAGTAATGGACCCATGTTTCATCCATAATTATGAAACCGCGCAAAAATTTTGCTCTGTTGCTGTGTAAATTTGCTAAGCACTTAATTGAAACGTCTTCACGACACTGGTTTTGCCTGAGTGTGAGCAAACGCGGCACCCATCTTGCACACGGCTTTCTCATGACCAAATTTTCATTTAATATGCGATGTACCGCACTTTTTGATATGTCTACTATGTCAGCTAGTTCACGCATTTTCAATCGACGATCATCCAGTATCACTTCGTGGATATCCTTCACCGTTTCTGGAGTCGTCACCTCATTTGGTCGACCAATGCGATACTTGTCCTGACAGCTCGTACGACCTAGTGTAAACTCTGCTACCCGATATTTTACTTTTGTAAGTGAAGGAGCAGACTCACCCAGAGTAGAATCCAGTTCAGCCTTTATATTGGTTGGGCTGAGGTCTTTCAAATAAAAGTATTGTATCACATAACGATGACCTATTTTCTCCATTTTCACAAATTCACTGAAAACTTTCATTGTTGATGGCTGCCAAACAAATACTAAACAACGTGGCATCTTCAAACTTGAAACACATGCCTCATAGATTGAGTACTTTCTGACACAGTGATATTTTTCAAACAACTACCTTCAGCTCTAGATCAGACCGGGTACTTCTGGGACCACCATCGTACTTCGATTGAAGGTTTTAAGCGCGATATCACGAGGCATTGTTTAAGGAGAGGGAGGGAAGGGTGGTATTATTATGCAAAAACCTACGATGCTTTTTCTCATTTGCTCATGCTCTCTGTTGAAAAAATCTCTCACTCTATATCTACATAACATAATACCCCGCAAGCGTCGCAAGGACGTGTGGCAGAGGGTGGCAGATAATCAGCCATTACAGATATAATCCCTCCATTTTTCTCGTGTACCCGGCACCCTGCGATCCGCCAAAATCCGCGTGGAAACGGGGCGACCGAACACCTCTACCACTCCACGGGGTCACCAAAAATAAGCCAATTTCCAGATGGGGAGATGAGTTTGGGGTTTCGGGGCAATTTTGGTGGTGTTCCGCGTTTCTCTCTTTCGGTCTCCTCCGCTCGTCCCAGACAATCCACCCTCCACTAATTTCGGGCACTTACGAGTTTATTCCCGCACCCGCACACATGGACCTCCCTTCCACTCGTATTCCCATTCAATCGGCCTGTTCACACATACCCTTCTCCCCGTCCGCTAAAACATCCCCTGATCCACTTAAAATCTCCCTATTACCATCAATTACACAAATGTCGGCCAACTCCGTCCAGTGGAGGCACTCCTTCCTCATTTACTGGAGCGGAGAAGGGACTTCTCAACGCGACCGCCGTCACTGCAGTATCATCTCGGCTTGAGCTCCAGTTTGTGTGTGTGTGTGTGTGGTTGGGCGTGAAATGAACTCCGTCTGCCTCTTTCGATTTGCGGACGACGCTGTTTTATTGCCGGGAGTCGATCGTGAGAAACGCTCTCGTCGCTCATGCGAAAAGTGAGCTTGAGAATCACCAGCGAAAACGACTTTTATTAACATCGCCGAGTTAATTCCCTCGTCGCCATTGAGTCGGTGGTCCTCTCGTGAGCAATCCAAAGGGTGCCTCGTCTCTTTTAGTACTTTGTTTCCTAGTCCCCTTTTTCCAGAAAGAAATTAGCTGATTTATGGGTACGAGTTTTATTTCTATCTAATCGCTTTGAAATGGCTCTGGTTTTAATTCCATTTTACAAATGGTTCACGCTTGGAACTTCCTCTCAGGAAGTTTTCCGAAATATCTCTCGTTGGCAAATGGCTTGGGAGCGACGGTCGATTTGTGAACATATATGTACCGATCAATCGAGAGGAAGGTGGATAAAGCGCAAAGGGTGGAAATAGAACGAATACTTTCGCTGGTTTTTGATTGAAAAATGAAGTGTCTCATTCCTTTGCATCACTGAATGAAGATATACACATACATCATTTCATGCTTTGAAAATATATCTTAGGGTATATAAACCATAAACACAGTAATCAACCCGAAGGTCGGTTTAGTAGGCGATAGTAGGCTCACCCGTGTACCAAGCCCGACGGCGTGTGAATATCCACACATCAGGGTAGGGGGGCCAGTTCCTTTCCCTGTGCCGGTTATGGTTTCCCAGGAAGATCTGGTACCCGAAAAATCAACTAGCATGGGTGGAGCTGCAGGTGCCCAAAGTGCCTCGCCCGGGAATCGAGCCCGGGACCCTCTGGTCAGTAGTCCAACGCTCTACCAACTAGACCACCGCGTTCGCAGGGTATATAAGTATATATTCAAACACGAAAATCCCGCCATACGGCGAACAAATATTATTCTCTCTCTCTCTCTCTCTCTCTCTCTCTCTCTCTCTATATATATATATATATATATATATATATATATATATTATTATTATTATTAGGTAATCTACCGGTTAAGGTAGGTTTTTGGATGGACACAACTATCAAATAAACATTTTGTGATTCCCCACCTAGCAAACTAATCTATATCAGGTCCCTCTTCATCTCGGTGTACTTCTTTCCTCCCTTCATCCCGTCCAACATCCCTATCCTGTTCCTACCCTTACCTCGCTTGCCCAACATTCTCCCCTCTATTACCCTCTTCAACATTCCACTACCGCTCAATACGCCTTTCATCCATTTTTCCTGCCTCCATAGGATTTCTCTCAACAAACCCCTCTCCTCACCCACCATTTCCAGTACTTCCTCATTTGTTTTCCTTTCGGTCCATTTCACCTTCTCCATTCTTCTCCACACCCACATTTCAAAAGCCTCCAATCTACGTCTATCCTCCTGCTTCAGCGACCACGTTTCCGCGCCGTACATAGCTACGCTCCATATCAGAGTTTTTACGAGTCTTGTCTTAACATCCCTACTCAACGTCCCCGTCATCAACTCCCTCCTCCTTGAGAAAGCCTCCTTGCCTAGCGCAATTCTTCTCCTTACGTCCCTACCACTTTGACCGTATTGGTCCAAAACACTTCCGAGATATGTAAACTGCTCTACCTGCTCTATTCTTTCCCCGCCTATTTTAATATTTAGCTTAGCCTTTTTCTTTCTGGAAAATCGCATAACCTTTGTTTTATTAATATTGATTCTCATCCCATATTTATCACACTGAACCTCCAATTCACTCAACAATGCATGCAACCCCTTGGCTGACTGAGCAACTAATGCTTGGTCATCAGCAAACCTAACCGATTTTACGAGTTCCCCTCCGACTTTCATTCCTACCTCCAGTTCTTCCCATGCCTCTTTAATCATTTCCTCTACATATACGTTGAACAGTACCGGTGACAATGGGCAACCCTGCCTTACACCTCTTCCTAACACTGCCCATCCAGACTCTCCGTTCCCCACTCGCACCTGAGCAGTCTGAGACATGTACAGGTTGCGGATCAGTCTCCTGTCCCTCCAATCCATTCCTATTTTCTGCAATACACGCATTAATTTTTCCCAATTCATTCTATCCAACGCTTTTTCGAAATCTACAAAACAGGCAAAAACGTCCTGATTGTATTCTATATTCCTCTCGACTAGTGATCTCATTACTGCAATGGCATCACGCGTACCTCTTCCTTTCCTGAACCCAAACTGATCATCCCCTAAGTAATCATTTGCCTTACTCTCTATCCTTTTGTTGATGATCCTGAGAATAACTTTAGCTGCGTGGGATATCAAACTTATTGTTCTGTAATCCTCACATGACGAAGCCTTTGCCTTTTTTGGAATAGGAACTAACACCGATCTCACAAAATCTTCCGGCCAGATTCCTTCCTTATAGATACTACGAATCAGTCCATATATGGCCTTTTTCCCACCTTTCCCTAACCATTTCAACATTTCTACAGGAATATTGTCCACCCCCACAGCCTTATTTGCTTTCATCTCCTTTAATGCCCTTTCTATTTCATCGTCGAGTATGCCTGGACCTAAGCTATCTTCTTCTACGTCATGTTCCTTTTCTATGTCTAACCTTGTCGGCCTAAGTTCTTTACCATACAGTGTTTCTATATATTCCTTCCATCTCTCTTGGATTTTTCCTGGTTCAACTATTATCTTACCCCATTTATCTTTAACTGTTAGCACAGCTCTTGCCTTCTTACTTCCCGATAATAACTTAACCTTGCTGTATAGAGCACCAATTTCACCCTTCTTCTGTAAACTTTCCATATCCTCGCATTGCGTTTTCCACCATTCTTCTTTTGCTTTATTTGTGGCCCTTCTCAATTTATTGTTTAACTCTTTGTACTTCATTTTGCCTAACTCTGTGTTTACATTTTTCCATCTTCTTCTCTCATCCATCTTTGCAATCATCTCATCCGTTACCCATGGTTTCCTTATCCTTTTCCCGTTAACGGTTCCTATAGTGTCTTTAGCGGCTTCCAATATCCCTTTCTTGATACATTCCCATTTTTCTTCGATAGCACTCAGTTCTTTACCGTCATCCATCATTTTCTCTACAGCCTCCTGATACTCCTTCCTCGTTAATTCATTTACTGCTTCTAAATTCAATTTTTTAACCCGCCGCCCTTGCCTTATCTTCTTGAAACGAACATTACATTTCATAACAACTAAATTGTGGTCAGAGTCCGCATCCGCTCCTGGGAAACTGTGCGAATTTATCACACTGTTCCTAAACCTGTGCCTAACCATAATATAATCTAACTGATACCTTTCTGAGTCACCTGGCATTTTCCATGTATACCTACGCCTTTTGTGGTGTCTAAACCATGTGTTAGTGATGACTAACCCCTGTCTCCTGCAGAATTCAATTGCTTTCTCCCCGCGTTCATTCCTCGTGCCTAACCCATAGTCCCCCACCTCACCACCATCTCTTCCTTCGCCTACCGTCGCATTCCAATCCCCCATCACTATCAAATGTTTCCCTGCAGGAACACTCGCGATGATATCCTCTAACTCATCATACATCCTATCGACTTCTTCCTCCTTGTGGTTGCTCGGTGGCATGTATACCTGAATAATGACCAAGTTCGTCGGCTCTGCTTTAATCTCTACGAGTAAAATTCTATCTGTCGCTTGCTCTATGTTGACTACGCTTCTTCCTACCCCTTTATTTAAAATTACGGCAACCCCTCGTTGGCTCTCGTCCCCGCCGCTGTATATTACTCTATAATTTTCACTCCAGTAATCCCCGCTATCCTTCCATCTCACCTCGCAGATATATATATATATATATATATATATATATATATATATATATATATATATATATATATAATTATTAATTGTGTATACTCTAAGATATATAAAAACACATCATCAAGCCAAATTATTTACGAGGGTAGACTGAAAACTAATGCACACATGCTTGTAGAACGCAAACAAAAACAAATAGCATGATTCGGCAAAAACTAAATTAAAGTACAATTCATAAGTTTCAAAATCATTTATTTATTTTTCAACAAAGTCACCATTAAGTCTAACACATTTCTCCCAACGTGTAACAAGTTTTTTCATTCCATCACTGAAAAACTCTTCCGACTTTTCTCGAATCCAGGACTTGACAGCTGCCTTCACCTCATCGTCCAAGGTGTAATGATTACCCTTGAGGTTTCTCTTGAGCTGAGGAAAAAATTTAAATTCGCAAGGCGCAAGATCGGAGGGATAAGGAGAGTGTGGGGTCTCGTTTGTCATGTTTAAAGATTATTAGCACTAGGCTACTTTTAACACAACAAACTCGACGTCGAGGTGTTTTAGAGTCTGTAAATACTGATTCTCCGGTCATTTTGAATCAAATCTTTGGCGAGTTTGCAATGTTTATCGTCTTTGGCAGTGAGTTGCTGCTGCGTGTTTCATCAACAATTATGCTTTTCCAGGCTCGCAACCACGAAATTTTACTACCCATCGATTTACAGTACACCTATCAACAGCATCGTCACCATAAACAGCCTTTAAACGACGAAGAATCTCAGTAGAAGTCACCTTTCCAGAAGCTGAAACTTCGATAACAGCACGCTATTTAACACACGTTGACATAGCACTAGAACACGTCTTCATACTTCCGCTTCTAAAAATACCTTGGATGAATTTAACGACATCAAACCTATGCATGCGTGTTGAGGGGGAATGTTACTTCCTCATGCTACCAAGAGTGCTTCTGAAGGTCATTTTGTTTGTGTCTGCAAGCATGTGTGCATTATAAATATATATATTTTTTCTATACATATACATAAAAATATATTTCCATATTATATATATACATATATATATGAATATATATATATATATATATATATATATATATATATGTTCTGTTCCTAATTCCTCTTGAGAAAGGTGGTGGGACCACCGAAAATTCGAGAACCAGTGAGTTTTTCCTCTTTTGTGTTTTGGTTTCTGTGTTTGTTATGACTTATCAGTGAATTTACATTACACGTTTGTGGGTTTTCCAAAAAAGTGTATATATATATATATATATATATATGTGTGTGTGTGTGTGTGTGTGTGTGTGTGTGTAAATGTATAATCTTGAAAATGACGCTCTTCGGCGACGCACAAACACGCAAACACTAAGATAATAAATATTACACACACAGAAACATAAAAGAAGGACACTTACAGTAGATATTTACGTTTCGACGGTTTTCATCGTCATCAGAATCTGATGACGACGGCCGTGCCGTCGAAACGTAAATATCTACTGTAAGTGTCCTTCTTTTATGTTTCTATGTATGCAGAGTCTGACCTGAAGAAGGCCTCGGAGTAGGCCGAAAGCTTAAATCATCTACAGTGTGAGTGTCCTTTTACGTGTTATCTGTTTTATTCTGTGTCCTATTGTGCCGTCCAAAAGTTATATTGCTCTCGTGAGTACTTCCGCATCATCGATATATATATATATATATATATATATATATATATATATATATATATATATATATATATCCCTCCCATGGACTACAACCTTGTCGTGGTGGAAGGGCTTGTGTGTTCCGATGACCCCTAGAGCTGTGCTGGCGGGAGTAATGATAATTACTCCTGGAAGGGTCACCCATGCCAGATAGGTCGAAGGTTAGGAGCCAGACGAAAGGTAGTCCACGCAGCGTCTGTTCCTCAGTGAGGCGGCTGCAATGGCGTCTGACCCCAGTAGGGCGGCCATTAAGTGATGGTGTCACGTTAAAAACACTATTGAGGAAGGCAACGGGAAACCACCTCAATTATGATTCCCAAGAATATTATGATGGGCACTATAGATAATATGAGTCCTGGCAACTACGGGACACGGCCCAAGAGGCCGTGTGTCGTGCCCGGCAGCGGGAGAGGCAAGGCTTCCGCGGTCGTCATCCCACGAAACCCTTGCGGTGAAGGAATAACTTCAGCAGGACAGAAGACTCAGAAGAAGGCGAGAGTAGTTAGAATAGGAACCTGGAACGTCAGGACAATGTTGAGGAGAGGCAAATTAGAAAATATTAAGCGAGAAATGGAAAGAGGTAACATAGATGTTTTAGGCCTCTGCGAGGTGAGATGGAAGGATAGCGGGGATTACTGGAGTGACAATTATAGAGTAATATACAGCGGCGGGGATGAGAGCCAACGAGGGGTTGCCGTAATTTTAAATAAAGGGGTAGGAAGAAGCGTAGTCAACATAGAGCAAGCGACAGATAGAATTTTACTCGTAGAGATTAAAGCAGAGCCGACGAACTTGGTCATTATTCAGGTATACATGCCACCGAGCAACCACAAGAAGGAAGAAGTCGATAGGATGTATGATGAGTTAGAGGATATCATCGCGAGTGTTCCTGCAGGGAAACATTTGATAGTGATGGGGGATTGGAATGCGACGGTAGGCGAAGGAAGAGATGGTGGTGAGGTGGGGGACTATGGGTTAGGTACGAGGAATGAACGCGGGGAGAAAGCAATTGAATTCTGCAGGAGACAGGGGTTAGTCATCACTAACACATGGTTTAGACACCACAAAAGGCGTAGGTATACATGGAAAATGCCAGGTGACTCAGAAAGGTATCAGTTAGACTATATTATGGTTAGGCACAGGTTTAGGAACAGTGTGATAAATTCGCACAGTTTCCCAGGAGCGGATGCGGACTCTGACCACAATTTAGTTGTTATGAAATGTAATGTTCGTTTCAAGAAGATAAGGCAAGGGCGGCGGGTTAAAAAATGGAATTTAGAAGCAGTAAATGAATTAACGAGGAAGGAGTATCAGGAGGCTGTAGAGAAAATGATGGATGACGGTAAAGAACTGAGTGCTATCGAAGAAAAATGGGAATGTATCAAGAAAGGGATATTGGAAGCCGCTAAAGACACTATAGGAACCGTTAACGGGAAAAGGATAAGGAAACCATGGGTAACGGATGAGATGATTGCGAAGATGGATGAGAGAAGAAGATGGAAAAATATAAACACAGAGTTAGGCAAAATGAAGTACAAAGAGTTAAACAATAAATTGAGAAGGGCCACAAATAAAGCAAAAGAAGAATGGTGGAAAACGCAATGCGAGGATATGGAAAGTTTACAGAAGAAGGGTGAAATTGGTGCTCTATACAGCAAGGTTAAGTTATTATCGGGAAGTAAGAAGGCAAGAGCTGTGCTAACAGTTAAAGATAAATGGGGTAAGATAATAGTTGAACCAGGAAAAATACAAGAGAGATGGAAGGAATATATAGAAACACTATATGGTAAAGAACTTAGGCCGACAAGGTTAGACATAGAAAAGGAACATGACGTAGAAGAAGATAGCTTAGGTCCAGGCATACTCGACGATGAAATATAAAGGGCATTAAAGGAGATGAAAGCAAATAAGGCCGTGGGGGTGGACAACATTCCTGTAGAAATGTTGAAATGGTTAGGAAAAGGTGGGAAGAAGGCCATATATGGACTGATTCGTAGTATCTATGAGAAAGGAATCTGGCCGGAAGATTTTGTGAGATCGGTGTTAGTTCCTATTCCAAAAAAGGCAAAGGCTTCGTCATGTGAGGATTACAGAACAATAAGTTTGATATCCCACGCAGCTAAAGTTATTCTCAGGATCATCAACAAAAGGATAGAGAGTAAGGCAAATGATTACTTAGGGGATGATCAGTTTGGGTTCAGGAAAGGAAGAGGTACGCGTGATGCCATTGCAGTAATGAGATCACTAGTCGAGAGGAATATAGAATACAATCAGGACGTTTTTGCCTGTTTTGTAGATTTCGAAAAAGCGTTTGATAGAGTGAATTGGGAAAAATTAATGCGTGTATTGCAGAAAATACGAATGGATTGGAGGGACAGGAGACTGATCCGCAACCTGTACATGTCTCAGACTGCTCAGGTGCGAGTGGGGAACGGAGAGTCTGGATGGGCAGTGTTAGGAAGAGGTGTAAGGCAGGGTTGCCCATTGTCACCGGTACTGTTCAACGTATATGTAGAGGAAATGATTAAAGAGGCATGGGAAGAACTGGAGGTAGGAATGAAAGTCGGAGGGGAACTCGTAAAATCGGTTAGGTTTGCTGATGACCAAGCATTAGTTGCTCAGTCAGCCAAGGGGTTGCAAGCATTGTTGAGTGAATTGGAGGTTCAGTGCGATAAATATGGGATTAGAATCAATATTAATAAAACAAAGGTTATGCGATTTTCCAGAAAGAAAAAGGCTAAGCTAAATATTAAAATAGGCGGGGAAAGAATAGAGCAGGTAGAGCAGTTTACATATCTCGGAAGTGTTTTGGACCAATACGGTCAAAGTGGTAGGGACGTAAGGAGAAGAATTGCGCTAGGCAAGGAGGCTTTCTCAAGGAGGAGGGAGTTGATGACGGGGACGTTGAGTAGGGATGTTAAGACAAGACTCGTAAAAACTCTGATATGGAGCGTAGCTATGTACGGCGCGGAAACGTGGTCGCTGAAGCAGGAGGATAGACGTAGATTGGAGGCTTTTGAAATGTGGGTGTGGAGAAGAATGGAGAAGGTGAAATGGACCGAAAGGAAAACAAATGAGGAAGTACTGGAAATGGTGGGTGAGGAGAGGGGTTTGTTGAGAGAAATCCTATGGAGGCAGGAAAAATGGATGAAAGGCGTATTGAGCGGTAGTGGAATGTTGAAGAGGGTAATAGAGGGGAGAATGTTGGGCAAGCGAGGTAAGGGTAGGAACAGGATAGGGATGTTGGACGGGATGAAGGGAGGAAAGAAGTACACCGAGATGAAGAGGGACCTGATAAAGATTAGTTTGCTAGGTGGGGAGTCACAAAATGTTTATTTGATAGTTGTGTCCATCCAAAAACCTACCTTAACCGGTAGATTACCTAATAAATAAATAAATAAATATATATATATATATATATATATATATATGCATATACATATATATTTGGTGGGTGAAACATCTCCCTGATGCATCTCTTACACTTATTCATGAACGAGGTTTCCCAGAATGCAACGGCTTTTGAGAGTGTTCCCTTAATAGGGGCAATATTTTCTAGCTAGACGAGAGAGAGTATAATGTTCCTAGGAGCCTTCGTTAGCAAGATAGCCAATGATAATTATAGTTAGTAAGATAATTAATTTAGACTCCAAGTACATTGCGACGTGCCAATCTTCTCGTTGCTTTATAGTTTTTTTGTTTTTACGTCATGCATTACGTGATTCTTTGATTCCATACCTGCCATTTTATCTTCAATTCTTTCTCTCTATGATTCCTTGAATTAGGCTCTTCACGGTACAATCTTGTCTCAATACGTTATGTATCCATTTAATTTCCTTCTTCCTCGGTTGTGTTTCATCGGCATCGCTCTTCACTCACTCTACGAAGTACCTCTTCATTTGTTATTCTGTAATTACATTTTATCCGTCGTTATTTTGAAGCTTTTGATTCTCGTCGTGTCTCGTCTTCTTTTCAACAACTCCGGTTCTCAATGTTTTCATATCATTAGAAAAATAATTTCTACGCATGCGTTTTGATGAATCGCTTCCATATGAATGCGCCACGAATGTTTACCGTTAGCATTTGCCTTTCTCTTCGAATAGAGAGCCTTCTTTGCCATCCCTATTTTGATTGCTGTATGACGCTTAATTCTTCCAATTTTATTAATTCTCCTACCTAAATGAAAAAATTCCTTCGTTATCTTGGTTTTGTATTATGTTCTTCTTTATCGTTAGTTTACAATTCTCTATTCCTTTCTCTAAACTGGTTAGTATTTTTATCACGTCTCGTTTTTTCTCTTGAAGTATAGCTATTCTTTAATCCACGCAGTAGAATTAATATGCTTCCAATGTCAGTCATAATATCTCATAACGAATATTGCTCTTCTCTAAACTCCCTCAAGTGCAATGAAACGAAACATATCTCATAAGTATCTGCTGTAATTACTGTATGCTTTAATCAGGGAGATATTAAGTCACTCTCTCAACTTTTTTGTCGCATTTTCCCGCTTTGTTAAGGTAATTTTTTTATTCGTTTCCCAGTATACTTTCCTTTTATGTGACGCCGCGTAAAACTAGAGACAAGGGAAGCGACAAAAATTTGAAAATCTTTCATATCCTGACGGAATTCAGTAATCGGCCGGTGAGCTATTTATATTTTCCAAAAATTACATATTAATTTGAAAATTTAATGAGATTTTATTTGTGCTTCAAAGCTCCGCGCCATTCTGAAATTTCCTCCGAGCAAGTCGCTCTGAATCCTTTCGTGTTTGCTTGATGCATTGTCTCCCTTTTGTCGTAAAACCATGACATTTGAATAAGAATGAGAAAAATGACTGTTATTTATGTGTAACAGCAATAGTAAGAATCTGGTTACATTTTTCCCTGGAATGCTCGGGAACATAAACTTTTAGCAAACACGCCATCCAACACTGTCTTCTGAACCTATTTATGTAAGCATATTGTGACACGTCTGCAGGCGCATAGTATTACGTCATTATTTATTCAAAAATTCATCGATACATTAAAAATTCCAGAAAACATTTTTAAATTTATTTTTATTTTATTTTTATATCAATTGCTTGTTTTAATCAAGTTGGACGTAATATAGTCGAAAGTTATTTCAAATGATAATGGATATAAATAATTTCTATCTACATCGTTCAATATGGGAAAATGCTTTTGAATCTTTGTTAATTTTTCTGTAGCTTTTTTAGGGGTTAGTCTGTGTGAAAGAAGTGAAATAACAACTCTTAAATAATTTTGGAAAGTAACGTCTAAGGAAATATTTTCACCACTGCTCTGCCTGATATCCCAGGGACTATCGTATGCAACCGGAGCACAAGGTTCGCTGGATGTCAAAAGAGATTATTATTTCAAAGGTACTGATGCTCAAAGGGGAGTTTTACCTATCGGGGGAGACGAAAAGAACGTCGTGCGTCTTCAAGAATCTCGTAACTCCCCACGCTAAACGTAGCAGCGTTCTTCAAAGGGTGGTTTGCCCTTCCGCCCTTTGTAGCAACTTAAAACTTCTTAAATGCAATACACAGTCATTTAAAAACGGTGGATAACATTGCTGGGTAAAGGTTCTTGCCAAATAACGTCAGACCACTTTCAACACTTAAATGTGTCATTTCTTATTCAAACGAACGTGCAACGTGAAATCCAGGAAAGAGAATGATTTCAGGCGTTGAAGACAACAAGCGGTATATAGTCTCTACCAAAAAATAAGTAGAATAAATCGGGGGGAAAACTTTATTGCAGATTAAAGTACAACTTATTAAAACTCTTCTCGCCTCTACCACGCTTCTGGTATGCCTCCTGGAAGGCATCGATGGGAACCTCGTCCAAGCACCTCGTCACGGCCTCTTTGTTATCCAGCGTTCCAAAATGGTTGCTTTTCAAGCCCTTTTTTATTCTTGGGTACAATAGCAAGTCCGGCGGTTCTAAATCGGGGATGTAGGGCCTCCAGGAGATCACACGAGATTGCCGCCCGAGCCAGCCTTTTAATCTTCCGATGGTACCTAGGAGATATTTGGCATCCATCTTTCTCATGGCTATATCTTCTGTATGAATGCGATGCTGGTTTTTGGAATATTGCACTATTCTGCTAATATTCTGAAACTCAGGTGTTTATTGAAATTGACCATATCTCTCACTTTTTGCACATTTTCGTCGCACTGTGCCGTGGACGCACGTCCGCCCTGGTTCCTCGTCATCAACCTTCTCTCTCCCCTCCCGAAACACCTTGTTCCAGCGGAGAGTCTTTCCTTGAAAGAACGTCATATTCTCCGAACCCGATTTCCTGAGCTTGACACGAAATTTCATCGGGTATCACTGCTCCATGGAAACTGACTCGTGAATTCGTGACTCGATGCTCGAACAGGGGTCTAGTCTAGCAAAGATCCGCAAAATGTATCAATTACGGTGTAAGGGAAAAAACCGCGAGCAGCAAGGCAAGGCTCGCCGAGAATTTGAACCCGCGAAGGTTTAATCGAACTGGCTCTCAAAAAAATTCATTAATAGGTCCCTAGAGTTGGTATATACTTAACAACATTACTCTCGATTAGACCATTACAAGGTATGGCTTTTACAGTTATGAAGGTGCAAGTTTCGTAAGTTTCCCCTCTGCTGATAAGCACATACTTTAAGCTCTTCCCTAATCCTTAACATACATGCAAGGCCTGTTTATTGTAATTAATATCTCGCAGAGACACTGCAGGTGAGTGAAATATGGAGGAACTTAAATATACAAGGAACATAGCTACAGGCGTGAATCAATGTAAACAAAAAAATACCGAGACCGTAAACTTGTTTGTTTTTTTTTGTTTTGTAAACTTTTTGCTTACATTGAGGAACTTATTCCGCAGTAGAATTTGAGCCTAGGAATGTGAATTCTTTCCAATGTTTAAGGCTCTCCGGGAGTTCCTCCACGTCAGGATGCCTCTATGGATCAAGAGAGAGTGAGAATATTAGGAAATAGGCGCAGGCAAACAACAGGCAATTTGAATGGAATTAAGGGAGGTAGAGAGTGTGTAGGATTGAAGAATTAGTTTTTATACACGTAATTATGCAGCATGGGGTTTAGAAATAGTTTTCGTCGTGACAGCCAGATTAAGAAGCTCAGTAGTATCCAAACTCATCAAAATCCTACCTGATGGATGACTGCTAATATTAAAATGTTCACGGAGCAAATTCGGTAACAAAGTGAATAAATTCACATGCACAAAGCTTTTTCATTCAGAGGAAGAGCTCCTCAATTCATCAATGCTTACGAATTAAATTTTCTTTCTTTTGCATGCATTTTTTTACTTTCCGCATATCGTGAATCGAACGCTGATATACTTCCCGATTTTCTCAATATTTTTTGCCCCTCCAAATGGTAAGACTTTTTAAAGGACGGATCAATTTTCTCGGGAGAATTCATTTAGGAGAATGTTTGTTGTGATATGTCCTTAAGTATGCATGTCCGGAATTTTATTATCTTAAGATCCATTTTCAATCCTGACCACATTAGGTTATATTTGACCATATAGGCTATCTATTTCATTGTGCCGATCCATTCTCATCGTTGCATTTACATAACTTCATAAAACTAGACTAGAGGGTAGTAATTACTTGCTTTGATAAACTCTACCTTGATATTAGTATGCAACATAAATCATTTGGACACAAAAATGTCTCAATATATGTGCTTATCCATATATAATTTTTTCATGATTTTTCATGATCTCTTTCATGATTTTTTTTACTAAATGAGTTGCTTTCCGTTAAAGAAAATAAAATCCTGTACTCCCCGGAGCTTTTGGTTCTCGTCTCCAGCATGCTCCTGAGGAATCTCAGGACTGAAATACGCTCCTTAGATCTTACTAGGATTATATAATTCGGTTTATTATTTTTAAAAATCATAATCTGGTTTGCATTTAATTTATAGCTGGTTGAAGAATTTTGCTACTAAAATTTATGTGCAATTTTGCGCCGTGGCGCAGTAGGATTTATTCATTATGCCAGCACATAGTACTTACATGCTAGTGCAACTTAAAGACATTTTTCTACTTTAACGCAATGGCTTATTAATGTTCCACCCACTATTGTCGTGATGTTTTTATTTTAATTTTAATAGTGCTTAAAGGTAGTGACACCCAAGACAGAGATAAAATAATATTAATAAAGCACGGTAATATTATCAAAGATACTCGAGGAAGATGTTGTAATTTTTTAACCACTACATTATGTGTAGACAAAATATCTCTTTTCTAGTTTTTGACATTTAGGTATTGCCCCACCGCGCCTTAATTTACTGTCCATATTCATTGAAGTGGCGTTATTCGGGGATGAGCGATGACGAAAAAACGGAGCACCGAAAAAATCGCTGAGCTTATTAGTGCGAGAAAATAGTGGGAGCTACACATCACGACGTGAATGGAAGTTTGCCAGCCCCTTTAGAGTGGGCGTCGTTAGGCTGCGTGCTGAAACCGCTGTCAAAACCATTTATTTATCACATGTCGAACTATAGTACCAGTTAACGACTCTAGCACGTAAAGGATTTAATTTTAGGAGGGAATCACGGGCGTTGTTTGCGCCTGATCTTGTCTCCACAGAGTGCATGCACCTGAAGGTAATTTCCGTGTTCGTGGTCGCTGAGAACGGTTTTCGGTGATTTTTTAGCAAGTAACAACGTACAACTACGTGGTTAGTAAAAATGACATCCTCTTTACACCAGCTTTGGAAAATACCAATGGGTATCAATGCCGGATTGAATATTCAAATATTTATTTTTACCATGCTTGATATGCTACCCCAATCAATATGAAACAACTAATCATCCAAAAACACCTCCCTTTTAGTGATATTAAAAGCTCATAATTGAAATTTAAACACTGTTCTCAGTAAATTCAAGCAAAGGCGGTCAACCAGTATGGCATTTTACGAGATTTTTGACGATGTTTATAATGTCTCGTCCGAAATTTCGACAACTTCCTATTCATCCGCTTCACGGACCACCTTTTGTAACGACATCGCTCTCTCTTCATAATACGTACCATCTGCAAATACTATAAAATAACGTGAATAACGAAGTCACGTTATTTGTAGTCTTTGCTAGACTACACGTTATTTGTGGTGTAGAGGATGTCATGTTATTCACGTTTATATCCATGTAATCCGATGCAAACATATACAGGTTTACACCACTTTAATATTTTATACAGACCAAAATATTCCGCAACTTTTCCAATAACGCTTTTAAACAATTAACGTAATGGTATCCACATTCAATAGCCTATAACTTAGTTCGCCGACCAAGGGTAAGAGATTCTCCTTAAAGGAGAGGTCGGTAATCTTAAAAGTGTCATTGAATATACGAGCATTTTGTCTCATATCTGATCTTCTTGTGTGTGTATGTATGTGCATTGTAAGAGTGACCAGTGATCACACTGGACCGTTGCCACCAGGAAAATTGCCTAATTGCAACGAAGTATGTAAATAAATAAATAAATAAAAGTATTTGCGTCATCTAATTGAGAAAATGAAAGAAACCTGCATCTTTTTACATTAATTGTGGTGGTTGTAAGAAAAGTAACGTAACAGAGTTAGTGAAATGTGTGCCCCTCATTTTTATTTCCCATGTTGCTGTATACACCATTTCACTTTCAATCGGGAATTTAGTGCTTTTTATCGCAATGAGTATGTGCATTTATGATTTATTTCTCTTCATTCATGAGCCCCTGGAATCAACTCGTAATTATAAATAGTAGAGAATTGCCATGGTGTTGAGCTTGCATATACCACATCGCTCGCGTCACTCAAGTTGTTTATCTAGGCAGTTTGTTATTCTTTCTCTTCCTGAAGAAGGAGAGAAATTGTTAATCGCCGTTTACCTGAAACGAAGGCTTACACGGCAATACGAGTAGACAGATGACACCACGGTTTCCGGGTTACTCTCGTGTTGTTCAATCTGCCTGGACGATGGTTTTGATAGAGTTATAGTTAGCATGTCAAGGTCCAAACTGTATTTCACAAACATTTTACCGGTGTATAGAGGGTCCACTATAAAAGTAAGCTTCACTGGGAGAAATAGATTCATTGATCGTACTTGTAAAAATGCTTAAATTTCTTCACAATACTCTCCTCCTGCATCAATACACTTGCGGAGACGTGTTTTCCACGTCTGGAAGGTACCCTGAAACTCCTCGACGGGAATTTTCCTCAGGAACGTTGTAACATGTTTTTGGATGATTTTTACGGGCTCCCAATTTCTTCCAGCTCTATCTTTAGCCGGGGAAACAAAACAATGTCGCACGGAGTCAAGTCGGGACTGTAAAGGGGCTGGGGGACCACTGGGGTGGTTATCCGGGCCAGGAAGGTGGTAACGATGAAGGATGTGTGGCTGGGGGTATATGGCGTTTGGCTGGGCACTCCATCGCGCCGTGTTACAAAGTCGAAAAACACACTTCACGCGGAGGCACGTCTTTTCACTCAGACTACTCGGAGCATACTGGCGACCGGGTGCGTTGCAAGGGTGACCCCAACCACATTTCACGACCAGTTTTATCGCGTTGCCATGGATAGTCGCGTCACAATATAATGGGCATTACTTTCATAAGGTATCATGTATAATTAGACGATTCTCATCTATTCAGTGTTGGTTGCATTCTTATGAAAAGTTATTTTCCAAAATGAAGAATTTGTAAAATCTTCTAGGTTGAAATTTACAGTAGTTTCAGTCACTGTTCTTTATTTTTGGCACACCATTAATCTAGAAGAATGCAAGGTCATCGTCAAAGACAATAGATCTTTTTCGAGGTTGACATATGAGGCTGTAGAAAATGTTAAAAGACCATAGAAATCTTAAGATTTCAATGGTCTCTAAGAAGATGGCATCTTCACGTCCCTTCATGTTTCTTGACTCAGCGTTTTGTATATTATTTTTCCCGCGGAAGCACGTTGACATGGATTCTTCCATAAAAATTCCTTATAAAACTCCAATGGATCGATGTAGGATCATCGCGGAAGAACAGACGTTAAAATATACTCGCTAGCGATGCCATCCATCCCCTTCTTCCCCGTTTATCCCCCTCCCCGTCTCCGCCCTTCATCATCCCGGGACGTTTGTGGGCCCGTTTAATCGTTTGGACGACGGTTAACAAGTGAGCGAAACCGTAAAAGAAGATTAACCAATCTTCCTGACACGCGCGGTCTCTCTTTCTCTCTCACTTCGGCGCGTGAGTGAGCTCCCTCGAGTGTCGTCGGTGGTCGGCGAGTCGGAAGAATGAGGGGTAGAGACCGCGGAGAGAATCGCCATCTCCTTCGGCAATTACGTCGACGAATCCGAGATTTAATTAAGGAGGCCGGCGCGCCGGACGATGAAGGCGGGACGTCGGAGGCGTTTCCAAGTCACGTGAAGAGAGGAGGGAGGGAGAAGGGTGGGAGAGAACGAAATCCTTAGCCGGCCACGCGAGTGTGCGAAAATGGAGCGTACGTAAATGCATTACCTACCCCCTGGGACCCTAGGGAGGCGGGGAGAGGGTGAGTGTGGAGTGCACAGCACGAGAGTTTTAGCAAAAGGAACGTGGCGAGAGGCTGGTGGGAAACCTGGTTTTAGGGACCGTGGGGAAGGGGGGGAGGAGGGATAAGGCTGCGGAAAGGGCAGCGCCGTCTCGTCGGGCCTTCCTGCTCGTGGGAGTGGAAATTCCAAATTGGAAGTACTAACTTTGCGGAATCCCGCGATGCGCTCGAAATAAATATAAACTTTGAAGAAGAAAGAAGCGTTGAGATTTGTGTTTGTGTGTGTGTGAAAAAGTGAAAGAAGGTCTTTACGAAGTTGGTGTTTATTTCTCGAAGTTTTTGGGGACGAGGCCCGAAAAATTTAGAACGAGAGGTCTATTTCAGGATGAAAAATGAAAAACAAAATTTCGTTTCGTATAATGCAAAAAGTTTCTTTATGTCTGCGAAATTAGGGTTAGGAAACCTAATTGGCGAAATTAGAAGCCATTTTGCTCATGGTTGCCGGCATATTACTTACGGGGTTCGATGGAAATGGTCTTCACATTTTTACGAATAGTCTTTGAGGATTAAAGCTTCTATTTTTTTATTACTATGTGCGCAGGCTTGAGTTAAAAAAATGTTTTTTCCATCATTTTCTTATTTCCATGGAATCACTGTAAAAATGTTTAAATCCAGCCCGTTGTAGCAAGTTATACTACCTAGGAACTTAGTAAGGAAAAAATATTTCTCTCTCATTAGCATATTTGCCCTAAATTTATTTTTGCAGGCACTAAATTTTTCCAGAAACATGCATTATAAAGAAAAAAACCAACCCTTTAATCTTAACTGCAAAAATAAATGAAGTCTTGTGTATTTTTATGCTGATTGCTCGTGGCAAGTTTTTTCTTTTATATGGCTCATGGTCACTGCAAACGTAGTACGCTGGGAAAATTCTGGGCATTAAATATTAGCGTTAAAGGTGTTTATTAATAAATTCCAATGGCTTTAATTTTCTAGATTAAATGAGAAAAATTCTAAAAAAAACACGATGCTTTTATCATGCAAAACTCAGTTGTTGAGTCAGTTGCTAGTAAGCGTTACGTTGCAAATATTCATTTGCCAAATATTTTTAAAATGGGTTTATAGTTTTATCGTAGCGGATGACTCCGTTAAAAGTTACTGTTGCGGCATCTGCCGCAGTTTCTTTGAAATTTGTCTGATTTTATGTGCTAAAATGCCGATTATTTAGGGAACTTTTAGTTGAAATTTTCTCTGTAGTAAGTAATCTCTGTAACATTTTTGGCAGAAGCTTAGATTTTTCCTTAGAAAATATTAAAAATTGGAAAAATTCATTAACCAGAAATTTTGACAAGTTGTATCAAATTGTAAGGTAAGGTTAATGCGCAAGAAACCAAATTATTAAATCTGAGAGGTATCGACATTTTTTTATCAATGATTTAATGTTGTTATAGTTAAAGATAACATTAATATCAAAGCCTCCGCTGTCATTAATACCTGACAGCGGAGGCTTTAATTCTCCTATTATTCATAGGGAACGATTGCTGCATCTTTTATTCATTAAATTTCGCATTGTTCTTTCCATTATTTAATATTTAATGCATGTAGTTAGGATATTTGCTCATAGTATTTTGCAGGAATTCTTCTTGGGGATGGCTTTTGAATTTGGTAGCGTATCGTGTTAGTTCTTGATCAATATCAATATTTCGTTCGCTTTGCATTAAGAGCCTTTGGTCTTTCTTTGGAGAATTCGCTCCTAAAGAAGGTAGTTGCAACGTGGGAGAAACCTTTAGCCGTAACATACTACATTGCAATGTATCCTCCAACAGGTCATTGCACATAACTATACCTTTAATAGGTAAATACAGGGTCCGGCAACATAACTTCCTATTTTAAAGGGGTTTTTCTTTATTAAAAAGGAAGTTATGTTTCCGCACCCTGTATAATCCAAGTTTTCTCTTAGACCTTGATGGTATGGAGCCTTTGTGTTTCTTGTACGTAAAAAGACATGTAACTATTGATTCTGCATGCAATATGCCGCTGCGCACTGGTTGTTGTAAAATATATCCTTGTGATCTTAAACTTTGCCAAGCATTCCGAAATCTAGCATCTAAAATTCGAGCTTTTACTGTGAATACCTTTGAAATGTCGCTTAAAACGAAATCTTTCATAGTCAGTCGCCATGCGACCCTCTGTTGTCTTTTAGCCAAAGTATAATATTCGGTATGGTTTCACGTTTTAATCACCATCCCACTCTTAAAACAAAATTCAATGTGTAGGTTTAAGAAAAGCTGAAGGTTTTTATTCAAATGAAGCACCACAACATTTCAATTGCAATTTACATTGAGGCGGTTTGCATTTCCGCAGTTAAGTGCGCACGGTCTCTGTGTCCTGCTTGTATTTGGTCAAGAGTCGTCCACTCTATCCTAATCACTTTAGCGAGAATTAGGAGCCAGTCCCACCATTAGCATTCAGTCTCACGTCTTCCCACTGCCATTGTTCCTGAAGCGTTGCCAAATACCAAATTTGGTCCTGCACTCATGTTTCAGGGTTAAAAATTTATGGATATTCGCACCGTTCACCACGGGAGTTGATTCATCAAATGATAAAAATAGATCGATGGAAAAATTTGTCGCTTGGTAACTTGCACTCTATTTATGCCCCCATTTCACTTCACCGCTATCAACCTAATGACTCCGCGTTTTCACACATGCGTCTGTATTCAAATTAAATGTTGTAAATAGAATCAAACACGTTCTTTCCCGGGGTTTTCATTGAGACAGGATTAACAAAGGTAAAGTTGCACCTGGCTAATGGCTCTTTTGTTTAAACTTGAACATCATTCCATATATGGGAAATATTTTTTATATGATGGCTGAAATTGAGAAAAAAATAGATTCATCAATAGCTTGAATAGATTCAATGAAGTTATTTGTACAAAAAAAACATCACTTGATAAATGAAAAAACTGAGATGGAAGCCTCACCAGTCGTAATAATTTAGCTCAAAAACCAAAACTAAATAAAACGGCATTAGTTTTTTAAATCAATTGAATATTTTTTTCATTTAAAAAATATTCTTTCACAAATTCTTGATAGATTCTGTATATTCGGTATCAATCACTATTGCATAGTGTCCCATCATACGCTCTTGTGCTGGTTCGGCGGTGACGACGAAGAGGAAGTTATTTTGAGATGAAAGAACCCATTTCTATCGTACTGAATACTTATTTCTCCACGTATCCCGTTGGTGTTTTGATAATTATGACCAGAACGGGATGATTACTTTAGGCCTTATTCCTCATTGAACAATTCATGAGAATGGGTAGCTTTATTTTTGTGAAAACTGAAATCTAACCTATGGGAAATCCATCCACAAAATCTCCAATCAGATGTACATTTCCCTCTAAGCTCTGTTAATCCGACATCAAATTACAGCAATAGTGAATACCATCGTCTTTGAAATAGTAATACAGTTTGTGCAACTGGGTACTTAGGTTTCGAAGTTAAAAGTAACCCATTTGATTTACATGTAAACCCGCTGGAAGCGGTGTATGGACGCGCAAGGGTGCTACATCATGACAAGACAAGACTTTTGAGTGAATGCATCGATTCTGGTGATAATTTTGTTTTAATTTTTGTTTTTATTTGTTTTTTTGGGACAAACCTTGTATTTCAAATTTTCCGGGGAAAGAAGGAACTCTTTCCTGGGTGTGTGTGTATATATATATATATATATATATATATATATATATATATATATATATATATATATATATATATACATGTCAGTATATCAGTTAGTTCTACAGCATCTTCTGATGAAGACGGAGCTCAATTCCGTCGAAATTATCAAGAAATAGCGTGTGGGTGATATATATATATATATATATATATATATATATATATATATATTTGTTTAATGTGAAGTCTATGTCTAAGTCGAGACTATTTCGAGTGGTTAAGAGCATCGGTACGGCAATTCGAAAGATCCGTATTTCAAAGCTCGGTAAAGGAAATATTTTTACACTTGTGATCTGTCGATTCGCCCTTCTCCACCGCTTCTGTGTTCGTCCTTTGTATGTGTTCCTATCCCTTTTCCTTATATCTATTTCCATGTGAATGAATATCTCTTCGCCGTATGGTGAACTTTCGTGTTTGAATATGTGTGTGTGTATATATATTTATATATATATATATATATATATATATATATATATATTGAAAACATGGGGAGCAGATGATGGAGTGGCAGGGGGGTGAGAAGAGGTTGGTGTTTGTTTAGTGGAGGGGATGGGGAGAAAAGAGAGATGTTTACCTTTCCCGCGAAACAGCAACCAATCCCTCCCTCATCTCTCTGTCTCTCCAACCATTCCCTCTGGTGTTTTCCGCGTGCGCACTTTTAAATAGACTTATATCCTGTAAACATTTGTGCTGAAGATGTCACATATTATGAAACCGGTCATAAGACAAACAATATTTGCTGAGAGTTTTTTCTTATTCTTCCTATCTGATCCGTAAAACATGGAGATTGTTTTGCTCCTTTTTTGCGAAGTCGCCTTCTTGTTCCCCCTCCCGAAGACAGGATTGGTAGAAGATGAAATAACTCAATCCTGGATGCAATTCCAAACTTCCAAGACGAATGATTACCTCGGCGATGAAACGAATGCTGTTGTAGGCAATGCTTGAAAGGGGAAACGATATATCGAGTTTCGACGTTCAACCCACCCATCCGTATTGGACTAACGAGATAAACTCAGAGAATGTAAATGTTCCGAATTCAAGTAACGGAGAGGCAGTTTTTCAAAGTTAAATTTCAGAAAAAAAAGGAGATTTTGCAGAGTTTCCCGTCGTTTTCACCCAACCTTTTTTTATACTATATTCTGAAAATCACTGAGATAGTAAATTGGTTAAAATCTGTGGCCTTCTAACTGACTTCAGAATAAGCTGTATGAACTTCGGCATTTCAATGTATCGTTTGGATAAGGAAGATATTAACCCAAGAAAATAACTCCTCTCCAATCCATTCCTTCACTATCGCTTCATAAAACTTACGATCCCTCAGAGCTGAATAATATAAATGGAATGCCAGTCATAAATGTAGTTTCAACGACAAAAGTGATTATTTTTTTAAATTTAACATATCTTCCAGCAATGTAAATAGTATTTTTTGTTTACATTGATTCACGACCGTAGCTGCGTTCCTTGCATATTTAAAATATAAATCTTTATTAGAATTATTGACGCCTTACACGTCATTTATTAAGAGAACACTTTCTTGGAGCGGTTGACTCCATCATTACCAACATGAAAATGATGTTATTGATGCTAGTGGGTGTAATTAAGTGTGATGCAAAATAGAGTGAGTAAAATGTTTTGGCAAATTAATTGAACAATATCATTTTGTAGAACGATAGTGACTCAGATCTTTGTGAAAATAATGATTGGTATTGAAGTCGTTATTTAATGGAACAGTAAGCTCAGGAGAATTGAACCCGCCAGCGTCCGCGCTGAGTGTTTCAATTTTTTTATTTAAAGCGTGAGCGTTTTGATATTTGATATTGATATAGCAGTATCCACGCTAGTAACAAACACACCATATATTTTCGCGATAAGCCAATCTATTGGCATTTGGCCCATCTTTCGAGCAGGGCTGGGTGGTTTGCGAAGTACAAACGTAGATATACGTAGATTAGCAGCAGGGATGGGATGATGAACGTGAGCGATGAACTCTCCATCCGTTAGGAAAAATACATTTCAAGAGCAAGAGCGGTGAATTTTTTGAGAAGGTTTTGCGGGAATCCAGGCGAGTATTAGTTTTATTTTTTTATTAATCCTTCGGCTAGTATCTCAAAAACGGATATTTTACAGTTTCGTTGTTGAACCAAACGTCAAGGAACAACAGAAAGCTAAAGAATCGATCCAAGAGGATTCTGGGTGATTTTGTTTTCCATTTGATACTTCGGCATAATCGGAGAAAAGGTGGCTGATATTCAAAATCAAAGGAAAACTCAACATAATAACGATAGGAAGTGGCGAAAGCTTACGTATCCGCGAAACATCTCCCTTGAAGTGAAACAGCATCTGCGGGAATTTTGAATGGACTGATAATAGAGCAAACCTGATCTGGTCAAATAAGTTTAGAACTTTCATTAAATAAGGAAACACAATGTATACATCCACTGTTCTTTATTATTTTACGACTCGTTTCAACGCTTAGGCGTCATCATCAGGTACCTGATAATAATTACCTGATGATGACGCCTAAGCGTTGAAACGAGTCGTACAATAATATAGAACAGTGGATGTATACGTTGTGTTTCCTTATTTAATGAACATGAACTTCCACAAAGTTGAGCTTAAAACAATAGAAAGCAAGTTTAGAACTAATCCAACATAAAAAAAGGTAGATTTAAAGTTGCGAAAAAGGAAGCTGTTGAAGTTTTCACCAGTCCAGACGCTCTGTTTTCAGAGGAATGTCATCAGACAGTTTCGGGTGTGGACTTTGTTCAAATTAGTGCATCGAGTTTGGCCCCGATTGAATGCGGTGACATTTTCGATCATTTATTAATAATGAAACAAATGAAGAGACTCTTCCGTTTCTTCAGTCTTATTGCCTGAATTCAAATAGCTGTGGAAGATGCTGCGACAGGGAATTTTCATGCATTTAATTGGTTAGAGAAACTCGGACGTAAATTGAGGGATCCGGATTTTGAGTCGCGGGAGAGGCAAAAGATTTTTGCCTCGTGAAGTTTATTATTTTCTAATTTTCTAGTCTGAGTTGGAAAATTATAAAAACTCCCCCTTCTTACCGGAAGGGTTGAACCTTTTAATCATTACGTCATGAACGTCCTTCATTGCCACGTGGCTTCATCTACGAGTATCTTGTAACACCAAACTGTTAAAAAAAAACTGTTTCTTCTCGCCTGAACTCAATTCGGAAAAATATCTCATGTCATAATAATCATCCCCGTGTGTAATATGACTTTTAATATTCCTATTTCCTTACCGTAAGTAAATGGATGACTTAAAATTGAAGTTTTGTTTCGTAGCAATTTTTATTTTTATGTTTATCTATCGATTCGTGGATACAATTCACGTTCACGTCAGGATAAATGATCACATTTGGTTTGATCTCGCTAACTCATTACCTCGCTTGATTGGTACCCGACTACATTTCCATCAACCCGTTAGACATTCCAGATAAGATTGAGGATCATATTTAGCTTCTGCATGCCAGTATACATGTGTGCGTTTTTTCCCATGAACACGATATCAGGATTTCCGCCGCTGGAGATAATTAAAGAACCCCTCTGCTTTATCCACCGAATAAATGCTTATCGTTGCAATTTGGGACGTTGCCTTTGTGGTACCTCGTTTCTTGCCGCTGCACCGCTATTGGTGTTCCGCGTCAAAAACCTAAACTACCACCGTGGTCATTTCCATGCCTGCACCAGACACGTCACCTTTAAACACGGAGAGGGCAGTTCTAACTAAACATTTCGTTGCTAGGAAAGTTCACAATGAGGATTCGCAAAATAATTCCTGAATCATACAATTGACACTGATAAACTTCCCCTTTCGTGAAAAAATATAATAAAATAGCATAAATAGTTTAAATTGTTACTGAATAGCGTAAAGTGCTAATGCTGGAAGAACCTGAATTCATTCGTTATTTCAACTATGTGATAATAGAAATCAATCTGGAGCTTATCGTCGACAAAAAGCGAATGGTTCCCTCCACGTATTATATTGGTCGAGATCAGTGTGGCGATGGACGGTGCGTAGTATGTACTCGTGTGGTGTACACCTAATCCTTGTGTGATAGTAAAGGAGAGGTCGGTAATCTTAAAAGTGTCATTGAATATACAAGCATTTTGTCTCATATCTGTTCTTCTTGTGTGTGTATGTATGTGCATTGTAAGAGTGACCAGTGATCACACTGGACCGTTGCCACCAGGTAAATTGCCTAATTGCAACGAAGTATGTAAATAAACACATAAATAAATCACTGATAAAGGCTAAATAAATCCCAGCGAGAAGAGCAATTGATTGCCGAGCAGTCTGCCAAATATGTATACGGAATTCTTTTTTCCCTTGCACAATTCGTGTTCAGGACAGAAGGAAGCATCACCGACAATAATTTTAACTTCAGTAAATGATACCCTACGCTTATGATCATAAATTACTCTAACAACTGGTGAGATGCATCATGGGTGGGTACATACATGGGTGGATACGAGGGGTTGCGTTCATAGCCTCCTGAGGGATTTCTATTTGCTTTATTAAAATTAAAAATGAATGCTACTAATATGCGCGACACTACTTGTAAATTTATTTTCTCCCTATCATAAAATATCCACAGGGTGCATTGTGGTATTTACATTGCTGCGATTATTTTCATATATAATATAACATGATATTCAACTTGTATTCATGAAACTGGCCCCAGTGTACGGGTTTTCTAGATCCGATACTTCTCAAAAGCACATGCTACACGCCCTCATGATGGATTGCAGATTAAAGTGTTGTTAGTAATTAGGGGAGTTGACTGTAAGCCAATTTCATTGTCGCTGGAGGCAAATTTTTTTGGGGCCGGAAGGAGGGCGTAAAGGGAAATCGGCTTTGGCTTTGGCCTACTCTCAACGGAAGGCGCCTGTGTCCACAATTGAGTATCCCAGGATCACCTGCAAAATAATCTTCCATATTAGGGAGTTGAACTCGTGCACTTAGAACTGAGAAATCAGTTCACAAGCCGCTACACCAACCCAACCCAGTCGTCTTGTAGGCTATATGTTGAAAATATATTAAAAAAATTGAAGTATAACTGACTCATATAAATAGACATGAGATATTATTTTTCCTCACTCGATCCTTGGTCAAAATAGCCATTCAAAGTACTCGAAAATAAAATGTTATCTTTGCTCTAATCTTAACGTTCAAGTCGCATGTGTTGCTCATAATAACTGATGGTCTAATACTCTTTCCTATAGGACCATTTGGCAGCTTTTAGGGTGTTTTATAGTTGCATGTCTGTTTATAGATTGTTAGGACTAGGCAACGGTTTTTATTGTGACTCTTTTACGATATCGTATGCCAAAGTGATGCTTTGGTGACGTGTCATACCCCATCGAGAGTGGAAATAACTCGGCTCAAATCACGTTCTCCCGTCTCAAGCAGTGCCTCTCTCTATCGCGAAGGGTTGCAGCGATAGCACCGTCACTTGTGATTTGACGACGGCATTTGGAATTTTCGCAAGCATCGACTCAGTACCCACCTCCCAGTGGATCCATAGCCGTATATCGCACAGACCCGTACGGCGCAAGGGATATAGCGGTCGCCACTCCGAGACCACCGGTGTTATAAAACCGCAACGACGAACGGGAAACTGGTAGGTTTCGGTCACCTGTACCGCAGGCACGTCTCGTTCACTTCGCCTCGACGAGGGAACGGAAATGCGACCGCGAGTTATAAAAAATTCATGGCGGACCACCTATTTTCCATCGCCAAACTCCTACCCTCCCCCTCCCCCCAATGTTCGGATGTAACGTTTCCCTTGACCCGCTCGTATCGTATTTGCATGAATCAAGAGTGGTTGATGCTGGATGGTCGGGGGTTGGGGGATTTGGCATCGAGATAAGGGGTACTAGTAAAAAATAAAGGGAAATAGAGAAGAATGCTTACTTGAAGATTGAGACCGTCCACAAGCTTCACAGAAGCAAATAAAATCCAAGTGCACGAAGTCCATGCCGTATTCAAACTAGGTAAAAAAAATCACTTTAATATCGAGAAGTTACTCTCGTCTTGAGCAATAAAATATATACCCACCTCATTTATGTAGATGTCGATTTATTTGTTAACGGGAAAGTTTAAAATACTGTAGAAGAAAGAAAGTTTCTAGAATGAAAAATCCGAAGGCAAAAAATGAGGGGTTAACATTGAGAGACTGTTGAAAGCCGCAATAGAAGGGAAAACGTGGGGTTAATGGGGAAGTTAAAAAAAAGGCACATTAGACGGCATGCAGAAAGGTAGACGTTGCGAAAGAATTGATAAGGAAATAATGTATTTGCAAGCGGGAGAAAAACAATCAAAAACGTACCATTAATTTTTATTGTATTTTTTATTATGTTGGTAACCCTAAAGTAAAGCCCAAAAAAGTTGTATTCGGAGTGGTTCTTAAAGAAGAATTAAATTAATTAATTCTGAGAATACCTAAAATAGAAATACAGCAGATTTTACGACAAAAGTTCCGAGAACTTTATTTCTCTCGTCAAAGATTCTTTGATCGAGTGAAAGCCTCACCATAATTATCGTTCCACTCCCGTATTTCTACTTTAAGAAAACGTTGTTAATGTGATGAAGTTTCATTTTGGCCTTCATTGTTCAAATTTCATTGAATCTCGTGAATGGGAATAGATGCGCTCTAATAGTAAACATTCAACTCCTGAGATTGACTGGGGTTTGTTGACACCAACCTTAAATTGTGAGGGTGATTTTTTTCTATGTAACCCATGGAATCGTAAAGTTTTGAAAAATATACACCTACTTTGAAAAATTACTTTTAGGAGTTAAAATTTGTTTGAGCATGATGTAATCTCGAAAACTAAGACGGAAGGATGAAATTTTAAATCCTCCGCTATTGGCATTTATATCTTTGAGTTGATAAGGATGTTAAAAACTACCTTTGTTCCTTGGAGATTAAATTCGGCGTCAGAAATGATCTCATCTTCCCTTTGTTACCCAATAAGCCTTTGCTTATGGGTGGCCTGCTTCCCTCGTGATAGAGCTGGGAACTGTCATCTAGTTCCTTCAGTAGACCTCTGTATTCTTCTCGTAAGGTTATTTCACGCCTTTTGCAGATCCTCTTTGAGACCAAATACTATATTTTAATTTTATCCGATTAGCTCTGATAACATGCCGTTTCTAATAAATGTGGTAGTGTTTCTATTATCAGATAACGTCTTCCATTTACTTTTTCGTTGAATTTTCCTACCGCTGTGCTTTATAAAGAAGGGAATTTTCTTACGGGCAGGCTCGTGCATTCTTATTATGCGAGGTTCCCTGTCGAAACCGTAGAGTTGAAGAGATATTTCATCGCGTAAGGGTCTCCGGCACTCTGTTGTGACGTTCTCACCTCAAAGCTGTCCCCGTAAACCTTAAAGCTGAAATTTAAACCCTGGAAAACACTATCGGGAATTATCCTGCTTTATTTAGTGCTCCCACGATTTTCCCTGCGACTAGGGAAGTATCTTGTAGACCTCGAGGCTTAGAAAAGGGTTTTCACGTGAGTCAGAAATTCCCGGGACTTTGATACGCATGGAAAGGAATGACACGGGAGTAGTACTCGCCGGCATGAAACCGCAAGGGCGCTCGGATACAAAATATACGGGGGAGAGAGAGAGGCTCCGGTCCCAATTAACCGAAAGCATTTTGGTGGCTCCGGAAGAGGCAGTCCCAGGGAAAGCTGGATTGCTGCCTTAAATTTTCATACCCCCCAGGGTGTTCCGGCATGAAAAGCGTTGAAAGGCTCCTTTAAAGTCCCTTAATTCACTTCCAGTAGATAAGACATTCGCCACAAAAATATGTTCATTCAAGCGCCATCATGAATTCGATGGCGATGAAGTCGTTATTCCTTTCATTCTATTCGGTGAAAGGATTACCAGGACCTCAGGGGTAAAACGTCGTCATAGAGCGTCGCATGAGTTCAGCTCCCCCTTAATAGAAACTAAACCCTTTCATTCTGTTCCAAAGTAAGGAATTTCGTATTAACATAACTTCTCGCCTCGTGCCTGGATTTGTAGACTATAACTTCTATGAAACATTAATTAAATGACTTTATAAATTGCACTTGCATGTTGACATGAATTGAAATCTGAATTCATTTTGAATAAAAAAGTTAGTATCAGAATTTGTACTAAATTGATATTAAGGTTTTTTTTAAATAGTGATGTAACCATTGTGCAGTCAGATTGTATCAAAATTGTAATTACGTTCTAAGTTTCCTTTATATTACGATATTAATCGGCAATTAGAAAAGGTTGAGAAATTTATGGAGCAAAAAAAATTTTGGAATTAAATTTGACACTTCAGCATCTTAACGATTTGGAAAAAACCAAAAACCATGGAAACAAACAGCATGGAACCAAAAAGCATGGAAAAAACCTCGAGAGTTGAAGTTACTTTAAATTATAGCTCAGCAAAATTTTGATTCCAACTAAAAAATAAATGATCAATTGGCAATTTTCACAAAAAATCATGTCAAAGTCTGTTTACCTTCAGGAAATTTCAAATCATATTTGTGTTTTTTTGCTGTACTTGTAAATTATATGTATTTCTACCTCGTTAAATAATCCATATTTTCATCTATAAATGCTCTGATTTATGCTTCCCCTCGGCATTAAATCATGTAGATTTATTTCATCTGTTGTAAAATCTTTTTTCAGTATTTAAAAATCTATATATTTCTCCTAAATATTATGTCAATGATAATGAGTAATGTGTATTATAAAGACTATTAATATGCGTAGCGCCGAAATAAACTGGACAAAAAGACGCTCACGCAAAAACGTGTTGCAGTGTTTTTGTTTCCACTATAGTATTTGTTTTCCAAATACATATTTTTTTAAATGGAAGCTTTTGGAATTCTTCTGAGGTTGAGATATTTTATCATTTTGTCAATGCAGGAGTCACCTTCGAGGATACACCTTTTATCGTAGTTTGAAAGCTTTATATGGAAGTGACTCTATGGTCTCTTCAATTTGTTATTTTGGTCTAAAGAATGGCACTACGCGTATATAAAATTCAAACTCAAAATATGCCAGACTTCTAGCGTAGTCAGCTGGAGTTACTTCTTTGCTTGATCGTCAATTTCCGTGGCACTCCGCTACTTTAAGCGATTAAGAGATCAGTACTTCTGTTATAATGAAACATGGTCGAACCTTAATATATTCCCTGCAAAAAAAATTATTTTGAGAAAAATGAAAAAAGCTTTCGTCAGGAAAAATTAACATCGCTAAGAAGCTTCATTAACATGCCGTTTTCTGTGTTGGATAAAAGATGAAGGAAAATCTCTTAAATCCCTTTCAACAAGAATTTACAAATGAGATTGGAAATGATATGACCACTTTCACCAAGCCAATTGTATATGCCTGATTGATTTCGTTAACAGAGGCCTGTTATTTCCTAAATCCTTATTCGTGTTCTTATTCCTTCATTTCAGTCATAATTCTTTTCAGTGGAAAATAAAATTTCCGCTGATGTTGTGTTTTTTAAAATTTTTTTTAACTTTAACTTTTGTGAAGATTTTTCGTGAAAAAATATACTATTTTTTTAAGTAACCTACCGGTTAAGTTGGGTTTTTGGATGGACACAACTATCAAATAAACATTTTTGTTCCTCCAAACAAAACCCAATCCAGCAGCCTAATCTATATCAGGTCCCTCTTCATCTCTTTGTATTTCCTTCCTCCCTTAATCCCGTCCAACATCCCTATCCTGTTCCTGCCCTTTCCTCTCTTGCCCAACATTCTCCCCTCTATTACCTTCTTTAACATTCCACTACCGCTCAATACGCCTTTCATCCATTTTTCCTGCCTCCAGAGGATTTCTCTCAATAAACCCCCCTCCTCACCCACCATTTCCAGTACTTCCTCATTTGTTTTCCTTTCGGTCCATTTCACCTTCTCCATTCTTCTCCACACCCACATTTCAAAAGCCTCCAATCTACGTATATATATATATATATATTATAATATAGGTATATTTATACATATAACGCATAAAAACTTGTAAATTAAACTCGTATATAAAACTTAGAAATACAAAATAACAAAACTCTCACAGATTTGGTTTTTGAATATTTCTGTGGTCCGGCTACCTTTCTCAACGGGAGGAAGGAAATGAAGGATACGGGTGATGGACACGATGTGCATAGACAAAACGGTTAAAGGAGAGTGGGAATGAAGAGGGAGGAGTTCGGGGGTTATCGGAAAGGATAGAAGCCGAGAAGGGAAGGAGAAGGGTGTATCCCTTGATGAGCCATATTCATGCCGTCTCGAGGTTTTGAGGACGACCGCTGACCTCCTTTTCTTCCTCTCTCCATTGCATCAGTTTATAATATGTGTGCTCTCGTCACTTGATGTAGTAGTGATTTCCAAACCAAGGTCGAAAGGAATATTTTTCTTCCGGGGAAATATCACTATTGTTTTAGCTAATGCCATTTCCTATTTCAACTGCTCTTGCTAGATTATTTGGAATTGGTTTCCCAATTAAGTGCGAGGAACCAAATTAATTTCAATTTTAGGGAGAGGTCACGACAGTTTTAACATTTTAATAAAATCGGATATCGGATTCAAAAGGAAGAAAAGCTGGGTCCCGCCAACATTTAGACTCATCCGAGCGTTTCAGAACGAATGGTCTCTTCCCCGCCGCCAGCGTGGACTCCAGCTCTTTCTGCTGAGAAACAGGTGACTGCGGTCGAAATGGAGAGATAGAGAGAGAGAGTCCCGTTGATGCTCTCGATGAATAACCGCCTTGTGTGTGCCTGGGGTGGGGGAAAGGGGAGGAGACCGAGGTCGGGAAGGGGAGGATGAGGAGGTTGGGATTTTTCGATGGTTTGGTTGGGATAGGAGATACGATTAAGGCCTCGCGGTGGATGATGAGAGAGGGGAAAGAAAAAGCCGATATCGGAGAGAGAGGGTCTAGCAAGCAGGATGAATGGGTGAGGCCAGGGGCGAATACATGGTAAATGGTTGGGGAAAAGCTTGAGGCGATAGTGAGGATTTGGGGGAGAAAGGGTGGAGAGGGAGGTGGAGAGAGTGGCTCTCACTCAACGTTCTCGAAAAAGATAATGGGATGCCGTCCTGCTGGGAGAGAGAGGGAGAGATTGAGAGAGGAGGAGAGAAAGACAGCCCAGGGATATGGGGAATGATGGTGGGAGTGGAGGCTGTCCGGCGTGGAAGACGGAGGGAAGCGGGCAAGGGGGATGGATTACTGGGTGAATTGGGATCGTCCGGGGGAACAAGAGTGGAGATTGAGGGCCGGCATCCCGTAGTCGTTAGGACATATGGGGAGAGCGAGGAGGAGATGGGGTAGGGAGTGAAAGAAAGAGGGTTGCGGAGACCGAATGAAGTAAGGGGGTAATGAAGCCATCATCTATTTGTACTGCGAAGGACTGGACTGACGCCCGCGAAAACGGAAATCGAACAGGCTTACTTTGGGCCCACGTAGATGGAGACAAATAGTGCCCCGGCAGATCCCCTCGAAATCGTCTTCCCTACTTATTCCTCCTCACGCCACCCTCCCCCCCACGCGCGTGTTTACAAAGAAGGATGAAGGTGTTCTTTCGGAGGCAGGCTGCGGACACGGAGGGGCGTATTGTTTGGGCCGCCCTCTTGCAGGTCCGTTCCCAACTGAAAATAGAGTAGGGTGAATCGTTCCTCTGGATTAAAGTCAGCAATTTAGTGAATTTTTGGCATGAGTTCCCGTGGGAATCGGTAAGATATTTTTTTTTTAATATTCATTTCGCATATTTGAATGGCGGTTGAAATGTGAGAGAGGAGAAAGTATGGGAGCAGAGAGCCAGTATGATGGTAGAGAAAAGTTTAAGAGAAGAGTGATATACCTTGACCACACGTAGAACGCTCCTAAATAGTTTCTGAATCCAAAAATTCTTCTTTTAACCACTTTTCCTTTATTACCCGCAATCTAATGAGTTAGCAGTTCATTATCAAAAACATCAATTTGGATACTTGGAAAAAATCAGGAATTCAACAGTGGAAGAAGTATTTACCTTCATCAGGATGCGAACCCCGATGCTTCTATTTACAGTCGAGTCATTTTAACTGAATAAGCTACCGAGACTTTCTCTTACATTTATACTCTCACGGCATCACCCCAGTACTTGTTTGGTTCCATAACAGTACAAATTGGACAAGTTTATTGGAGTAACGATATGTTAAAAATGAGATTAATTCTCGCTTTTAAAATCGTCACTGACAATAAGCATTTGGTGCATTATTTTCACTTAACTTACATTTCTGTAGCGAAAATTTAGGAAAACTGATTCTATAAAAATATTTCATTTAGCGCAGCTATATTATTAAAAATGCGTGGCTTTTTCGAAGAAAAATGGCCGGTTTCCTTATATTTAAATATTGTTGTGTCAGGAAAAATTCATACCCAAGCAGGGTATGACTTCTCTAACTAAAATCTATTGACTGTTTCTGAAGTTATTGTCTTGAGTCAAGTACTCGTTTACCGGTCGGTGAATGAAGATAGCAATGTCCGCGAAAATCGTTGCTCCCGCCAGTGACGAAGTGCTTGCTGTGAATCGATGTTTCTGTGCAAAATGATTATCTGCTGCCAGAATTCATCCGGATATGTGGATCTAAAATATTGAGCGAAGGAAAGGATAGACAATGGTGTTCAGATCTGCAAAAATGTCCCCACAAATGTGCATGGTGAAGAGCGGAGTGGCAGGGCCAGTATCCAGGGGCCGATAAAATCATTCAACAAGTGGACCGAGAATTGCGATCTGATCGACGATTAGTGATTAGAGCTCTGGCTAATAAATTACCTCTTGTTGGACGCACCACATTTACGCGGTTGTTAGAGAAAATCTCGGTTAACACAAATTCGATCTTTAGCTTCCTAGACATAAATTATTGAGTGTTTTCATAGTAAATGGTTTCATCAATAATCAAATTGATCAACCACTAACCAATCCTTGCTAATCGTGGAAACTTCAAAAAATTATCTAAACCTTTCAATAAAAAACTTATTATTGATCTTAATATTTCATTTTGCACCGTAGAAGAGATGAATTTACGATAACTCATTCTTGAAGAGTCCTCGGAATGAAAAATCAATGTTTATTAAAAATCTGTTCTTTATTTTGTTGTTGGCACACCGCAGAACTTTCGAACAACCATTTATCGTTCAATTTGTAGTTTATGTATTTGTTTAGTTCAGTGATAGCAATGGTAAATCCATTAATACAAATAGATGACTATAATACGTCTATCACAGTTTTCTGGAATAATAAGTACGATATTCTTTTTGCATTGCTTGTGAGTTGAAGGATGCAAAGTGATTAGATATTTAAAACTGTAAATGTTCAAGTACACTTTTGTATTTTTACTCTGATGTGTACAAATATTGCTTGTGTCAGATTTTGTACATACATTTTAACGTTTACATTTTGGGATTTGTACTTTGATGTCATTATGTCTTTATACTTATAAATATGGAACGAGATTCACCACTCTATCAGCATGAAATCATTATTATTAGGTAATCTACCGGTTAAGGTAGGTTTTTCGATGGACACAACCACCAAATAAACATTTTGTGACTCCTAGCAAAACACAATCGAGCAACCTACTCTACATCAGGTCTCTCTTCATCTCTGTGTACTTCTTTCCTCCCTTCATACCGTCTAACATCCCTATCCTGTTCCTGCCCTTTCCTCGTTTGCCCAACATTCTCCCCTCTATTACCCTCTTTAACATTCCACTACCGCTCAATACGCCCTTCATCCATTTTTCCTGCCTCCATAGGATTTCTCTCAACAAACCCCTCTCCTCGCCCACCATCTCCAGTATTTCCTCATTTGTTTTCCTTTCGGTCCATTTCACCTTCTCCATTCTTCTTCACACCCACATTTCAAAACCTTCCAATCTACGTCTATCCTCCTGCTTCAGTGACCACGTTTCCGCGCCATAGCTACGCTCCATATCAGAGTTTTTACGAGTCTCGTCTTAACCTCCCTACTCAACGTCCCCATCATCAACTCCCTCCTCCTTGAGAAAGCCTTCTTGTCTAGCGCAATTCTTCTCCTTACGTCCCTACTACTTAGACCGTGTTGGTCCAGAACACTCCCGAGATCAGCATGATATTAAGAACTTTTAAGCAGTGTACGGACTTTACTGTTTAATTAATGTCAAGCATTATAATAATGGTTAATGCTGCGCATAAGTACAGGACTGAATAGAGTATGAACTAAGCAGGGAGTTTCCTAGCATGTCTAAATGAGGTTATTGCATCGATTAAATACTCAAGAGCAAATGTATTTTTTAGATAAAAGTTTTTGGAGTACTTCTATAATGTGCTAATTTTGCTAATCATGATACATAAAGTTAATTTTATTCAAAAGGAGTATGAAATTATTTCGAGGGTAATAGCAATAAAGAAAAATGAATTTAATCCAAATTATAATCAGCCCTTAAAAAGTTTCACAAGGACTCAAACAATTGGAAGATAGATAAAATTCTCTAGTTGCCCGAAAAGTAGGGCGGTGTCTCTTTTATCTTATTTCATAGGCGGAAAATTGAAACAGCGGCCTCGTCCTAATTTCAAAGTACAGAGGAGAGGTCAAATGAAGTAAAACGGAGAAAAAAAATGTTCAAAGGCTAAAGGGAAATTAATTTAGGAAAGGTACCGTCGTTTGAATTACTTCACCAGACTATCCACGTTAAAGCTATGGCCGGAATATTTTTTGTTTTCCCCTCGTTAATGAGCTCTCCCCACTTCAACTATTCTGCTCTTCCAAAAAAAGTTGTTAAAATCTTTTCTTTAGTACTGTTTTCAGTTACTTTTGCCGTTTTGAATAAAGTGCACACGGCCCTAAACTGAATAATTGATCCAACCTCATCTACGGATTTTGCCGAATAACCTAAGAATCGCACCGTTAATTTTCTAAGATTCAAGCTTTGTGAATTCAACTTTTTCAACTCCTACGGCGTTTACCAAGAGCCGTGGGACCTTTTTCAAATCTGTAGTCACCTTTTGTCCCATATTTGTTAAACTGGATCATCTCAACAGCAACCTTGCGTGATAAAATCTCCAGCAAATTACCATCGATGAAAATATCCTAACATTTATCAGCTCCGGGACTTGCTCAGCTTTTAAGGTCAGAATACCGATGTCGACACCCAGACACAATTTTGTTAATGTTATCACGTAAGTGTAATTAATGATACAAATGATAATGTTTCGATTGTAGAAAGGAAAAGTCTTTTCTCTTCCAACTATGTCTATATTTCCAGAAATGGACTCAGCTGTTAGTTATAAATGGCATCTGACAATATCCTATCTTTGGCAATGCCAAATACACCACAGTTAATTTGAAGTAGGGATTAATGTTTTAAGCGGCTAAGGAAATTTATCTCACAGATGGCGCAACCATCATATGTCATTTCTTAGTTGGGAGTAAATCGAGTCGATCGAATGTTAATAAGCCAATGAATGAAAAGCAGCATAAACCATATTTGTAAATCTACATCTACCCAATGAGCCGCAAGGGCGTGTGGCGGGGGGTGTTAGGGCACCATCCAAATTTAGAAAGAAAAAAACCGCATGCAGAAGCCACAAAGTTATAGTCCACAAACCAAACATTATAAACATTCACGCAAGAACCCTTTCACCCCAACCCTTTCACACGCATGCAAACGCACAAACTACCAACAAACATGCACCATCTTTGAATTTTTAATTTTGTTTCAACCTGCAACTTAAATGTTTTTAATATTTCTAAATGGACTTCGGTTTCTTACTATTATGATTTCTGATTGTTCTGGGGAAGAATGAGTATTTGAATATATCTGTATTGGAATCTATCTCCCCTATTTTATCTTTGTGGTCTGGTCTACCTAAGTAGGATGTTGCCATTAAAATTCCTTTAGTGTCATCGTTAAACTCGCTGGTTCTGAATCTTTCTAAAAGTTTGCTCTCTTCGTATTTCAAGGGACTCCCAGCCTAAATCCCCTAAGAGACCTGTTACACTTGTGTTCTTGTCATATATATTTTTCAAGAATCTGGCGGATTTTCTCTGGACTTTATCTAATTCTATTTGCCAGATTTTCTCCTGAATAACTCCTGACGAGTCATAAATATTTTTGGATATACAAAAAAAGTAGTGTCGAATACGGGTGACTTGTATCCGGTCCAACTCTAAGTACGTTCCGACAGAACAAGCAGTTCACTTAACTGATAAATATATATAATGATTGGAAGCGTTTTCGAAAAACGAGAACTCCGACAAAACATATTATTGCTATGAAATTCTAGCTAATATACGGGATATGTTAATTGAGGGTAAGAACTTAGTTAACAACCCTTCATGCATTAAACAAAGGACGTCATCAACCGCCAACTGACGAAATCTTTCACGCAAATGTAACAATTATTAGGTGGTGTTAATGAACTTAGTTGTAAATGTCCTAACAAGCCCTGTCAACTACCCAATATTGTCAATGAACACACAACCTAACTCACTTTGGGCGTTTTCATTCAAACTCAGGTCTGTTTCAGATACTGAGGTGATTTTTTAAAGCTTGATGTCGTCCAAAAATAAGGGTACTGCAACCTTGCATCGCTTTTCACATACGCGACGATGCTGCACGCGACCGTATTTCACCCAGGCACTTCCATGCTATTTTTACTCCGTTCGTAAATTCAATATAGGGGTTCTTTGAAATTGGTCGCTAACTAACAATGGCCAGATTTAAGCCACGACTGATGCACAAAGATACCCCGTAGACCCACGTGGACGAGAAGCCACGCTAGTCAATATACACGCTATTCGCGTGTTATTCCCCTATTTCTAGCACATATTGTTCCACGTTATAATGGCTATTTATGGCGTTTCACTCTTGTCACACTGCTTAATTCCCGAGGGACTTTCAGGAAATGGGAACGTTTATAAGCATCGATGGTAATTTAATGCTAATGGTGTTGCGTTCATTTGTTTTTATCGACGAGTAAATTCAGTTTTTCATCATTTCTTAATCAACTCACTGAATGAAATATGGAATATTGGAGAATTACCATTGTTACTATTAGCTTGCCGGCTTATGTAGCCTTTTTTGATGGACTCTGCCGAAATACAGTGCTGTGTTTATAAAGCCCTGATCAACATGATACAAAATATCCTTTAAACCCGTACTATGTATTAGAGTAACTAATTTTTAACCTCTGAAGACTTTTTACCTCCCTTAATTCGATCCCAGTGTCAGTCATTTTCCTTCCTCTATCTTGATATCCCAGCATTCTCCCCTCTATTACCACTTTCAGTATCCTCTCATTCCCCGTTTCTCCCGCGTCCACTTGTCCTGCCATTTTCAAATTTTTCTCACCAGGCCTATCCCTTTCCCTACATCCCCTTTCTTCAGGCTTAGACGTTCGTCATTTGTTTTATTTTTCGCCTATTTTTTCGCTATTCTTTTCTGCATTTGTATAACAAGTGTCTGCAGTTTATCCTCCTTCCTCAGTGACCAAGTTTCTGAATCATACAGGGTCTCATCCAAAACTGGTAGGACTGATTTTTTACAAGAATTTTATTGACGATATACTTACATCGACTTAATAATCTTCAAAGTATTCTCCTTGAGCTGCTACACACTTAGTATAACGTTGCTCCCACACCCCGTACGCCCGCTGGAAATTTTCTTTGAGGATGCCGTTGATGACCCTCGTCGAAGCCTCTTGAACGATCTTTATCGAGTCAAAACGTCATCCCTTGAGCTGTCTTTTCATCAGGGTGAAGAAGAAGAAGTCCGGTGGTGCCAGATCGGGAGAATAGGGCGGGTGCGGCAACGTTGCACGCCGTATTTGGCCAGGAGCTGTCTGACGATGAGCGCGCCATGGCACGAATTTTCGGCACCATCTTGGCGCACACCTTGCGCATGGCCAAATCCTGTGAAATAATGCGTTGGACGTTGGATGCAGACAGACCCAACTGGCCTGCAATTTCTTCACTGGTTAAGCGTCGGTCTGTGTTCAGCAGTGTCCTCACTCTGTCCACATTCGTGTCGGTTCTTGCCGTCGACGGCCGTCCGGAGCGATGGTCGTCTTCAACGAGCTCCGTACCCTCTTTAAACAACTTTTGCCACTCAAATACTGTGAAACGGCTTAAGGCAGTGTCCTTATAAGCGTGCTTGATCATATTGAGGGTCTCAGTTGCCGTCTTCCCGAGTTTCGCACGAAACTTCACGGAATAACGTTGCTCTAAATTCAGATTCATTTTGTTTTTCGACGCGGACAAAAACCTTGCTTCACTAAAAACGGTGTCCTCACTCAACGACAGCCCGCAGGCGACTGAGGTTGGCCTCGGTCTGTTGATAAGAGCCCCTTCCACCTTACCCTGCCAGGCAGACCCCCCTCCACCGCTCCGTTCGCGCCAGAGAAAATCAGTTTTACCACTTTTGGGTGCGACCCTGTATAACACAACGCTCCATATCAAAGTTGTCACTATTCTTTTCTTTACGTCTTTACACAATTAATCTCCGATCAACTCCCACCTATTTGTGTAACTCTTCTTTAACGAACGTAATTTTTATTCACCTTCCCACTGCACTGTCCACCCACATTCAAAGCACTTCCCAAACGTTTGAACTGTTTTAGTTTGTCTCCCAACTTTAATGTTTATCTTGGTCTTTCTATTTCTTGAGAATCTATTCATCAACGTTTTTATGGTTTATTCTCTTCTTACCTATCACTTTGCGATTTGCTAAGAAATGATTTCAATTTTTTTTCATATTTAATATTTCTTTAAAGAGCCTTGATAATAAGATAAGCTTTTTTTTGAACCTTTTCAATTTCTTTATTGTCATCCTTCGTTGCTCCCAAATACTTAACCAGTATTTCATATATTGCCTAATAAAACAAACACTTATCTTGTGCTTAGTGGTTACAGGTAGCAACTTACGACGTGGTTACTGGTACTTAAGAAGGAAATGGAATTGTGATGAAGTATTAGGAACATGTACAATGTACACATTATTTGTAATGCAGTCTTTTTAATCAAAGGTATCAATGTGCATTGAAATTAAGAGACGTTTATAGGACAAGTAAAGTGGATAGACCCAAGGTCCACAGAGCTGCTCTTCAACTAATTGAAGAATTTAGAAGAGTACTGCAGATAATCTTTTGCATATTTACTCGTTGACGAGTCCCACAACTTTTCCAATGCACCAAAACTCAACCAAGGCCGTATCAATAATATGTTTTATTATTAGGTAATCTACCGGTTAAGGTAGGTTTTTGGATGGACACAACTATCAAATAAACATTTTGTGACTCCCCACCTAGCAAACTAATCTATATCAGGTCCCTCTTCATCTCGGTGTACTTCTTTCCTCCCATCATCCCGTCCAACATCCCTATCCTGTTCCTACCCTTACCACGCTTGCCCAACATTCTCCCCTCTATTACCCTCTTCAACATTCCACTACCGCTCAATACGCCTTTCATCCATTTTTCCTGCCTCCATAGGATTTCTCTCAACAAACCCCTCTCCTCCCCCACCATCTCCAGTACTTCCTCATTTGTTTTCCTTTCGGTCCATTTCACCTTCTCCATTCTTCTCCACACCCACATTTCAAAAGCCTCCAATCTACGTCTATCCTCCTGCTTCAGCGACCACGTTTCCGCGACGTACATAGCTACGCTCCATATCAGAGTTTTTACGAGTCTTGTCTTAACATCCCTACTCAACGTCCCCGTCATCAACTCCCTCCTCCTTGAGAAAGCCTCCTTGCCTAGCGCAATTCTTCTCCTTACGTCCCTACCACTTTGACTGTATTGGTCCAAAACACTTCCGAGATATGTAAACTGCTCTACCTGCTCTATTCTTTCCCCGCCTATTTTAATATTTAGCTTAGCCTTTTTCTTTCTGGAAAATCGCATAACCTTTGTTTTATTAATATTGATTCTCATCCCATATTTATCGCACTGAACCTCCAATTCACTCAACAATGCTTGCAACCCCTTGGCTGACTGAGTAACTAATGCTTGGTCATCAGGAAACCTAACCGATTTTACGAATTCCCCTCCGACTTTCATTCCTACCTCCAGTTCTTCCCATGCCTCTTTAATCATTTCCTCTACATATACGTTGAACAGTACCGGTGACAATGGGCAACCCTGCCTTACACCTCTTCCTAACACTGCCCATCCGGACTCTCCGTTCCCCACTCGCACCTGAGCAGTCTGAGACATGTACAGGTTGCGGATCAGTCTCCTGTCCCTCCAATCCATTCCTATTTTCTGCAATACACGCATTAATTTTTCCCAATTCACTCTATCAAACGCTTTTTCGAAATCTACAAAACAGGCAAAAACGTCCTGATTGTATTCTATATTCCTCTCGACTAGTGATCTCATTACTGCTATGGCTTCACGCGTACCTCTTCCTTTCCTGAACCCAAACTGATCATCCCCTAAGTAATCATTTGCCTTACTCTCTATCCTTTTGTTGATGATCCTGAGAATAACTTTAGCTGCGTGGGATATCAAACTTATTGTTCTGTAATCCTCACATGACGAAGCCTTTGCCTTTTTTGGAATAGGAACTAACACCGATCTCAAAAAATCTTCCGGCCAGATTCCTTCCTCATAGATACTACGAATCAGTCCATATATGGCCTTCTTCCCACCTTTCCCTAACCATTTCAACATTTCTACAGGAATATTGTCCACCCCCACAGCCTTATTTGCTTTCATCTCCTTTAATGCCCTTTCTATTTCATCGTCGAGTATGCCTGGACCTAAGCTATCTTCTTCTACGTCATGTTCCTTTTCTATGTCTAACCTTGTCGGCCTATGTTCTTTACCATACAGTGTTTCTATATATTCCTTCCATCTCTCTTGGATTTTTCCTGGTTCAACTATTATCTTACCCCATTTATCTTTAACTGTTAGCACAGATCTTGCCTTCTTACTTCCCGATAATAACTTAACCTTGCTGTATAGAGCACCAATTTCACCCTTCTTCTGTAAACTTTCCATATCCTCGCATTGCGTTTTCCACCATTCTTCTTTTGCTTTATTTGTGGCCCTTCTCAATTTATTGTTTAACTCTTTGTACTTCATTTTGCCTAACTCTGTGTTTACATTTTTCCATCTTCTTCTCTCATCCATCTTTGCAATCATCTCATCCGTTACCCATGGTTTCCTTATCCTTTTCCCGTTAACGGTTCCTATAGTGTCTTTAGCGGCTTCCAATATCCCTTTCTTGATACATTCCCATTTTTCTTCGATAGTAGTCAGTTCTTTACCGTCATCCATCATTTTCTCTACAGCCTCCTGATACTCCTTCCTCGTTAATTCATTTACTGCTTCTAAATTCCATTTTTTAACCCGCCGCCCTTGCCTTATCTTCTTGAAACGAACATTACATTTCATAACAACTAAATTGTGGTCAGAGTCCGCATCCGCTCCTGGGAAACTGTGCGAATTTATCACACTGTTCCTAAACCTGTGCCTAACCATAATATAATCTAACTGATACCTTTCTGAGTCACCTGGCATTTTCCATGTATACCTACGCCTTTTGTGGTGTCTAAACCATGTGTTAGTGATGACTAGCCCCTGTCTCCTGCAGAATTCAATTGCTTTCTCCCCGCGTTCGTTCCTCGTGCCTAACCCATAGTCCCCCACCTCACCACCATCTCTTCCTTCGCCTACCGTCGCATAATATGTATATTTAGTTAATTTAAAAGCGGAAAATAAAATGTTATTTTAATTTCAATTTATGGATGCCGCAAAATTCCCATTTTAAATACTCTTGCGTATCCCATCTCTTATCGGATCGGATCTAACCCAGGTTATGAAAATTAAACGCAGTTAACGAAAAATCCAATTGAAATTTATGCAGTGAACTTATCATTTTTTTTTTGGTATGTCATGTACTAAAAACGAATTTATTTGTGTTTTTCATGACAAATATATTTCTTCTGGGTACAACACATCACCCTGCATCACGTTCGCCATCAATCATGTTATTCCAATCCGCGTCTCTTCCAGTATACGCGGGACGTGTTTATTTAATCAATATGACATGTCCACTGAAGTTGCAATGAATAAATTCATACTCCACTGTCCTCGTGTGGTTAGATATTTATTCCCTGACTCTCTTTCGTCCATTCTTAGGAACTTTCCGATGAAAAGACGAACCACGTTGGAGTTTCGGCGACCGATTCCAAGATAATTTAAGTGACTGAATTTGTTTGTGTTGGAGGGATGCCTGTCGCGGGAATTGAGGCCACTTTAGCGACTGTATTCCCAGCAAAATGCCTTGTCTTATCTAAGTTCAAAAAGGCTCGTATATTTTTCCCCAGCTCGACGGAGATAAACTGGGCAAGCCCATTCAATTGAACTATTTGGAACATTTTTTTTCTCCCCTCATACTTGGGCAACTTTCCACCGTAAATCTTCATTATGATGGGAACGTTACTTTTCGTTGCATAAATCTTTATTTTATCGCCTGAGAATGGGTAGGGGGATCATCATTTGTACCTATTTGGAGCTCAAAATAGGTTTTCAGTTTAATCCCAGTTCACTGCGCGGAGTTCTCATGAAGCTAACCTACGGAAAAAACATGCATTAAAAAGTTTTTCCAAAAGTTAAAGTGTTTTTTTTTAATTTTTAATTCACCAATTCATAACAGTAGTCGAAGAAAATATTTCAAATAATAATAATCAGGTAGCTTAAAAAATCAGGAAAAAACGGCTCGAATATCTGCACAACTGTTGAATTGGATCAATTACGACTGATAAATCGATCTTTGAGAAATTTTACGTTATCAAAAATAAAATATAATTTTGATAATACCTGCTTGTAATTTAGATCTTGGGTTAAATCCTGCCGCGAGCATGGACCCTCTTCTGTCAATATATAGATATATTAAACACTTGGATGGCACAAAAAAAGCAAAATATAAATAGAAAATACGTCAGAGAACACTATCATTAAAAAAAAAACTTTTTCTTAAATGTGAGTGTCATTTTACGTTGTTACTATTTATATTCTTGTGTTCTATTACTCTACATGTTACTGGAGAAATCCTTTGGAAGCAGGAAAAATGGATGGAGGGCGTATTGATCGGCAGGGGGATGTTGAAGACTGTAATAGAGGGGAGAATGTTAGGCAAACGAGGAAAGGGCAGGAACAGGATAGGGATGTTGGACGGAATGAAGGGAGGAAAGAAGTACACAGAGATGAAGAGAGACCTGATGTAGAGTAGTTTGCTGGATTGTGTTTTGTTAGGAGTCACAAAATATTTATTTGGTAGTTGTGTCCATCCAAAAACCTACCTTAACCGGTAGATTACCTTATAATAATACATATACATATATGTATATTCTTATTATAATATTTATACACGCACACCCACTTTATACTTTCAAAACTCCTTTAGACTAACGAGACTCAGCCGTAATCTCAGCAAATATAGACTTCACAGGATGTACAAACAGACATTATGCGATTTTCCGCAAAACTTTAGAGCTTCGTGCATGAGCGTACCTCAACTTGAGAGGTCGCCCTGAGAAACAAGCTCGTGCGTCAACGGCTACATATGTACACATCACAACACCTCAGCATTTACTAACCCGGTTTTGGCTGGAGACCTGTCCACACCAAGTTCCCGTAAACAACCCTTTCCCGTCACATCGCCCTTAAAGCATGCCGAATAAAACTCCCTTGGGTTCGAGATCATGCACATAAAAGTATATTTATGGATGAAATATTTTTTTATCACTGGATTTAGTCGCTGTACCATCGTATATATCTGGGAGCGTTCGCCAAGGGTTCTCCTTTTTTTCAACATTTACGGGAACTTGGCTGGGAAATGGAAAGGATTGCTAGATCAAAGGGTCATCTATTTTTTTTCCTCCACATTTCAAAATTAAATAGTATATTGCGTCAACTTGGCCCTGCAGCCAGCTAGCATCGTAAACATCTTTAAGAGGTTTGTAGTGCTGATAAATAGAAATTGGTATTCGTGCAAAGATACCGTTATCATTTATGTATCAATCTTACTCTCAAGGTATGAATTGAATGGCAATAAGACCTATACCTACCTACTCGGAAAGTACATGGAAGTACGCACAATGGATAGGAAAAGTATGCTTCCATTACTGGTGAGGATCCTAAGGGAAAGCTACTAATTGGACACACAATTCTCATTTTAGGGTAATAGTCTGGCTTGCACGCCCATTACTGGCCATAAATTATCCTTACTTAGCCGTGGAGCAAAAAGGGTCATTGTTGGCAGTGGACTTAGCATTTCCAACCCACTCGTTTATCCTTCACCGCAAGGAAATGACCTCATAACTGTAGAGATATTTTTAAGGAACATAAATTTTGTGATTTAGACCCAAGATTTACAATAAATGGAGTGTTGTGGGAAAAAAGTAATTAAGATCCCCATGGCGAACTCGTATGCGAGCTCAAGTAAAAAATAGGTCAAAATTGGTATTTTATTGGGAGAAAAAGAATGATGCCCAGGCATCAAACACTTTTACATTTGAAAACGTATTTCAGAGGATGCTTCCTTGTGTTCAATTCAAGCGTATAGAACGATAAGATGTTTCAAACCAATTGAAATGGAAGTTGAGTTAACTTAAGGTTTATTCGGGAAAGACAATGCTTGAAATCAAGGAAATTATGTATGCCACAACCTTAAAAAATACTTTATGATATTTGTATAACTTTGGTAACTTAAAAATTAAAAAAAAACACGAAATTGGAGAAATATTTTGTTACAAAAATAATGAATTTGCATGGCATTGAAATAAATCAACTAAAAAAATTGTTATTTTAAGTTTTTCTTAGCCATTCGTCTGAAAATAACAGGCTAAAACTTGCACCAACATTTATTTTGACTGACTTCAATACCAGAGTCAACATTGCTTGTAGTTCATTTCACTTTGCTTGATTTATGCGTTTAACATCAGGGAATATTTACATTCCATTTAAGCTGTAATATCTTTAGCGCTTCATTTCAAGCGAAAGCTAGAGACCAGGAGGCTGGTTAGTAAGTTTTGCGAATTAAAAACAAAGAAAAGGTGCGAATCTTAGACCCGACCCCAAAATATACACAATCAGTAAAAATATTGCGTTTCATATTTTAGCTGAATACTTTCTACAGTTTATCTTCGGCAATATTTGATGCACTTCAGGGAGGCCACTCTCTCAATCAAATAGGTAAATAGTTGAATTTGTCTTAACAAGCTCAAAAATTGAGGAAGCAGGATTTTTCGATGAATTAAGAAGTCTATCGTGTAGATCGGGAATGAGTTAGGAGAATATGGAATTCCGGATGAAAAGATTTCTCTTTTAGTCGCGGTGTTAGTTTGTGTTTGCTGTAGCCCATCCCGCGCGATGTCCATGGCAAAAATTAAAATTAGCGTCGTCGGAACTAGAATCATTGACGGAAGTTGCACTGGCAAGCTATGAAGAACGATCCACAAAAAATGGGTCAGCTGATTTCAAACTCCTGGGAAAATTTTGGAAGAAGGATGATATTCGTGGGAAGAGCCGGGTTCCTGAATTAATAAAATGAGTCGACACCCCGTGTTTCTAAGTATCGAACAAATACGATTTATCCTGGAGATTGATGGATAGAGTGAGAATAGTTAAGGTAACATCGCATCACTTGTGAAAACACGAACTTAAAGTCCGATCGGTTTAAACTTGCACGAAGTCAATGCGAAGAATATTATTTTTTCCGGAATTTTTACGTTCTTAAGCTTCAAAAAAGTGAACATTTCTTTTTGCCTTACTTCCTTCAGGGGTTGAAATGTGCGTCACCTGTATCCACTTTTGAACAGGGTTAGGGTATGTTTCAATTTTCACTCATTTCCAATAGATTTATCGCATGAAATACGAACCAAAACGTATTCTCCAAGGCGAGTATAGTCACACGCGGCCAGAATTTCAATTAATTTCCCGCTTCTGGGAAGAGGAAACCTCCACCTTTGATAGACTCCCCACCTCGAGCCAGCACGCCCTCACAGATCATAAACCCTTTGCCTGGCGTCATCATTTTTCTCGACCCCTCATCACAGACATGCGCTCTTCTCACTGACCCACCCTACACGTCCGCCTCACAATCCCCGAATCTCTTTCGTATTTCCCCAGGGACCCATATACCTTTCAGGGGCTTCCCACGCATTCTGGGGAACCATCCTTTTGCCTTGGGGAGATTCCCAACGAAGGGCAAAAAATTAAGCATTACCGGCAAGGTGAATTCTTGCGGGAGACGCCTCAGGGGTGGTCGAGAAACTTCGCGGTCTTTGGAGCGAGGGGCAGTTTCATGGTGGGCCTCCCGGCACTCATAAATCGCCAGGGCCACGCCTCGTTTGTTTAGCCCGGTTCCTCCTTGTTGCGCGAGTCGAGATTACCATGGATCCTGAGTATTTCATCTCGGGGTTTCGTAATGTGGACCACGAAACAAGTCTCTTATTTACGAGGAGCGAGAACTCATTTCCTATCTTTACAGAGGTTTGAATGGAGTAACATCTAACATATAATACGTGAGAGCCTACGACTCGTCTCTCCTGTTTGTGTGTCAGTGGGGGACTTTAGTCAGCGGGTGACCGCTATTTAGGAGATTATGTCATATAGATCACTGGAGTAAATTATGTAATAAGCGGTTTTGCATGAAAAAAACAATTTGTAAATGTGATTTCTGTTTGATTTGAACAAGACGGACACCGCCCTATTATATTACGTAGACCAATGTTTACACTGAGGTTAGGGTCACATAAAAAATGCCAAAAACCTACATTAAGGTTTGAACTAAAATCCTACAAACTATGTGTGAACCTAGCAACACTATTCCGTTCATCATTATAGAGAAAACAAGGTCGTGCGCTTTTCACTTAAAAATTGTGCTAAGAATATATATATATATATATATTCATTCAAACATAGAAATAGGTATAAGGAAAGGGGATAGGAAAACACATAAAAGGTGAACACAGGACATGTGGGGAAGGCGGTTTTTGAGCAGATCACGAAAGTAAAAATATCTCCTTATCCGGGATTTGAACCACGGGCCTTCCACTTGCCGGGCGGTTGCTCTACCACCTAAGCTAATAAGGAAACCAAAGTGTTTGTGCGTCGCTGGAGAGCGTCATTTTCATGGATATATACATATACAGGGTTCGTCCGGAAAATAAGTGTACTGAGCTCAGGAAAAAAAATTTATTACACTTTTACATAAAAAAAAGTGCTTAAAAATTCTTTCGCCACACAATATCTGTTTGCAAATTATGCACGCATAGGCGTTACATTGATTTTCATCAGTGGAAATCAAGAAATGAATTAAGTTGACGCGTTTAATCATCCCGTCACGATTCAACCTATTTAAATGGTAGACAGGCTTTGTTTGAAGGGTAATTTTTAGCATATCAAAGATATTCCCGACGTTTTAACCTACCTATCCGTACTACTTAATTAGTTATCAAATTCAGTGTTATTATCAATGGTTCCTAATGGTACGCAAAGAAGAGATTTTAAATATGTCTACAATCTCGTATTTCTACTCGGTTGTGGCAAGTTACAATGAAACCAAACAATTCTAGTGATTAGAAATTCCAACCAGAATTTAATAGAATGCTATAAAGATCATTCAGACAAAATTTAAAATTGCCTCTCTTGCTTCTCAGCTCTTTCTGAATCTAAATGAGTTTTCTGTGAGGCTTTCTTCCATCATTACTTCTAATCTTCGACTAATTAACCGGGTAGGTATTTTTGAAATGTGTTAAATCAGGTTCAATACGTATATGTTTATACATATTTACACATTCAAACACTAAAATCCCGCCATACGGCGAACAAATATTATTTCACACATAGAAATAGGTATAAGGAAAGGGGATAGGAAAACACATAGAAGACGAACACAGGAAAGGTGGGGAAGGCGGATTTGAGCAGATCACAAATGTAAAAATATTTCCTTATCCGGACATATTTATATATACGAATATGTTTTTGGCATTTATTCCTTTTCTATTTGCTCGGTACTGTAATTACTACGTTCTTATCGAAGCTCTCTCTCTCAGTTTTTCTATGTCTAAGCTATATTTTGGTTTTTCCAAAGAGGGTATCCCGTCATCCGAGTGCCTTGATTATTTCTCGGTTTAATTCTGTCAACTCCTGGTTCCTTGTTGTTCTTCAGAGCTATCACAGCTTTATCGAATTTCCTTCTCAGTATTTACGCGTCCCGTTCGTCCTTTTATGTCAAGAAACCTCTTCTGTAATTAAGTCACCTTCAAGTGGTTTTGGTCCTTGAAATCGTAAATTATATGTATTCCTTCCATCCCTTCCCAATGCTTTTATCTTCAATTAGTACGAGTATCTTCCCGTCACCGTCGAAGGCTTTGTGGGATTTTGTTTTTATTCCGCAGAATCGTCTTTTACGACTTTATTAGCCGTTTTGCCTTTTCCTTTCTTTATGTTGTCATTGATTTCCTCGCAGCAGCTTTCTATCTTCTCTTTCTTGGCCTTCTTGCACTCTTGTATGATTTGGTTTCGCAACTTCTTATCTTCGAAGGGTATCCCTCAGTTTTGTTCAGTAGATTCTTCTATTTTCTTTTCGTCCCCCGTCTCTTTGAAGCTCAAAATTTTATCGCCTTACCCACGAGTTGCTCATCTGTTACTTCAGTCACGATTGGCTTTGTATTCTTCCATCAGATTTCTATCTAAGTCTCTAATATGCCGTCTAACTTTCTTTCGATGATCGCGGGAACTCTTGTCAGCTTTTCCTTTGTGTTCCATCTGGGTTCCTGTGTCACTTTCTTCATTTCCTTGAACCGCTGTTGGCCTTCTATGACCGCCATGTTGTGATTTCCATGTATACAGGGTACGTCCGGAAGATAAGTGTACTGAGCTCAGGAAAAATAATTTATTACACTTTTACATATCTTAAGCTAATATTCCTCAAAATAGGACCCTTGTGAGTCGATACACTTGTTCCAGCGGCGTTCCCATTCCTGGAACGCTCCCGCGAAGGCATCATCGGGAACCTCTCGAAGACACGTCGTCACGGCCTCTTTGACGGCGTCCAAAGTCCCGTATCGCGTTCCTTTTAAACTCCTCTTTATCTTCGGGAACAGAAAGAAGTCCGGTGGTGCCAAGTCCGGGCAATAGGGCGGGTGCGGCAGCGTTGCCACGCCGTGCTTGGCCAAGAAGTCCGACACGACAAGCGCGGTGTGAGACGGCGCATTGTCGTGAAGCAGCCGCCAGATGTTTTTGATCGCTGGCCGGACGCGGGCGACTCGTTTTCGAAGCCTGTCGAGCACTTGGACGTAAAATGCAGCATTTACAGTTTGTCGTTCAGGTACAAATTCGTAGTGGACGACTCCCCTTTTGTCAAAAATCCGGAAAAAATCAGTACACTTATCTTCCGGACGAACCCTGTATCTGCGTCAAGGTAGCTATTACATGGCATAAATTTGTTCTTGGTAACATTAAGCGTGTGAGCATATAGTATGTTACACACATGTGCACATTAATAAATTCCCGTAAAATGATGCGTAGTAAACGAAAGGTTCTATTCAATCCAAATCAATTACCCTTAATCATGATTTATTATCAAAGGTTATATATAAATATCATATGTTGAGGGGCTACATGCAACATGTCAAAGAAATGGCGCAACCACTGAACTGCGGAGACGAGAGTAGGTAGGGTGGTTCACCTTTTTGGGAAGTACGATATCTTAGACGAAAGTGAGGAAAATTGAAATTAGGGTATTAAAAAAGAGTTTTAGTTAAAAACAAGTTTGTCAAACGAGAATACAAATGGCATAAAATGGCCGAAGTAATAATGTAAAGAAAAGATTAATGGGAAGTTTAAATATTAGAATTGAGTCACTGAAGCAAGAGAATAAATGAAGGTGCGAGGTGCGGAAATTATATTGGAAAATAAACAGGATGGATAGGAATACAAACGAAAAATTGTCAGGCATAGTAAGTGGAAAGAATAGAGGTCGATTGAAATTTGATGTTGGAATTAAACTAATGCAGTGCGTAAGATCTTCCTAGACTCCACAGAAACCTGGCTCCACCAGCAGACAGAGAAGTAGTTAATTATAAGTGACTATTTTAGCGCACCTAGAGTCGGTTAGGAATGGCTGGTGAATTAATACGTTTCGTGATCTCAGAACAAATAAAGTTCTGCGGATACAAGGGCCAATTGTTCACCTCCGTGCATATATTCAGGGCGTGTAATAAAAGTAGAAAAGAAGCGCTCCCGAAAATGTAATTTTTCTCTCGCCTGTTCAAAGACAAGAGCGATCCTCCCGGAAGAGGTTGCACAGGACCTTTTTCCTTACACTTTCCGGCAAAATTAAAATCCCTGGTGGGAGACGCCGCCAGGGATTCTGGATTACTGCACTGTGAAATTGGGATGACGGAAAGGGTGCGGAAAAGGGTGCGGACAAGGGAGCGGAGAAGGGTGTGACGAAATGGCATTTTCCGGATAGAAAATCTCGACCGCACACGTTTAATTAAAACTTTTTAAGGATTTTTTTCACAGAGTTGGAAAGTTCAAACGAAGCGAAGGACATGATGTGACATTAAGGGTGAGAAAAAAATATCTTTGTGAAAAAAGAAAGAGTACAAGTAAACTAATATTTCTCAATAAGTTCTGCAGCGGATTTTAACGAGTTTGGTATGAAATGGTGTGATCATATAAATGGCGGGAACTTTTGGATAGAGATAGAGTGGTAAAGGGTTCGTGTCCCAGACGTTTCCCGTGGGAATTATGACTTAGAGAAAAGGTATGAAAAGAAGGCAGGTATTACGTGCGAGAATGTATTTTTGTATATAAACTGATGGCGGTGTTTAAGGGAAGATAATTTTATTAAAGCTTAACATAAATTAGGACTGATTTAGTACTCTCCTTTTAGGTCCATTATAGGCACTGAAGAATGGGCGCTACTTCCTTCGGCGAAAGTCCTGAAATACCTCTTCAGAGAAGCTATTTAACTCCTCCATTGCTCTCTCTTGTAAATGGAATCGTACTCTAACCTTGTTTAGCGCGTGAAAGGACCTTATCTTAATGGTAGGTGCTTCGCCTTTTCATAAGGATGCTCTCCTTGTATGGAGCCTCAAAAAAAGGAAAGAACAAAACAAGAAAATCACATATATTATCGAAGAAGTGGTAATTAACTTCACAATAGCAAGTTTATATTTTTACACGCTAGGCAAAATCATCCTACTATCTTTCGAGGCACATCTATGCAACGCATGCAATGAATACGTAGGGCCCCATTGAGAAAGATTTTATCCATAAAGCAAATTCGAAAGGCTGTTATATTCGTTGAATAATTTTTTAAGTGGAAAAACTTATTATGCTTTTAGATTTTGGTTGAATATAGTTAAAAAAACAATTAACTGCGAGATTCATCCTTTTGAAAAATATTTAGAGCAGATGAATTTGTTCCTCATTTTCGATCAGTCATTCCAGACCCACTTTGTGTTCACCGTTTAGACCACGGAATTTATAATTTAATGAATTTATGTCAGGGTTGATGACTTAAAGGGATCGTTTGTTCTCAAAAATGTGTCACAGACGATAATAAGTCCTCTAATTCTAATTCAATTCTTTCCCATGAACAATTCCTTTCATTTGCTGTTCGCACCACGTTAGGTGGTTTGAGGGGATTTCTTATATATTTAGATTCATATGAGCAGGTAGTGCTGCAGTACTTTAAAGACATACTAGATGAATATAGCAGATCTATATCTGCATCTACACAATGCCCCGCGATCCGCCGCAAGGATGTGTGGCGGGGGTTGTTAGGTCAGTGTTAGAAGATGGTTTCAACTATCATCTTCTTCAGCAGGAATGAAATCAAATCACTTTTGCAAAAGTTTATAATAAAAATTAATTCATTAAGTGGCACTTGGATTCTCCAGAGAATGTTCATAAAAGCTGGAATTCATCCCTCTAGGCGGATTCAACTTGCAACAGAAATGCCGACATACATGTATCTAAGTTTACATGCACACACAAAGTTTGGACGAGACGGTAATGTAGTTTTTAGAATCGACAATTCAGTGTACATGAGAACAAAAGTGGGTAGTTTGGGAAGCGCGCAAGTAATTTAATCAAGTTCTCGGCATTCATGTAATTACTATATAGTAAAATTGCAATTTGTAATTAAACTCGCGGTTCGCTCTTTAATAGACTTGAGTGAGCCTTAATCTTTAGTCACATCCGCAGACTTGAACGGATTTCTTAGCCGTCAAATATGATTAATGTAAAACGGGTCATCGATGTAAGCACTGTGCCCCCATGATTACCAGAAGATTTTGACCTCGCATTCAAATTAGGGTTAATTGCATTCGTTATTATTATTACTCCTGCATTTAAAACGTCAAATACTCGGTAAAACGGAGGTCAACATCATTGCCATCTATGTTTCAGTAGTATAATTTTCGAACATTTCGACGTCCCGATTTCAAATGCAGATGGTTGGTCTCTTTGGACACCCTCTTCTTGGTCCACGCTATGTGATTTTTTGAGTGCCATAGCTTTCTGAGACACTATAAATGACTTTGGGAAAATAACTGATCTCACTACTTTGATTCTAGCTTTTCAACGACGCGGCATGTGAACAATTAAGAAATGTAGAAAGAATACGGACGCCTTAGGCTACCTAGAGAATTATTAGGTCCCCATGCAACACCAATGGCTAAGTAATCCAAAAAAAAACATGAGATTTAAATCCATCATTAATATATTTAATCACTCTTTCTACTCTTAAAAGTGACATACATGGTTCGTCCGGAAAATAATTGTACTGATTTTTTCCCGCCGCTCCAGGCGCGCCCAGCACCGCTCTGATGGGCTCCGATTGGAGGGGGGTATGTTGGCAAGCGACGCTGAAAAAGGCAGTCGGCTCTGAGCTGTGGTGTAGTAAGGAGCTTTGTTAACGCGAACCTCCACGCTCGACCCACGTCACGGAACGCGATGCCGATGTTTTTGGAGCAGCGTTATTCCATCAAATTTGCGGTAAAGCTTGGGAAATCGTCTACCGAAACTGCCGGTCGTACGGAAACGGTCGGTTAACCAGGCTTACGGGGAGTCAGCCATGTCCAGAAACATGATCTTTCGGTGGCACAAGATGTTCGTGGAGGGCAGAGAAGAGGTCGACGACGAACCACGGCCTGGACGCCCATCAACGACACTCACCGACGAAAATGTGCGAAAAGTTCGCGATGCACTGAACTCTAATCGTCGTCTTAGTGTTTGGATGATAGCAGAGCAGTGTAATGTGCCAAAAACAATGGTGCACGAGATTATTAGGGACCAATTACAGATGCGAAAAATTTGTTCAAAGTTGGTGCCGAAAGTGCTCAGTGATGATCAAAGACTCAATCGTTTGAAAATCGCGACACAACTTGCGGATCACTGCAAAAATGATCCACATTTTTTAGAGACTTCTTTCTGTTCCCGAAGATAAAGAGGAGTTTAAAAGGAACGCGATACGGGACTTTGGACGCCGTCAAAGAGGCCGTGACGACGTGTCTTCGAGAGGTTCCCGATGATGCCTTCGCGGGAGCATTCCAGGAATGGGAACGCCGCTGGAACAAGTGTATCGACTCACAAGGGTCCTATTTTGAGAAATATTAGCTTAAGATATGTAAAATTGTAATAATTTTTTTTCCTGAGCTCAGTACACTTATCTTCCGGACGAACCCTGTAGTATATCTTTTTACACAAGAAGACGTCGCTAGATATTGATTTCTAAAAGAGCTGAATACCACTTGGTATCAAAATACTTCTCGAGTATCGAATGGGATTTGTTTGTATTCCGGGAGATGAAAAGGTGATAAAGAAGCGTCTCGGCAGTAGGGCAAGAAGAATCAATAGCTTTGAAGTTTCCTCTTTTGTCAGTGAAAATAATTATTTAGGGTTTATCATAGCGTCTGAGCTCCGGGTTCATTTGTGTAATGATTTATTATTCCGATTCGTCATAATCCTTTGTGTCGTTAGTAGGAGTTGATGGGGTGAGGCTGGGACACTAATACTAGTTAAAATCATTTGAAGCATAATATATAGTATGGTTACGAAGAAGACCGAGGTTAAATGTACCAAAAACTGACCAAAGAATGTAATTTTAACATATTTCTTCCATTATGAACAAATAATTTTATTCCAAAATAATGCAATAAAATTGTACTACTAACAAGATGCTCCCTGCGGGGTGCACTCTTCGTGGTTTATTAGGCATTACCTAGAATAAAATATCTAATAATTTCTATAAAAATTGTTCCTAAGTGAAATATGTAACGCTATTTAATACTACCGTGGACATTCCACGAGACTGTCGTTCCGAAATGACCGAAAAGAAAAACACACTTTCCTTGTAGCAGGGGTGACTCCCGTGCATGGAAAGTAATGTAGAAGAAAGGAATGACTTTTTCCAGGGCATACGTCACGAGAAACGCCAATACCAGCCAGCTTGTTATTCCGTTTCACTTCTAATTTGCTTAAAAAAATTAATTTAAGGAGTAAGTTTCGATTGCCCTCTTCTATTTTTGTGTTAACCTGCTAGTGGAATTTCCCATTGAGGTACTTTTCGTAGTTTAAAGGTTTTTTCTCCTAATCCTTTGCACATTGGCTGACGGTAATCCTATCAGTGGAATTCTAACCTCAACCGGGCAAAACAAGTGCCGAGGAGCGTCCAGCGTGGTACCTTATGAATGTAGAAGAATGACAGGGAATCTTTCTCTGCTCCTTTGTTCCTTGTTGGATTTTTGGAAAAAAACCATCAGAGATGGAAAAGTTCAAATAATATGGGCCTTTCCATCAAGGCATTAATTTCCACGAGAGGAAAAACGGAAGAGAGTGAACGTAATTGCGTTATTTAAGCTGAATTTTAGAAGACCTGTCTCTATATGCATTTTGATTTTTCCTTTGAAGCTTTTTCTTTGTTCGCAGGAAATTTAAATATGGAAAGTTGATGGTGGATGACAAATATTTAAAAAGGTATATATTCGTCTTTTATGCATATGTTATTAACCGCCTTTTCTTTATTGAGTGTTGGCAAACATAAGTGTTTACATAGTATTTCCTGGAGGTAGCAAGCTTTTAACCTATTACTCACGCTATTTATGGCCAGAGAAAATAGTTCAGTTGTCCTTATAATCTAGAATTAATTTTTTTGTGTAAATGGAAGATCCAATTTTTAACTTGGTATGCAAAAGAGTTTTAAAGATTAGGTAGCTCCATTATTGAGTTGACTAACAAACGCTGGAAATGCCAAAATATTTGATTATTTCGTAACGCACCATGTAATTTTCATTGCTATTGCGGTCATAGAACGTCCATTTTCAACGTATGAGTTGTAATAAATAGTACAGGGACAATGATTAGGTAAATACATACAAGCAAAGGATTTTAGTATTACGTTATCAAAGAACAGTTCAATGTAGTTCTGGGTTCCAGGGTGTCTTGCTAGACGAAGCCAAGACACGTAGAGATGCTCAGTTACCTTAAATGGTGGATTACCAATAATAATAATCTCTTTAGATATTTTTGTGCAATCGAGCTTGGTGAATTTTGAACGAGGCGTTATTCGTGGAAAGTTATCGCGATTTTTAGAAGCGAGAAATAGTTTCACTTAAGCAACTCAACCGTAAAACATTTATTTGAGATACAATTATATTCTTTTTACTCACACCGATTCACCGTCAGCGTGTTCAATTTGACTCCCTTATGCTAATCAACTTCTCGTTATCTTAAGGCGAAAGGGCTGTTTCGTAAGTCCTCGCTCTTAAGCTACTCGTGTAATGAAACTCCTTCGAGTCTAATTCGGCTCTTCATCGAAGGCATCAATGTCATCTCCGCCACGCCCCACGCTCCCTCCTCCCCTCTCGCACTCCGGATAAACTAAACTTTGGCGAGACTTAATCACCCTTTGTTCCGAGGAGAGTGTATGAAGGGGCGCACAAAACTTTAATTTATCCGGCCAACGCTTAATGCAGACATTCGGTCACAATAATGCGAGAGAGGACGCGGTGGTGTTTGTGTATTATGCACGCGAAAACGCCGTGATGCCAAAGGCGTTGTTTTGTTTTGCATAAATGAGAGGGATCAATTTGTTTCCGAATTGCTCCATCATCCGTTCGATCATGTCACCCCCATCCCTTTCCGAACCGCATCCTTCCTTTTATTTATGGCCGCGGGGGCGAATTGGTTAGGGGCGGAGGCGGTGGGGAGGCTTTGGGAGGACATGGGGATTCCCGCGGCCACTATTCCGCCCGGATGGAGCCGCTTTGCCGCCTCTCCCTCCCCCTCCACGCATTCTCTTTTATCTCCCTATCTCGTCCTGAGAGTGCAAACTTGGGCATTTGCTTTCCTCCCCCTCCTCCCTTCGTCATAAGAGTATTCGTGGTGGGTACCTCTTCCTTAATCTCTCCTTCCTCAGTCTCTCTCTCTCCCCCTCTCCACAGGAATATCCCAGCAATTTTTCTCGCACATATCCCCTCCTCCTCCTCCCTCTCCCCTTTTGTGTCTCACGCTGAACATGTTCGCCACCTCCAAGGGTCGTCCAACCCTATGCCCACTCTGGCTCACCCCAAGCTACAACCGAGACGACGCGAAATCTCGTCCCCTTTAAAACCTCCTTCATTAAGCCGAGCGCAAAAGAGTTGCGTTTCCCTCAGCCTCCCCTCATCTTCTTCGAATTGGCCGACTAATTAGTGAGGGACTTGTATTTTCCAATTAATGTGATTAGTAGTTAATTTCTGCTCTCGGTACGGGGTTCAAAATTGGCTAATTCCACGATCCCCATTTCAGATAGTAATTTTGCACCTTGCAACGTTTCAGTCTCGGGAAACTTAAGGAGAGACGACCTCAAAAGGGAACGCGAAATTTAAAGATATGGAGTGAGAAGTGAGATCGCTTGATCATTTTACGGTGCCATTGCCTGTATGAGAAATTCGTCTCGGTGTAATAATTATGCAGAGGGCAAGGATGAGCACCTGACATTTCTCCTCATTATAATATTGACCTGTTTTTGGGAGAGGGACCGAAAACACCAGGTACACTGAAGGCTAAGGTCAATAACGTTTTCATTCCGAAGAGAAACTACTAACGACAAATAGTATGGCTGAACACACACGGAAGTAATTCATTATTACTTATATATATATATATATATATATATATATATATATATATATATATATATATATATATATTCAAACTTGAAAATCCCGCCATACGGCGCACAAATATTCATTCAAACAGAAATAGGTATAAGGAAAGGGGATAGGAAAACACATAAAAGGCGAAGACAGGACATGTGGGGAAGGCGGTTTTTGAGCAGATCACGAAAGTAAAAATATTTCCCTATCCGGGATTTGAACCACGGACCTTCCACTTTCCGGGCGGATGCTCTACCAGTTGAGCTAATAGGGAAACCCGATTTACCTTGAGATCTGCGATCTTATAAAGCGCCAAAGTGCTCCGATAGATGTTGCCCGAGAGATGGCGTTATGGAGCTGTTTCACCCACCAAAGGAGAAATAGACGGGACACAAGAAGGGGAAAGGATAGTAGAAAAGCATTCATACGATATTGTAAAGGATAGGAACGGTGCGTTTCATGGCACGCATAGCCAGAAGAAGAGACGAGCCACATTGGCCAAACACATATTCAAACTTGAAAATCCCGCCATACGGCGCACAAATATTCATTCAAACAGAAATAGGTATAAGGAAAGGGGATAGGAAAACACATAAAAGGCGAAGACAGGACATGTGGGGAAGGCGGTTTTTGAGCAGATCACGAAAGTAAAAATATTTCCCTATCCGGGATTTGAACCACGGACCTTCCACTTTCCGGGCGGATGCTCTACCAGTTGAGCTAATAGGGAAACCCGATTTACCTTGAGATCTTCCTTGAGCCTTCCCCACATGTCCTGTCTTCGCCTTTTATGTGTTTTCCTATCCCCTTTCCTTATACCTATTTCTGTTTGAATGAATATTTGTGCGCCGTATGGCGGGATTTTCAAGTTTGAATATGTGTTTGGCCAATGTGGCTCGTCTCTTCTTCTGGCTATGCGTGCCATGAAACGCACCGTTCCTATCCTTTACAATATCGTATGAATGCTTTTCTACTATCCTTTCCCCTTCTTGTGTCCCGTCTATTTCTCCTTTGGTGGGTGAAACAGCTCCATAACGCCATCTCTCGGGCAACATCTATCGGAGCACTTTGGCGCTTTATAAGATCGCAGATCTCAAGGTAAATCGGGTTTCCCTATTAGCTCAACTGGTAGAGCATCCGCCCGGAAAGTGGAAGGTCCGTGGTTCAAATCCCGGATAGGGAAATATTTTTACTTTCGTGATCTGCTCAAAAACCGCCTTCCCCACATGTCCTGTCTTCGCCTTTTATGTGTTTTCCTATCCCCTTTCCTTATACCTATTTCTGTTTGAATGAATATATATATATATATATATATATATATATATATATATATATATATATATATATATATATATATATATATATATATTGTGTAATTTTATGCGGATGAGAGATTTACGCAAAATCAGTGAGGGAGGAGTGGATATTGATGACAATTTAACATACCGAGTAATAATAAAAATACAATGGTCAGATCAACAGTGGAAGAAGTATGTGCTTTCAAGAGTGGGCGCTAATGGAGAAAATTTACGAGAAAACGAAAGACTAATTAAACATGAATGGTAGCTTACTGAAGAGTACAGTTGAAGGAAATGTATCGGTTATGGATTACAGAATAGATGCAAGGATCTAATACGATAAGAAGGTGATAGTGAATACCATTGTAAGGAATTATGAGGGATGGAAGATATTTTGAGGGAATAAGATACTTTTGAGAGCTACTCCAAACCGCTCCTTGTTTTTGGAACTCATTTTGATGATGAATGTCGAATTAAAGTGTTATCATCTTTGATGATTATCTAAATTTAGGGAAATAAGCAGTCCTGTTATTTCAAATTAAAATATTTTCCATCGCCAGGAATAATGATTCTTGCATACATGCATGACGGTGCCCGTTCTCTAAGTTTGGAAGAAGGTTCGGTCAGGATGAAAAAAAAATTCATTGTTTTATAGTTTTCCTCTCTTACTTTTTGTGCTAAACTATAATATAATGTACTTCCTCATTAGCCATAATCGAGTGACGTTTTTAGCTATTTATATCGGCACAATATTCCATCGCTAAACAACATGAGTGGGGAAAGCTATGCTGATTTCCCGCAGGGTTAATTGGTGCCGATCAGTTTAGATGATAACTTCTCTGTCCTACGCTATTATTCAATGCAATATTAATAAGTCTTAGGCACTGAACATTTCCATTTATTTGAATTTCGATTCACTCACTAGCAGTGTGTCAAAAGGTTTATCAGGCCACCATGCCAAAATTTCGCATATGAGATCTGCAAAATATTCTCTTTGCACAAATGTGGAAATCCAAAATGTAACTAAACCAAATAAGACAGAATCGGAGACGACTTTCAATTATGCCTAGAAGATACGTGACATTTGCACTATTTGTTGAGAAAGTTTTCGATTATTTCGTTCATCTTTTCCTTTTCATCCCTCGACTCGACTACCTTGAATCCATGCTTGGAGTCTTTTCTTCTCATGTTCTATCCCCTCCCGTATTTGTTCACCTGGTTACCGTCCTTTCGCCCCTTCTCTGTTTGTCCTCTCCCTCTCTATACTCTTCCTCTTTCTCTCATTCCCCCTACGCCTCACTCGATTCTCCCATCTCTCTCCTTTCCCTCCACAGCAGTCGACCGACCCAACTCACACCAGCCTCCCTTCGCACGGCCCAACTCTAGAAAACTATTCGCCGCGAAGGGATGGGTTTTTTTTCGGTTCTCCGGGACCCATTACACCCACACCCACACACACACACGTACGCACACACGCAAACTCTCACATGGGCGCACAAATACATTCCCAATCATCCCGACACACGCAAATGGCTCCCATTCCCCTCGCATCATCGAAAACAAAGGATAAATAACCGTGCCGCCGTGTACCATAATTTTCTCTTGTTCCCAAACTCCTTCCTTTCTTTCCGCTCCCTCCTCTCCCATCTGTACCCTTTTCTCACGGTTTTTTTTGGTGCGGGGGGGCATTCATTGCCCCGCCTAACATTGCACATCCAAGTTCCCCCCGCCTACTGTTCCACCCCCGTTCCCTTTTTTTCATCTCTCCCACAAGGACATCCCTTCTTCCAACCCTTCGCCTCCTACTCCTCTCCCTCTCTCTCCCTCGATTCCTCTCCCCTTCTTCGACCCCCTCTTTCCATAATGGAATTTCTCCTCATCCATTCGCCACAACCTGTTTTCCGTCTCATTACACATTCCCTTCCCCACTTTTTCGTTCATAGAACACAGGAGAGAAGGGCGCGCGCACGGGCGGAGTCGCGCCTCAAAGACAGGCACGGTTTCCCTTCGTCGCAATAGGTAGATGCGCTCCCTCTCTCCTTCCGGCCTCACCCGCCATTACGCCTCCCTTCCTTCCTCTCGCCCTTCATCCTTCCTCACACCAAACACCATTTACCCCCTTTTACCCCTGGCGTTTCCCCTTCTCTTCACTCATATTTTCCCGAGCCTCACAGCTCCCGCTCTTCCTCTCTCCCTAAAACCATTCCTCTTCCCTTGGCTTTTTTTACAAGATAAACGGTTTAATGAGCGCGTAATTGACGATCGAATTGAAGTAAATAATCTTTGTTGTGTCCGCGAATGAGAGGGATGGATTGAAACTTGAAATATATTAAACGCGCCTCGCGACTGTACATAAATGAATGAGTATTAAACGTGCTCACTGGTGCGTTGGAGAAATTTTATGGTTGCATTTAAACCACCTTCGAGTGGCACCACGTAATTAATTGATTTTGCTTTGGCATTTTAGCGTTTGATATAACCTTTCTCTCGATTTTTCCTCTAATCCGTCCAATCGAAAAATTTTCAGTGATCTTGGTTTAGGAAATCTTCCGTGTCAATGATATTGATGAATAAAGTCTTAAAATTATAAAGTTTTTATCAACATTATTCCGATTTCATGAGAACATGGAGGTCTTTACTCTAAAATTTTTTCCCAGAGTAACATTTTTTTCATTGCCTATAATACTTTTTTTTAGATTTCCCCTTTAACTTCTTTTTTTACCCCAAATAATCCGGTAACTTTTCAAGAATCTTGGAAATGTTGTAGAGCACCAGGCAAACGTGTTTTTTAATATATAGCAGCTCATGTACAAAATATTCCCACATAAACGCACATACATGGCTACATACAACATGCAATAATTGCGGGATCATTAAAGCGTCGTCTTTAATTGAATATATTCGAGTGTTTGTGTTCGATTCTGTCCTGGATGTGTATAGTGCGAGGAAAGAATGAATACTCTTATCTGTGTATGGTGTGGTCGTTCTCCATCAACTACAATATATATGGTTACTATAATAAAATACTGAAGTAACATGCGAGGGTGTAATCGTTTTTCTTCAAGAAAGGCATTACTGATAGCTGATGACTTCAACGCATGTGCCATTCTATCCGCGTTGCAGAAAGTTTTAAGTCAAGTAAAAATAAGTTATTATCAGTTATGGTGCAACTAGATAATGCATTCTGAGACAATATATATATGCTCCATTATTTTAATATTTTGGCTATATGTGATAAATAACAACACATATCTAGCTCTAACAATTGTCAAATTTGCGAAAATATTGGGGATAGAAAAAAAATTCATCAAAATGGGTTAAAATCATCTCTGGTCGAATGAGAGTTAGACTTTTTCTCAGAATTCCATTACTTTCATAGGCTGTCTCCGTCATGAGGTATTCATTTTTATGGTGTTCCAATTTAGTTATACTCCTGCAATTTCAGACTGGGAGACAAGGGAAAACATTTTCATTTTAAATTAGTTTGTGCTATGTGCCTATACTTTACTCTGCATTATTTTCACTCGATTCACTCATTTTACCGCCAAATTGTTTAGCTTGGTAAGTAACGCATTCGTCAAATAAATAGCAGCTTTTGGTTGAAATCCCATCTTTGAATTCAAATTATTTTGTTCTTTTAGAACCTTTTTCATACTACACTGCCTGCAGCATGCACGTAGCGGAAGCCATTCGTGAAAATATCCATTTCTTCAGTGCTACATATTTTAAGGGCGGGCTATTGGGTAGAAAATTAGACCGCTGATTGGATCTTCCTTTTCTCAAGGTTCCATCCTGCTTTTTGACTTTCTAAGGTAAATTTTCACTATCTGAGGCTCGGTGAAATTACCAGTTTATCCCATTGATGCCATCGTCGGAATATGAGAAGAATACATCGTACATTGAGAGAGTGTTTTGACCCGAGTCCGTCTCTATGTAATGAAATTCATACCTATTCAACCGTTCAAAGAGTCCCTTCGGCTGATAATTACAATGAGGCTTATGACATTGCAAGAATTTGTCTTTTTTCTAGTTACGCGCCAATGAATTCTTTCTTTAAAGAAAAGAAGGGAGCGCAAATAGATATGGATTAAGTTGGAGTCTAAAGATCTTCCGTACCTCCTCATCGTTGTCTTGGAAGATGAAATTGTACGTTTTCGCCTCCATTCTCTCCTATCGCTCTCCTTATCTATTCCCTGCGGGGAGAGTTGGGGGGCGATTCTCCCTGCTTCCCCCGAGGCATCTGCCATTATCACTGCTGCGGGAACGGCAGCTGCTGGTTCCGCCAAACTACACTGCGTGTGTGTGTCTTTGCGATGCCGTTTTCTGCTTGCGACCCCAAACCCTATTCCGTATCTCTCGTCCCATCCTCTCCTCCGTCCTCACCATCTCATCCCCAACTCCTTCTCCTCTATCCCTCCAGCTCAGATCTCCCTCCCGGGGAAGCAACGTGGAAGTTCCGAGTCAGGATCTTCTTCTTTTCCCCTCTTGCCCTACCATTACGCCCACTCCATCATCCTCGTCATATATCGCATCAAGTGCACACTTTCCGTTGAGCGATATGCTTGGGAGATAGCCACGGGGTGGGCATAATTTCTTCTCATAGGCCCTCTAATCCAACCCACGTCGATCTAATAACTTTGAGTCAATCGACTTCCACCGTTGCGGTCTGTGGAAGTATTACGATTGCAGAGCCCTCATTCACATCAACATATAGCTATTAAAGCCGCCACGAGAGTCTGTGGCAGGGATTGTTGGCCCTTCTCAACCTGCAGAGTACCCCAAGCATTGATTTTTGTTTCGTGAATTGTTTTTACTGTTGTCTTGGTCTCAAATTTGGCTAGTATAAACAAGTTCTGCAGTCACTTCTTCTTAACTTATTATTGTAGTTGCGTACACCAGGGCATTGTGGGCCTAGGTCTATGCCTTCCGCAACAGCGTGTTAACCCGAATGATTTGTACGTGTACATTTCTAAAAGCGTAAATCTCTTGTTTCAAGTGTTTCCCAATCAAGTGCTACAAATGACAGTGTAACTCCATTGTTCGTTTGTCACGATCCTTCACAAAAAGGCTGGTTTTCTTTGTGTCCTGTTTAATTCCGTAATTAAACCCTGAGAAGGATCCCTATTACTTAACGCGTACTCAAAATAAGGTGTATGCACAACGAAATAGCACCGCTCCTTACTGACTTTTAATAATCAAACCACTTTACTTTTCCACATAAACTTTTTGATTTTTACAGCCCAGGTTTCGTTATAGCATAACATCATCAGGTAAAAATACAAGTCGAGCACCGTATATATACATTTAATAACTAAAAAGTTAAAATTACATGCATAATTAAAAAGTTTATGTGAAAAATTAAAGTGGTTTGATTATTAAAAGTCAGTTTAAAGATTTTCCACCAAGTTACGCCAGAAACTGTTTTATTTAAGCACCGCTCCTTAATTTTTTTATTCGATATTTGCTCACTGTTCGTTTGATGGAGCCAAGTTTCCTTAGTGCCGGTCCTTATTTATTACTTACTTGTTTTCCACGTGTGATTCGTAGCGTCTTAATCGTGGAAATTACAGGTCTTAGTCCTTGGGAATGGAATGACCCTGGCTATACTACCTTGAACAAAAAGTTCCCGGAATAACCACCGTGTGGCGCTCCCATCGTTCCGATTTGAGTTCTGTTTTTTTTGTTAAATTGGTACATCTGTTGTTGATATTCCCTTTAAATCTTAGTGTCATAACTTGACATTTGCAAAAGTTACGTAGCCAAGAGTACATCTATCTCTGTGTGTGTTGGCGATTTTTTACAATTGCAGAAATGGATTTAAATTTGCAACAACGAACTTGTATTAAATTTTGCGTAAAAAACGGATTTAGTGGCGCACGGACGTTGGAAATGTTGGAAAAGTGTTTCGGCAACGATTCTCTAAAAAAAACGGTCGTTTACCAGTGGCACGAGCGGTTCAGAAGTGGTCGTGAGTCAATCGAAGATGATGAACGCAGTGGCAGACCATCGACATCGAAAGTCGGTGAAAAAATTGATAAAGTAAAAGAAATGTTGGTCAATAACCGCAAATTAACCATCAGAGAAATAGCGGAGGACTTGAACATTGCCTATGGATCCGCCCAAGACATTGTGGTTAATGATTTGGGTTTCCGTCGTGTAGCAGCAAAGTTGGTGCCAAAAGACCTCAATTTCATGCAAAAAAGAGACCGTGTTGACGTCGCAAAAGACATGATTTGCGAGGCTGAATCCGATCCCACATTCATCAAAAGGATCATTACTGGAGACGAGACGTGGGTTTATGAGTACGACACGCAATCCAGACATCAGGCAAGTGAATGGCGTTCACTAAATGAGCCGAGACCAAAAAAACCACGTCGTTTTCAGTCAAAAAAGAAGGCAATGCTGACGGTTTTCATGGATTACAACGGTGTAGTGCATCATGAATTTTTGCCAGAAGGCCAGACAGTAAACAAAGAGTATTATTTGGGCGTTATGAGACGTTTGCGTGAAGCAATTCGCCGAAAGATACCAGAAATCGTCGCACAGTGCGTCGAGACCGTCGCACAGTGCTATCATTATTCGTAATTTTTTGACGAAAAATGCAACAAATACCATCCAAAAGCCACCGAATTCACCTGATTTGGCTCCCTGTGACTTCTTTCTGTTCAATCGAGTTAAAAAACCATTACGAGGAACGCGTTTTAGCAGCCGAGAGGAAGTAATGGAAAAATCGCAGGAAGCACTGATGGACATACCGAAAACCGAATATAAAAAATGTTTCGAGGATTGGATCAAGCGCTGGTATAAGTGTGTTGCAGTCGATGGGGATTACTTTGAAGGGGACAATATAGATTTAGATGAATAAACTTGTATTTTTAATTTTCTGAATAAATTCCGGGAACTTTTTGATCAAGGTAGTATTGTCGTCCAGCCATCTGGAAACACGTACTCTCTGTTGTGCTTGCCTTGTCGATTGCACTGGATAGATCTCTAGGAAACCGCTTACCGTCACCAGGCGTTTGCACCTGGTACTTCAATCTCTCATGCCTCCTCTAATCTACGCAATAGAAGGCATTTTAATTTTCTGTCCTGGATACTGAGACCAAATTGCCTCCCCTTCATGCGGGTGACTTTCTATCTATAACACAGGCCTACGAAAAAATTTTTTTTTTGGTGCCGGGAATCTTTGTGATGATTTTAACTATATTTGTAGAGCTGAATCCAAATATGAAATCCGTTTTTATTTAACAGCTCTACTTTTTTAGATATGGCACATCTTACGATTAGTTGTTTTAATATTTGATATATTCCGGAAAATAATTTTCAAAGTTAAATAAATCTATAAGTATACTAATTTATAACCACTCTGCGGTGTTCCTTTTATTTTCAATAAACTGTCAATAAGTTTTATGTATATTTCTATATTGTAGGCCAATGAGATAATTATTAATATAATATTCCCATATCATCATGTAGAAGATTTTTTTACGTAAGTAACAACATATCTATATCTTGAAAACTATAGCTGATAGGAAAAAGCTAGTGTCATAATTGGATTCAGCACCCCAATTGTTCTTTAAATCAGCATTAATACCTCCGGTACTAAAACCACTGTTGGCCTGTGTTATTAATATAATATTCCCATATCATCATGTAGAAGATTTTTTTACGTAAGTTACAACAACAATATATTATAATCTACATGGTATCGTGCAAGTCACTGCTAGGGTACGTGGAAGGGGGTAATTTAATATCAAGCCGGCAACATAAAAGTTTAGGTAATCTAAATTATTATTTATCAATAAATATGTCAAATAACACAAAGATAATTATGACTATAGGTACGTGCACTATCGTAAAGGAATTATTCAAACCTTGGATGGGAGAACTAATGTACGTGTATTTCTGTGATCTGCGCCAAAGCTTTATCATTCTATTTTCTATATAGATACGAACCGTAGTATGTCGTCGCGATACATTTGTAGCGTATTTTCTAAAATGAAGGAATTTTAATTTGGTAACGGAGAACAGTAGACACGAAGGAACTAGCTGTTTAACAATGAAAGAAAGTCTCAGTGCCGATTTGTATGCTTAACCTGGGGAAAAAAAAATTCTTCAGTCAAGAGTTATCGTAGAAAATATTTTTTTTTACCTTTGTATGGTCAACGGGTCATATTTCGCTTCAATTTCTGGTTTACCAGTGGACGCGTGTTGAACTGCTAGACATATTTATTCTTGAATAGTTAAACCATTAAAAAAAAATAACTCTTGAAGGTACGACTGTTGTCAAATCTTAAAATTTGAAGTGTTAAAATCCCATCGACATTCTGCAGAGTGTATGGTAAGTCACCGCGATGGCGTGTGGTGGGAATATTAGAACACCAATCATTCATGTACGAGATAATTGCAAAGGTCGACTTTGGTATTCGAATGGTGCGTTGCACGGGTCTTCAACGTGCAAAGGATGTCCCAAGGCATCAGGAGTACGTGACCCTACCCGATGGGTTGGCAGCCTATGGACGCCCTCTTCCTCGCCTCCTCACTTCCAACCCCTTGCCGTACTTTCCCAGTGGGGTGACGTACCCAGACCTACTCGTCTAGTATGCCGAAACACTGCTGTCCGGCCATGGTGGGAAATTAACCAACCAGGATCGAATGTTAATTATCATGGTCCTAACAACTGCATGGTTCTATCATGGCCTCCCAACTCCGACAACTCACATTCGAAACACTGATTTTAAGGAAATTAAATATTATCTCTAGATTTTCACATTGATTTTTGGTGTGAAAAAATTACCTCATAAAATTTTCAAGAAAGCCAAACATCTGAACAGATGAGAGTTGGTCAGAATTCTTCAAAAGAAAATCTTTCTCCTAATTTTTTCTTGAATTTTTCCGTGCTAGGTATTTTAAGGATTAAGTTTTCAACGGTTACCCTTGGGAAAAAGAATGCCAAATGAATGAGGGACAAATTTTTCCTCTTATATTTTATTAAGTGTTCAAAAGTTGGAGTAAACCCGTATGGGTTCTTCAAAGCATGGCCCATATGAAAACCATTAAGTTCCTATTTTTCATAGATTCATATAGTTCGTTCGAAAAATCATTACCGAATAGCGATGATAATGATTATTTAAAATATCTAGGCAATGTACTGACATACTTATTAGCGACAATGCATTCCAGTGTTTCACTAAGCATTAACTGTATTATAATTAGGTATTTATCCAATCGCTATATGACACTTCTAACATTTCTTCTTACTGATTCTACCGTCATCATCCGTATCTCTCAGTTCCGCACTCCGGTAATAAAACTCACCGATTCACCGATAAACGACGTGGCCCAAACATCGAAAACTAATAGCTGTTTTTACATTTATTCCCAAACTAAGACCTCATAAATTGATTCAAAGTTGTTTTTTTATGTTTAGAATTAATGGATATTTATTTCCATGCTGTGAGAAGCTTACGGTAACAACCCCCCGAAGGCATTAGGTAAATGGAAATGAAATCCAGCTCAAGGGAAAATCTTCTAAATGTCCTCTTCCCTGAGCATGTTTATTCGTGTTCCTCCCGTTCAACCTCGACAAGACTTACCCCTTAACGAATGCATCTTTAAGCGCAGCAATCAATCACTTTCACTCCTTGTTCCTTTCTCTCTCTCGTTTGCTCTCTTCTTCTCTCGCACCGTCTTTTCTTGTCCTCCAATTCCTCTCTTGCCCTCCATTACTCATTCTTCACTTCTTTTTCAGAGGCATCATCTTTCTGCACCGTGTGCGAAGAGAATAACTTCTCAATTGCTTCGCAAATTGCAATGCGTACTCCTCATTCCTCAGATTAAAAAGTATGAGATGATGGGATGCTGGAGTTTTTACCTTGCCTTCCAAGTATTGGAATACATGGGCAACTATTTGGACTGGTTGTTCATGGAAAGAAAGGAGGACCAAATTACGTTTGTCCGTGTCTGCATGCTCTCTCCAAGATGAGATGCAAACTGTTGCACTGCGAAATCTGAATGCCAGAGGGGGTCTGGTAAAATGGGGGAAAGGATCAAATGCCTCAGGGTCATTGGTTTTGGGAGTCCCCGAGGGATTCATCCCATTAATCCTCTACGGACCTTGTGACTCGAAGAAATGGAACTCCATCTCTCCTCCGAGTACAGAAGACGTGAAGTCCTTCTGGTGGCTTATATCATGTAACTCCTCCCTCTACAAGCCATTACAAGACAGCCTAAGGGGTGTTTTTTTAGATGTAAATGTAAAAAATTTACATTATTGTTAACTTTTTCCTTGGATAGGATGAGAATATAGGTTCCTTCCACACCTTTCAAACTTCTATTCATTTGTTTAAAGTTGATTTTAAAGTTTCTATTTGAACATGTCTATTAGTCTTTTACCTCAACGATATTAAGTCTATCATTAAAAATCAACCAATTTTTAGTTATTTCGTGTTTAGTCAAGCCTATTTTAAAAACATATTATCACGCTACACTATAAAGAAGAGATGGTTGCAATTTTCCACTAGATAAATTTAATAGTACAATAGGGTCCGATTTATTACATTCGGTCGTACTAAGATAGACAGATAGATAAAGGACTTTATTTGGGCGAAATTGAGACCTAGTGGTCCCTTCTACCATTTAACCCATTGTCATATACATTCTATACAAGGTATAAAATATATGCATATATACACATAAATACATACAGATAGACACAAATTTTAACATCGAAAGTAAAGGAAAAGAAATATATATATATATATATATATATATATATATATATATATATATATATATATATATATATATATATATATATATATATATATATATCGATGATGCGGAAGTACTCACGAGAGCGATATAACTTTTGGACGGCACAATAGAACACAGAATAAAACAGATAACACGTAAAAGGACACTCACACTGTAGATGATTTAAGCTTTCCTTAAGCCTCGGAGTGGGCCGAAAGCTTAAATCATCTACAGTGTGAGTGTCCTTTTACGTGTTATCTGTTTCATTCTGTGTTCTATTGTGCCGTCCAAAAGTTATGTATATATATTTATATATATATATATATATATATATATATATATATATATATATATATATATATATATATATATATATATATGTATATAGTCACAGCAAACACAGAAACCGAAAAATGAGTTCTGTTCCTAATTCCTCTTGAGAAAGGTACCACCGAAAATTTGAGAACTAGTGAGTCCGTCTTTTGTGTGTTTTGGTTTCTGTGTTTGCTGTGACTATTTAGTGAGCTTCATTGTGCACGTTCGTGGTTTTTCCGGGAAAGTGAATATATATATATATATATATATATATATATATTGTTATATATAGCTCAGTTCTGTTCCTAATTCCTCTTGAGAAAGGTGGTTGGACCACCGAAAATTCGAGAACCAGTGAGTTTTCCCTCTTTTGTGTGTTTTGGTTTCTGTGTTTGTTATGACTATCAGTGAATTTACATTACACGTTTGTGGGTTTTCCAAAAAAGTGTATATATATATATATATATATATATTAATATACACGCACATACATATAGTATATACATACATATACATGAATAGATTAGGGATACACCAACACATAAAAACATACACAGAGTAAAAGACAGTGATTATAGAGAAACTACTATTAAATTTATCTCTTGGACAATTTTTATTATCTTTTCTTTATTGATTTCTAATTCCACCACATCACTTCTGAAACTACTCAATTTGATTGCGTAACACGCTTGCGTGTCATTGTAAGCACTTAGACGTCACGTTCATCATGCTCTCATTTGTTCTACTGTGTACTTCTGTTGTATTCTCCTGAAATAGTTATGCCCGTTTTTATTCCTTGATTACGCAATTCGGGTCGTTGTGTCATATAAAGTGCCGCTGGAAACGTCTATTTTTACTCGTGCTTTCAAACGAGTTCTCTATGCAGGCTTTATCTCAGATGTAGAGAATTGGATCTCTTTTTCTTAGTGGTAGGCATCCTCAGGAATCCATCCGCAGAAAATTATCAAGTTTCTCATCAATTATTCCCGGGGATCTCGCAAGAAATCCGCTACTGTGTCTCACGCTCAGAAACAACTGAATCTCCTGCCGAGTTTGTTCTTCCATCTCCTCTCTCACTCACGGCATTGCGGCCTCGCGCCCCTTCACTCACATTTGTGTCGAGGGGAGGCTTCCAAGCAGACGCCGACACGCGGGGGAGGATGCGTCTTTTAACTCTCCCAGAGCTCTCTTCCCTCCTCCGACCCCTCAACCCTACTCCCTCCCGTCCCTCCCGACAACGCTCCAAAAACTCACGTATCCTCCCCCCACGACCTTTCCCTTCTCTTCTCCACCACCTTCACCCACACGTCCTCACCGCACCCACCCTGCCATCCTTCCCTGCCCCCGGCGCCCGGTTCAACGTGAGTGTGAGCGAGCATAAGGGGTCTCCCTGCCATCTCAATTTCCTCTCCCGCACCCACCGGCAAATAAAGCCGTTTGGTCTCCCATTTCTTCTCCTCCCCGTGGCCGCACTCAGTTCAAGAGTTTCTGCGTCTGCCACCCCCACAACGCTCTCCTTTCCTAGGTCTCTCCCCGGCACACATATTCGGTCGACCACCGCCAGTCAGCCACTCCTTCCTACGCCCCACGTTCAGCCACGAACAACACCGCCACCGCATTTGTTGGCCTCATCTTTTGATCTTGACTTTCCTTCTCCTTCCCTTTCGAACCAACCACCATCTTTTCCGTTCTCCCGTGGATGCTTCCCTTGTGCTGGCTTGCTCGAGCGAGGCAGGTCGCTTCCTTCCAAACCGACTCCCGTCACGAGGTCCCACCCCCTCCTGTTTTTCCCGGATGTTTTTCTTTCTTATTTCAGTCGCTACGCTTGTTCAGAACGTCTGCTCATTACGGGATTGGGCATCTTTGACTCGAGTAGGGAAAAAGGCACCAAGACATCGCTGAACGAAGTTAGTTACAATTTCACTTTCCAAGAGAAGTGATTGGTTGTCTTTTGATGCTGTCAACATTTTATCTTCCGTGTAACCTTTTACTGGCGAATTTCCGCCTTTATTTAATTTTATTTGCGACCATTTCATGTTTTCGACGAGTGGAACTGTTATGTATGAGCAGAATATAATTATTTATTTGTTTAATTTTGAGTACATCTGCGTACATTCATAAACATCCGTTCAAATTAATAATTGGCAATTAACCTTATTTCACTGTTTGAATTAGGGAAATTGTAGTAACTATAAAAAAGTGCTCATGGTGTCGAATTATATTTATATTGCATTGCTCCAACTGATTGGTGAACGTTACGTATTTGAACTTAACCTAGGTAAAATAAATTGATTATGATATTTGGCTTGGCCACTCATTGAAAACAAAATGTTTTTTCAAGGGTAATGCATGTACATCTCCTTTAGGTTATAAATTTCCCTTCAATGAATATTTATTTTCTATAGCCCAAATGATATTTAATGCATGAATTATGATGAATCAATGAACTTTAACTAAATCCATAATGTTCTTATGCATTTCCCAGGTAACATATTTTTCTCGAATTAATTCGTCGCCCTCCTTTGTGGAATTTATTTACCGAAGGATGTATTTTTACTTACTCGTCCAAGTCAAGAAGACGCGGTCATAAAATAAGCTGTAAACTAACGCGAAAGTTGAAGAAAGATGAGGTTAATTTTTTTAAGATTCAAAATGTAGCTGCAAAATGAACTGGAAAGTACGCAAAACTTGAAAAAGCTTTTAAATTAACCTCTCAGAGAAAGAACTTGATA